>VZTD01004013.1:460073-549473 GCA_013397725.1 Rhagologus leucostigma
TGTCCATCTTCAGAGCCATCAGCCATTGGCTCTGCCGGACATGGTGAGAAGCTTCCAGCAGCTTCCTCACAAGAGACATCTCTGTGGCCCCCCTGCTACCCAAAACCAGGCCATGCCAAACCAGTACAGTGACCATTAAAAAAATAGGTTTTTTTCCAAAGAAGTTGCTGTATTTCACTGGCATTGTGATAATGTTAAAGCGTGTTTTATGCTGCTAATCCTAAATCAATTTGTAAAAGATAAGAGCAGTCATGGTAGGTGAGACTGAATTCATGCAGCTCGATACTCTGCCTCCAGTGGGATTGATATTGCAGGTACACTGGATGTATCCTTCCCCAGAATGTACTGCCCACAGCTGCACCTTGGGGATTTCATTTACCACATTGATCTTTTGTCTTTATGCCATGATAAAACATGAAGCATGGGCTTGCCTGCAAGCAGGCAAGTAGCCCCATTGAACTCAGGATGGCTCCTCATCGCTACTGTTTAGTATGGGTTTAGTCATTTAGATGGCTTGATACTTTCTTAGGGAGAGATACATCCATGGCAGGTGGCTGCTGTGAGCAAAACGAAAAGATCTCAAGTGTGCTTGAATCTGCCTGACCCTTAAAATCTGCTTTCATAAGGGAGAAGGAGTTCCTCAGGCCCACATCAGTGTCTGGAGGCATGACAAGACAGACTCGGTCATGTCTGTCCATCTGCTACTCCCTGGACCAAATGACCAAATAATTTCCCGGGCAGAGGAGGGAGACCCTGCTGAGCCAGACTTGACTTGCTGCGTGGCAACCATAGCTGGACACTCTCCTGAATACTGGCATTTTAACAACCAGGCTGTGTCAGGGTAGGAGGAGGCTGGATATCAGGAAAAGATTCTTCACTCAGAGGGTGGTTGGGTACTGGAATAGGCTCCCCAGGGAAGCGGTCACAGCACCAAGCCTGACACAGCTCAAGAAGTGTTTGGACAAAGCTCTCAGGCACATGGTGGGATTCTTGGGGTGTCCTGTGCAGGGCTAAGAGTTGGATGTGAATATCCTTGTGGGTCCTTTCCAGGTATTCTACGATTCTGTGACCATAAATGTGCATGTAAATTACATCTGATGAATCTGTGGAGTCAGATGGATGCAAGATTGAGGTCAGATACATAGTGATGCAGGAACACTAATCTCTGATGGCTGTGATTTCTATTTCTGGAAAAAAATTGCTGACTGTGGGATTTTTTTTTTATTGTAGAATCACGTTAGTCCTGGAGTAGAAAATATTGGGTAAAATATATTGTACTCATAATTCATATTAATGGAAATTCAATAATGGCAACCTGTCATTCAAAGAGATTAGAAATGAGTCCAAGCGTTGTGCTATAAAAACATTAAAAAAGCATTATGAATTACAATCTATTACACCATGTTTTGCTCGTTATAAATAATGAAGGGAAAAACTAGTCCTTGGAAGTTTTCGGATTGTCCATTTTGAGAGAAGCCAGCAATTACTTTGTAGAGCTGACTGTGCACCATTGATCTGACTTATGGATTTCATAAATGCAGTGGTCTGCTAATTTAATAAACGTGCTCAATCTGTTTTTAAACAGAATACAGAACTTTGAAAAATGATTTCCTTTCAAACTAAAATTAACTCTTATGGCTTTTAAATATTAGACTGTGATATTTGCTTCCAGATTTTCATTAAAATACCTTCTGGTTTCACATTTTTCCTGGGATGGACTCTGCGCTTGCGGCTCATGTTTTATTATATTAAATACTCATATTTCACTTATGCTAATTTGGCATCGAGTTATGAATTGGAGTTCTTAGGCAAACCTTTATTTGGTTCTACATTGTCAGTAAAGCTTGCAGCTGCTTAAAAAGTTTGCCACTGCCAAAAGCTTAGATAAATATGTGTTCAGAAAACTAGAACTTGCTGTGTATTGGACAGAATATTGATAGACTATATGTAATATCTTGTCTAAGTAGTTTGTATGTAAAGCTGCAAGTTTTGGGGGAAAAACTTGCAGTGTTTTCAATAAATTTGCAGCAAACTTAGCAGAGGGAGATTTCCTTGTCAATTTAATGTGTACTTTCAAGCATGAGCTGTGATTATTTTTGTCTCTAGTCTATTTTAGCTGTTGTAACCACAGTAAGTCATAAACCAGATCAAGCTGCTCTTGCAATCTGGCTGCTTTTGTGAATCTAAAACCTACCTGTTGGACTTTTAAGTGTAAAGAGGTCAAAGAGTGTGATGACAATGTATATCAACTGAGTTTCAGGATTTGGTGGTAGGATACCCATTAATGTCCAGGGAGTCTTGTAATCTGAATTCCTTCCCCCTCCGTCTGGAGACTCACCTACTATGCTGGAGCACAGAGTGTACCTGGGGACCAAAGTCTTCCATGTTAACCAAATTCTGAACTTTATAATGTCTAGATCCATCCTTCCTTTCCTTCTCGAGCCTATGCAAAATGTATGGTATCCTGAATTAGCATTGACAGGGTAACTGAAGGACCTTTGGTCAGGTGCCAGGTTTAATTCATTTGTTATCACGACCGAGAAGTGAATGTGACAGTGACAGCAATAATTACCTTCTTCTGTAAAGAAATGCAATACAAGCTTAACGCATTTTGGTTAAAGGGGGGATAAGGAAGAGTAAGGCAATTATACCTATCATACACTTTTGACCTTTTTTTTATCAGTCTTGACAAGCTTAGAAAGTCTGATGGTACATCCTGGCCAAGGAACACCTAAATCCAAATAAAATAACTTTCAACTGATACCATATTTGTACTGCAGACTGATAAATTGCTTTTTCAGAAATCAGCTCTGTTGAATTTTTTAATAAAGTTAATGGGCTAGGACAGACAGTAGTGGGTTGCTGTCTGCTTAGTGTATTCTAGATACAAAATGAAATTCCCTCAGTCTTATTTAATATTACAGGTTTGGGTTTCAGAAAAAGAAAATGAAAATCAATGACATTTGCAACACAACACAATATTGGAGCAGCAGGATTCAGGGAAAGTAGCTAGTGACTGTCCTTGAGGACTCCCACTAATTATATTTTTTAGCTTCCACCTCCTGCAGATACAGGACTAGTATTATTTACTTTTCTTTATTCTGGCTCTGTTGGATTCCTTGAGCAGCTCTTATGAGCTATTTGAAGAGGGACAACTTTTAAATTCATGCATAGCCAGAGGTCCAGTTCTTGCTGATATTCAGACCATTTCAGGGTGTTTTCATCCTAGAAGGTCTTTTGAAGAGCCTGAAAAGTGAGTTGGCACAAGCATAAGTGTTTTGAAAAATTGACTAGAGGAAGCAAACTTCTACTTGACATAGGGCAGGACCATGGTCATGTAATTTTAGATGCTGATCTCTCTGTACATTTGGGTACTGTTATAGACTTTGGAGGCTTGCTTTGGAAAAGGCTTGTCTAGAACTAAGTGGAGATACTTCGAGAGAAGTGTCTGTGAAAGAACAAGTTTGAAACAAGTACATTTGTCTTTAAATGGGGAAATATAACAGTGTGAGGTCAGCGGCAGAGAAGCAGTGCTCCATGCCATGCTCTGCTGCCCAAATTGAGCTTCTCAGTTCTTGGGAAGTTGAGAAGTCAACTGAGAAGTTGACAGTGTCATCAAGACCAAGTCCTGAAGGCCTGGCCAAGAGGCTTTGTCTGTCAGCTGAAAGACTGAGCTCGTGGACTGTCTGGTGGTAGGAACGAACAGACTTGGCAGTATTTCCCTGGAAAAAGCGACGTTCCCGCAGACAGCAATCTCTCTGCTGCTCATTGGGCCATTTGGCACATCTGCGTCCTCTTGCCCGATCCTGACAAAATGTCCCTTCTCTCTGCTGAGTTTTCTCCTGACTCATCAAGTCTTTCAGCTGTATTTGCACTCTTCCTAATGAAAAAAAAAATAGAAAAAGCTGTTTCTTTTTAATGAAATTTCTTGTATGAGATTAGAAAATCTCAAATTGTTTCATTGATCTTTTTTGTTTTGTTTTATTACTTAAGCACTAAAAATGAAATAGATAAGACATAAACGAACTGGCTCATCTGTTGTTTCTTTCCTGCTCTTGGAAGGCTTTATTTTTTGTGCCTACTATACAGATTTGTCATGTGTAATGCACTTCCTTTGCTTCTCATCTCTTTCCATGCCTTTCCATTTATTTCTCCATCCATTTCCATTTCTTTTTACCTCCAATAGTGTGGGGTACCTGAAAGCTCTCTGTTGTATTCCTGGAAACAGGGTAAGTCCAGTAGATGAGGCATAAAGGGAAGTTTAGGGAAACATGGAGCCTGTTCCTATTTCACCTGACAGCTTCTGTTGAATCCTTGAAGCTTTGATTCACCTCACATATCTTTATCCATCCAAACGTTAGGCATCTATTTACAGTTGGCTTGTAGCCCCTCTTTTTATTCAGCAGAAAGGACTAGCGCTCTCCAAAAGATGATTTTTCTCACCCTACAGTAGGAAGTTTGAAGGTCTCCTTTGGTATCCTTTTCTGTTCCCACTGGATACAGAGGGGCCCTGTAGATCACTTTTGGAAATCCGATGTTGAAATGAAGCCCATCTTCACATTCTTTTATCATTTCATCCATCTGTGGCAGCAAAAGCTGTATAAGTACTTAAAGATCTGAATGTGAAATGAGTGCACGTTCTGCAAATGGTTATTGATACTGTAAATATTAATATCAGTATTATTATTATACACCTGCTGAGGGAAACAGAAAATCACATCTTGCCTATACTGAATCATTTGAGTGCCAGAAGCTTTGCCCAGTGTTTCACTGCATACATTTATTTCCTCTTTTTATTTTGCTTTTCCTTTTGCTGTTCTTCATTAATGCAAATTTTTCTCATTTGTGATGCTAGTAGGAAGTGCTTGGCCCATTACACATGGCTCGGTCACAAACAAGGTATTTGTTCTTTCTTATGAACAGAAAAATGTCAGGAAATTTCATTCTGGGTTGTTGGTGACATTATCACATTGGAGTTTGTTGTTAGAAAACTATTTTCTCTGCAGATACAGCACTCAACCTCAAGATTTTGAGGTAAAACCACACAAATAAAGCAGTTCGCCGTCTCTGATCAAATTGCTCATATTCAGTTTTGTGGGAAGACTATAAAGGAATGTTTTAAAGGAACAGGAGAATCTGTAGATGCCATGGGGAGCTGGAAAATGAATAAAAAAGAACAGTGGAGTTTTGGGGCTATTGAGGCGATGGGACACTGATTTCAAACTGAGAAGGGACAAAAATAAGCCAGACCACTGGCTTGGCTTTGAAGCATTAAGGAGAGAACTCAGCTGAAACAATCACAGCTTGTGTTTCTTTCCAGAGTGTGTGTTGTCTGATGGCCCACCATCCTGAATAACACTTGCAGGAGATGCAGTTGTTTGTTTTAAATATCTCTAACCTCCATGACTATAAGGACAGGCAAACATTTTCCATATCTGTTACCTGGTAGTGAAAGATCGAGACTGGTGTGGTCATGGAGTGGTGAGGGAACCAGTGGGAGATCTGAGGGGTTTGTGTTTAGCTCTTGACTATGTTCTTCACAGAGGTCTCGGTCTTGGTCAGATCATCTAGAATGTGTGAAAACCTGTTGCCTCCTGATTTCACTAAAATTTAGATGTGGACAGCAGTGAAGCTGGACTTTGGTGTTTTGTTTTGGTGACCATAAGAGAAGGGGAAGCAGCCACATCAAGGAGGTGCTTGTGAGGATAAACACAATAAGGACGATGAGGGACTCCAAGGCTTCATTCATACTTGTACCCTGAACAGTCAGACAGGGCATGGGGCCCAATGTTTTCAAATTTTTGAACAGTGCAAGAACAAATTGTACTAAGCAGCATGAAGGTAGATTGATTTCAATTCTACCAGGTGTTATCAATTGATAGTATATCACCACTGCTAGAAAAAAATTACAGCTCACTGAAGGGAGTTGGGAAAATAAAGGGGTGTAATCTGGAATACTCCATGGTACAGGAGAACACAAAATAAAACAGCAAGAAACCAAGACATTGTCATGTCTTTGGGATGGTTCTGTTTGCAAGAACGTGGTTCTAGGCTTTTGAGACTTTGGGAAGAGTTTCTAAACTCTGGGAGGCACAGTGGCAGCATTTTTAAACACAACTACATCAGCTGTCTGCCCGTTTGCCACTGATTCCCTTGGAGCAAGGACTGCAGGGTGAGGATATGTAACCCCGGCTTGGTTACCCATGCTGGGGCTTTGGTTTATGTAGAGCCAATGTGCTCAGCTGCTGCAGTTGAAGCCTGAATGCACCTTCTGTTTGCTGTCCAATGAGACGGACTTTGGAACCAGCAGTGCCTAGGACCTCATGGCTCAAACCACAAGGACTTCCCTCTTAAAGCCCTCAGGAAAGGGCATCAGAGTTTCCTAGATAATCACCTCCAAATTAGCTGTCACTGTAATAGTATAATTAACGAGGGACAGCAAAGACCTTGGTTGTACAAAAGGAGAAATAGCAAGTAAAAGTAGTGAAATTCTTTGATTAAAGTCTATTCTATTAGTAATGCTGATGTTTAAATACTCTGCTCAGATCTAACATTCGTGACTGAAGAAGATGGAAAAATACTAAAGCAGTTCTTAAGGAGAACCATAAAAACTATTCAGGCCTGGAGAATAAGCCATAAAATGTGTTTCAGTCTATTCAGTTTCTTAAGGGAGGTTGGAAGAGGGTTACTTGGGAGCTGACAAATAGAAAAATAGCTGAAATGGAGAACATGTAAACCTTGCAAACAATACTAAGTGACTCTAAGGAGCAGTGAAATGGTATTGGGAAATCAAGTAGTCCCAAATGATGCTATGAGTTCTTCCAGCCTTAGGTGGTGAATCTAGAAGAACTAGAACACTTGATAAAAACTGCACTTTTAGATGACTAAAGGACCACAGTCTTCCACCTACGTACTGTGGTGTCTTCTGATATCCTCTTGAAAGATTTTCATTTGAGGAGGTCTTCACTTGGAAGATTTATTTTGCAGTAGTAATAAATATTTGGCTGATTCATTTGGAATACAGTCCATTGCAGAAATGAGTGGGAAACAAGTTATATTTTTTAAAATTATTTATTTATTCATTTATTACCATGAAGACTCTTGGTTTTAAACCTCTTACTGTTCCTTCTGGGAGATTTCAGTGCATGCACTAGAGCACTGTTCTCATGATGCTAAATTATTGGATGATGTGACCTCACAGAATCACATAATATTCGGAGTTGGAAGGGACCCACAAGGATCACCGAGTCCAGCCCTTAAGTGAATGGCCCATGCAGGCATCAATCCCAAGACCTTGGCATTGTTAGCACCATGCTCTGACCAAATGAGCCAATGTCAGTGGGTGAAATTCTTTCAGGAAAAATGGCTGAAAATTAAACTCCTGTAGCTGCAGCACTGTTGGGAATCTACAATTGTGGTTAAAGAAAGATGCTTGCTGTGTTAATCCTACTTAGCACTTTACCACACTTCTTTTACCAGGTCTACTGCAAATGTCAGGTCCTCAGTTGCGGAATGTCTACATTTGTTTTCCTCCCTTTTTTCCACCATTTTTATTTGTGTAATGCTATTTTCTTCCCAGTTTTTTTCCCCTGCCTTCACCTTTCTTAAGTATTTCTTTTAATCATAGCACTCATTTTATCTAACTATCAATAACACGGTAACTAAGACTACACTCAGTTAACTGTTAACGTAATGTGCAATGACTCAGATTGCACTGAGTGTTTGAGGATCATCCCGTAACAGGGCACCAGGGAGACCATTCCTTGTGTCTGACAATATGTAAACCCATGCAGGTCTTTCTGTAAGATTTGGGTACAAAAGGAGAGGAATGTGAAAACACACTGCAATGACACGTTAGGCACTGTCACATCACTGAAGGCAGCAGTGACTGGCGTTTGGTGATGTTGCTGAGCTGGTGGTGAGCAGGACCATATGACATAGTGTCGTTTGGGGCTCAAAATGCTTTTTCATTCAGCTTTTGGATTTTGCCTTGTTGCCTCTCTGTATTTGGCCTGACATTTCTCAGGTTCGAACTTCCAAGAGCCTCCTAGGTAGGTGTATTGTGACAGCATTAAAAATATGGACTTTAAAGTCGTGACAAATCTCATCTAGTCTCAGAACAGTGAAATGTTTACACAGTTACAAAACACTCAAGCATTTGCCCTGTTGAGGTACGTGTTGCTTACCTATTTTATCACGTTTTTCATCCTGTTAGCATTCATGATTTCTAGTGTTGCCAGCTCCAGATGTTCCAGTGTTGTGACTGAGTCCTCAAAGTCTTAAGATTTTTACAACATCATGAATTTAGAGTTGCTTTTGTTTCCTTTATGGCTTCTTAGGCTTTGGAATATGGTCAGGTTGCATTTCATTATTCCGTGTAACAATCAAGGTTGGAAAATGTTTATCTTTTTTTGAATGAAAACAGAAGTGGCCTTTGGGAATCATTTGTAGCCACATCACTTCGAGTCAGCCATAAAAGAAGGTGCTGCTGAAGGGATGGGAGAGAGAGAAGCAAAATTCAAACACCAGAATCCAAAGTTTTAACCCTAAAACTTCCTGCTGCCTAACTCAAGGGGTAACTGGAAGCTCTGCAGATGCCTTACTTTTTGAAATTTTGGAATACTCCTGACATCTTCAGCTAGAAATCTGTAGGTGCAAGACCTGTCCCTACCTTACAGTTAATTGTCTGGGATGTGGAAACCAAGTAGTACTTTACCAAAATCAACAAAGTGGCATTTCTCAGAGTATGCCTTTCAAAAATAAAAAGGGATTTAAGGAAATCTGAATACAAGACTTCAGGTCAGCAGCAGCTTTCTTTTTTTGCAAACAGCATAGCACCAGGAGATCTTAAAAGTGTCAAGAATGGTGGGGAATGAGGATTTTGGACAGAGCATTCCAAGTGGCAGGTTCATCATCTCTGCTCTGGGGTCAGGTGTGTGCTCTCTGGAGAAGCTTTTTCCTTCAAGACCTGGCAGTGGATGCTCTGCTCATATTTAAGAGGGAAAGGAGAAAGCCATGGTCTGAAGAAGAATGAAGGGATATGTCCTGCATTTGACAAAAGGAAGGCAAGCCCAGCTGCAAGCCTCATCCTCCTGTTTAAAAAACAAAACAAACAAACAAACAAAAAGCAAAAGAAAGGTAAAAAAATGCAACCAAGCAACAACAAAAATAACAGCAAATTATCTTTTATTAAAACAAGAGAAGGAAAAAGGTAGTCTCCCAAAACACATACACCTGGGGTAAGGCATCGGACCTGCGTGGCAATTTTGGGGTTCAGATCCTATGGACAGTGAAACAAAGGTAAAAGTATTGAGTTTTTTCTCAGTCACTCAAACTGATATGACACATAACTTCGTAATATAATGTTAAGAGAGGATTTTGCTTTAATTATACATTTAATTTTAGTGGTTTATGGTGATTTTTTTATAAATATGGTTTTGACTTTGCAAATAATGGAATAACACTTTCGGTCTTGCGAGAATATACCTGTGGTGCTTTCACTCACAAGTCAGTGTGTTATTAAAAGTCAGACTGAAGGTTGCAAATCCAGGATGCATGTGTCCTTTGGAGGTGAAAAATCCAATTACAGCAGCATGCGTTGGGGAACCTGCAGGCCTGGGAGGTGGGTTTATCTCGATCTGAATAACGAGGGTTTGTAAGAGAGCTGGCATCACAAGTTGCTGGGCCCTGGAGAGAAGCATTTCCCTGTAGATAGCAGCCAGGCTGCTCTTGTTAGAGGCAGAGAAGTTCTCAGTGCACCAGTCAAGCCCCAGATTGTTACAAGTACTGAAGCAGTACGAAAAAAAATCCTTTAATTTTATAAAATAACCACAGCATCAGACCACTAGCTTATGAAATAGAAGACCTACTTCAGTTGCCTCCTCAGTTTGAGGAGATTCAGACTCACACTTCTGAGTCTCTGGGGTTGTTTTATAACACAGCAACATTTCTGAACAACATTCGGTATTCTAAGAGCAAGGATAGAAACCTGCCTCTGAGCTCCCCATCCCACAGTGGAGCTGCAGAGCCACACAACCCTAAATGAAGTGCAGGAGGATTTGGGACTCACTCCTTCCCCCAGCTTTCTTGTTGGGCTGCAGATACTTAATGAGGTTCTTGCCTTTGGGAGTTTTCATCTCAATTTGCTGGCTTTTGTGAGACTTACATGTATACGTACATATAAATGTACATAAAGATGGTAGGTGAAGTCCAAATGCCTGACACAGAGTTCTGGGCTCTTCTTGGATCAGGAAAACATGGATAAAGCAAACATGGTCCAAAAATCCTGTGTCCCTCCATGTAAGATAAAGCCATAGAAATAATCTCCAATTCCCAGTCCTGCACATCTTCAGCAGTGAAATTCTAAAGCTCTGGTTTCAGAGCATTTCTGGTTAAAATCTGCAGCAATATCAATAGTGCCTAGAAAGGACTGGAAACAAGCATCACAATATTTGTAGGGAGGTCTGTGGTTCCCAGTTCAACCCTGCTGACAGTGATGCAGGTGCTCACCAGCGCGGGGTAGCAGGATGTGGTGCTGGGGCAGGTGAGCATGAGCCACTGGAGGGGAGAATGGGTAAGGATTAATGGTGCTACTGTGAAGCTAACAGTTAAGAACAGTTTTGCCTCTGAATTTCTGTTGTTTGGGATGAAGAGCTGTGAGCTTTGACCTTTTGGCTCATTTTTGTGTTGTTTCCATTCAGATCTTTCTTGAATTTATTTAGAGGAATTTTCAAGGATATTTTTAATTGGCTGTGAAGAAGATTTGTTTCTTGGTCCATATTTCTGGCCACAGGAACTAAGTCTTTGAGTTTATTAAAAACTCTACAATGTGGTGTTTTGAAAGTTACCTTGCAAGCAAAGCTGAATTATTCAGCCCTCTATCCTGCTGCTGTCACCACTTCCACAATGGGAACAGATTAATCAGTGTCAGTTTTTTACTTTTGATTGTAAGAAATTACCTGAGCTGTAATTTCTCATTGACTTTCTACTTGTGTTTTAAAGAACACTGTGAAAGTGAAGTCCTGACTGTTGGGTTTTTTTACTGCGTCCTTACAATTCTTAATAATACTATCTGTCTCAGTGGAGGCAACTGGCAGAGCAACCTGGTCTAGTGGAAGGTGTCCTTGTCCATGACAGGGGGGTTGAAACTAGATTATCTTTAAGGTCCCTTCCAACCCAAACTATTCTGTCATTCTATGATTGTCCAGGGTCCATGTACAGCACACTGTCAGGTAATGAAATGAAATTCTGGTGCAATAGGGAAAAAACCAAACTTTTAGCAGAATCACTGTAGCAGAATCACTTTAGCAGAATCACTACAAACATCTTAATGTACCTGTGTGGAGTACATATGGCAGCTAAACTGGTTGAGGGATGTGGTCAATGTTTCATAAATGCAAAATTCTTCAAGTCCTACACTCTGGGGTTCACCAAAAGATTTTAATACAGCTGAAAGCAACTAAAGTAAATGTCCTAAATAGACAGGTGTTGGGGGAAGCTCAGAAGAAGCCCATCTGCTGAGATGCAGAGAAATCTGTGCTTTCTAGAAACCCACAATTTGTTGCATCCCACTCTAGATGCTTTTGATGTTATGAGGTTGAGATGGTGAGAATACTATTTCTTTAGGTACCTAAATATGGCCTTTGGTTATTCTGGATCCAGGCTTTAGTATCTAACCTTCAGAGCCTTCCATCAAGATGCAACACTAAATGAAAACATTAAGCAGTTTGTATGTAATCTTTGCAATACTGGTAAATCCAGTGGATTCCCACATGGAAAAGACAAGAGACTATACAAGAAGTTTAGTGTAGGACTGAGGTGGACAAAGCAGTAAAGACAGTAAATTGGCATCTTGCTGCACTGTTTATACAGCAGCCAGTCCCCTATTTTCCCAAGCAGCAGGGCTTACACGGTATTTAGAAGGTGACACTGAAGAGCTGGTAATGCAGTTGTGTTAATAAATGACAATGAGCCTAGACAGGTCAGAAAGGGCCATGCAACACGAGTTGGATAAGTGTGAACAGAGGAATAACCCCATGAATCATTTGAAGGGATGCATTGTACAGTGGTGATGACTCTCCAGCCTGTAAATGTAGCTCATCTCAGTTATGGGCTGTATCATCGTGTACCTCCGAGAAGGTCTGTGTTAGCACAGCACGTACTCAACAGATAATTTGTTGAGGTTTTCACTGAAAATAAACTCTTTTTGCCTCAGATAGAAAGGGTGAGACTCAGTTTCCTTAAAAACAAGTTCCTACAGATACTAAAGATGCAGCGGGCAACCCCACCAGGTCTTCAGCTTCTTAAGGGTATAGATCTCCTCTAGGACCTGTGCTGTGTCATCCAGACTGCTGCAGATGTGCGAGTTACCTCAGGCATTCAAATCAGCATTAGACACTAAAGTATAGGCAGCTGAACCTCCACCACTGGTAATTTATTTTGTACTAAATTGTGAAGCCTTTTGCAAGGGCAGCAGAAATGCAGCCAGTCAGCACGTTGTCAGGATGAGTGAGTCACACGGCAGCGAGGCACCCGCGTGTCCCCTCCGCCAGCCATCGACCATGGCCATCACTGTCCTTCACCGAGGGGCAACTGAGATTCCCCCCAGTGAGCGGTGGGATTTTCAGTGTAGTGTTGTATTTTTCCACTCCCCTGTGTTTACCTTTCCACCTGGGTCCCCCCTTCCCCACCCCTAGCCCTAACCACTCCCTGGGGTTTCTCCATTGGTTCTGTTACCCCAACTCCACCCATGTACCGCCCCTGTGCCCTGTGACCATTGGTCCATGTGCTCTCCCTGCCCACTTCACCCCGGATAAAGGACCCTGCATGCCATGTGACTTGCTCTCTCGCATTCTATCCTGCTTTGAGCCACCAGCCTCTGCCTGGGGGAACCCTGCCGTGTGCTGGCTCTCTATCTTTGGGAGTGAGCACATGTGCTGGCTCTAGGCTTCTGGGAGCCACCATGGAATAAAAGATCTTCTGCAGTCTCCATGCGGAGAGCCTTCTCGCCTCCTTTATCGTCACTGTGTTGCGAGGCTTCAGCTTTCCGGAGCATGAGAGGGGCAGCCTGGAAGAGGCACGGGAAGCAGAACAGCCGCTTTCCCGGAGCAAGCCTCACTGCACTCTTCGAGAAGGCTGTGGCATGCCATGCCATTGCAGGAACCTTACACACTACAACATTTCAGGACTTAAAGAAAAATTGGAAAGGGGACAACTTCAGTCCAAGTCAGGGGAAAGGTGCTAATAGTGAGCTTTACTGCAGTGTGGAGGAAGCGCTATTACTCATGACTGCATAATTAGGTGGGTTATCACTGAAGAACCCATGTTAGGAGACAGTCCTACACTGTCAGTGGGAACTGGGTAAGCTAATGGCTTTCTAGCTGGAATGAGCAAAAAAGAAATTACATAGTGGATTTCGTGGAAAATTAAGAATTCGGGTTGCTGTACATTTCAGCTGTCTTGAGTAAATCTAAACCTGTGTGTATTTTCTGGCATGTTTTACTTTACTCTTTCTAAGTCTTCAGCCAGATGTAGTTCCTTACATACATTTTTCTATTTCATTTTTATTGTACTGGTGAGGCAAATATTTAAAGAAAAGAAGTGGGGGGTTGGGAGAGGACCAAAAGTTAATGTTATAGCTTTTTAATTAGAAGTCTTTTAAATTACAGCAATTTTATACTCTAGTAAGTTTTCAGGGCCATTTAGATTCTAAAATACCTGCCAACTGGGAAGCCAGCAGTTCAGTTGTTTTATTTTTCCTCCATTACATCCGCAGCAGAATGTGACTTTTACAGACATTTGCTTTTCCCCCAGTGTTTCCTGCTGATGCATTTGTTTGTGCCACTGCAGTCTTCAAAACACTGATACCATCTCACTACCGTGTGTTCAGCACCTCTAATCATCTTTCTTGGGTTTTAGGTAGGGAATTGGTTATTCTTCTGGGTTTAAGGTGATCCATGACTGCAGGTCTGCATGTACCAAGAGGAGGAGACGTCCATTAAGTATTCCCACACATCCGTCTCCCTTCGCTCTTCTCCCTGAGCCCTGCGCTTGCATGTGGAGGGTTTCTTCCCTCCTTGCCTTGTTTGCTGGCTCCTGGAAGAGTCATCTGGAAGTGGTGACATTGCCATCAGTACAGCCCAGTGGTGTGCTAAATGAGAGGCAAGTCATGTTAACAGTCCTGCACAACCCTACATCTCATGAATATTTTAGTTTACTGGCAGAGCTTCTGTTGTGCTGCACAGTCTATGCTGTGTGGAGCTGCAGTGCTCTGGAATATAATTGGTGAACAGGGAATAAAAGAGTGTTTCATATTTGGAAATTTTCTGTTATTCTTAGAGATAAGCTTGGTAAATTAACGCAGTGTTGACAGGAAAACCGTGGGGAATTTATTTCAGTCAGGTCAGATTCATGGGGCATCAAGTGGGGTTTGATATGGGAATAGGTCAACTCTACATTGACCTATCAAATACACATCTGAAATAAACCAAATAGTTGGAAATATTAGAAATCAGACCCAGTTATTATCTCACCCTGTGCTTTGATGAAGAAAAGACTGCTCAAAAGCAAACAGGCAAAAAGCACCCTCAACAATTTGCTATGGTAGTTTTCTCTTTTTTTAGCTTAACAAGAGTTTGTTTTCCTTAGGGTTCAGGGGTGTTTGGTTCTATTCCTTCATCTTCAGAAAGTGTAGATGAGGCAATAGGAAGTAATAATCAGAGCACAGAACCTTGATCTAAGTAGATCAGACACTCCAAAGAGCCTCTCCTTGCATTCAGCAAATGCCTACAGTATCTGTCAGTGATGGTTTGTGTTAAACTGCTGCCTGACGGGGCTGGGATGGGACGTCAGGGAAGGTTACAGGACACTCGATGATAAGTGTGAGGCCACCTGTTGTGTCTGGACAAGACAAGATCTGACGTGAAAGATAGCTGGAGGTGTTCCTGTTGTTTCCCTGTGTATTACATTCTGTCTTTTTTCTTTTTTTTTTTTAAGCAGTTATGTTCTTACAGAGAAATACCTACATTCTGGTTTTGTGTTAGTTTGTCTTTCTGAAGTGGCTTGCGCGTGTGTCTCTGTGTCAGAGGGATCTCTATAATCTTCATTTATTTTATTTATAGCTTGGTGGGTTAATGTTGTGGCTGTTGATTATTCATAAAGAGTTATTTTATTAAACTGTTTTCAGCTAGATAAAATTGGAGGGGGGAAAACCTGTATTTAATTATTAATGTGGCCAGTCTGGTTTTTAGTAGGTGTTGTCAATGTGGTTTCTAGTACATAGAGAAATCCGTGCTTGAGCACTTTTTTCTCAGTTTCTGGGCTGCTTTCTCAAACAAGACGCCTTTTGCAAGTTTCTTATTTCAGGGTTATTTGTGTGAACCCTGGCTGAAGGCTGAGTGCAGGGATAGACTGTTAAGAGGGTTGAAAATGTCCCTATTCAGTAAAATAATGACCCATGAGGAAGGCCCAGCTGCCTCAAACCCCATCAGCAGGCTTGGAGCTGGTCACCAGCATTTGGGTGAAGGTGGTGGGCTCAGGGCAGAGCCTTCCCCCGGAACACGGTCAGCGCTCTCCCTTCCCTTTGCACACCCTGACCTGATTTTCTTTGCTTTCAAGCTTTTCTGCAGAGTCACAATGGAACAAAAAAAACCCACCCCCCCCAAAAAAAAGAGGTTACGCTGTGTATGTCCCTCAGACTCCTAACCCAGAGGTAAGGGTCTCCTGGCTGACTGATGTCCCTTCAGCCAGGGAAGAATTTTAAAGGGTGTGTGAGGTTCAGATACATCTCTGGCTGACAGCTCTGTTGCACAGGGTTGTTTTAAATGCGAGTTAACTGTCAACACTGAGGCACACAGCATGAGGAGAAAACTTAAGCAGTAAACTGAAAGTTTGGCTCTGGGACGCGCCGCAGCCAGAGCCAGCCAAGCATAGCTGGGCGAAGCTGCTGTCCACGGAGAGGAGAAGCTGCAACAAGGCACTGCCTTCCTCCCGCTTGTTTCTCTGCTGGGGCGTTTGGCTCACGTGGCCTGAAATGAATGAAAAAAATTTGGCAACCTGATTGGCAGGTCACCCTTGAGAGGCAGCCAAGATCTATAGTGGTTATCAGGCAGATCCTGGGCATGGCATCACCTGCGCCACACAATAAACACAGATGTGGCAAAGACAAATCGCAGGCAGAGAGGAGAATTCGAGTGGGAAGCGAAAGTGGCTTTTGCATAGACGCGTGACTGGAAAATTTAGTAAACCAAGCAAATTGCTTACCAGAAGCTTAAATAGGATTCCTCTGGTATCCAGCAGGATTCACGATGAGTGAGTGATTTATAAACCAGCACATCCACAAAGAGGAATAGCCTCGCTGAAACCAGCCAGCCAGCGCCTTAGCAATGCAGTGAAATCACTTCAATAGATAACTTTTTTTTTTAAATAATACTTTAACGCTCCAGATTGTTAGCAGCATATTTGTGTAGCCTTGAACTTCGCAAGTATGTTTTAAAGCAAAATATTTAAACAGCATTTTCTGCGTTTGTAAAGTCCTGACTTGAAAGTGATGCTGCATCTTGTGCAGGGCTTGATGAATCACCAATGCCCAAGGCTGCACAGAGGATCCAGGTCGGGCTTTGTTTTAGGTGTTAGTGATTCATCATTAGGTTCTGGGGAAATAAACTGGAAATCTGTTCAGGTCAGGCATTCTGGTTCATCTTTTAATCCTGGAAAATAAAATAGATTTCCAACTAAGGAAAAGGAAAAAAAAGAAACAGCAAAAAAGTATTGCATAAAAGCAGTAGAGGGAAGATTACTCTGAACTCAGCAGAGGAGAGCAGTTATCGCTTGAAGATAAGCAGTGGGTAAAGGCAGGCTTAATTTTGAAGCTTTTTAGAGTAGTGAACAAAAGAGTTACTTGGCCGAGATCAAAGGTCTGTTCTTAACTGTAGCTTGTTAATTATTGTACTGGATGTTGCTATTTAGGTACCAATTTGGTGACTATTAAGAATTTTTCCAGAGATGATGAAAGTATACCCAACAAGTCTTGCCAGGATTGATGTATTCACGCTTACAGAAATTTCCATGGCGAGGAGAGTTGGGCCTTGCACCCCATGACTGAAGCACCTTTGGCTTCTGTAGCTGAGGTGAGAAGTCAGAAGGTGCCAAGAGCAGGGAGCGAGGTTTCCTCTCTGTGGGTATGGCTGAACTGTGGCTGCGGCCAATTTCTGTGAGCATTCATCACCTCCTTGGATCATGTATCCCTGTGTTAGCTGAGTTGTAGAAAGCATCCTGGGTTATTCCTGTGTGCTGTGCTCTGCAACCACACAGGGTACAGAGCCCACATTTGGTCTGAGACAGTGGATCCCTCCCTCCCTTCTCCATCAGCCTGATGTGTAATGGCCAGGCTGCTACCAGAAACAAGTTAGCAGATTTAGAGGCGCTATAACCATAGTGGAACCACGTCTTGAGTTTGATATAGCAGATCATTTGACATGGAATATCAGGGAGGCAGTTGTTAGCACCAGCCCTGACTGAAGTGTGGGAATGAGTCAGCTGTTGGCAATGTATTCATATTTAGTCATAGCTGTTGGAAAGAAGATGCATTTTTCTGCCTGCCTTGTTTGTTATAAACAATGCATGTGTTATCCTTGTGAAACAAAAGTAATAAGTCTGCCAAACAAAGTGTTGAGAGACTGAAGCTTGACAAAAGCAGATAAATTCAGGAATTAAGCCTCGATTTTCAACAGTGAGGGCAATTGACCAAGAGGTCAATGTATAAAGAGATTTTTGCACTAAATCTCCATCACTGTTGATTTTTGTATGAAGATTAGATGCCTGTTTACAAGATAGGCTATAGATCAAAGAACAGTCAGTTCAGGGAAGTTCTGTGGCTTCTATTATGTAAGAGGTCAGGTAGGGTAATTTCAAAAGGTCCCTTCTGGCCTTTTCTATGAAAAAAAATACCATTAAAAAAATCACAGTTTATATAAAATACAATTCTCCTCTTGCCTGATGCTAAATGAATTGAAAAAGCGTGTTTGAAGAAATCTAGCAGATTGTTCAAAACACTATTAAGAAATTGCAGCTGTGCTGGAGACAGACACACTGTATTTTGTAAGGTTAAGCAAATAAAATTTGTTTCTGATAGGCTAAATATGTATTCATAACCCACATAGTTACAATTTATCTCACTGTTGATGTTTTTGAGGACATAGTTTTAAAATAGAGATCCAAAGTCCTGTGTCACTTAGTTCACCTGTGAATTGCTCTTTATCTCCTGTACAGCTGACACTGCGCTGTTGGGGGGCATGTACTCTGCAGTGCTGTGGGGCTTGTTTGTTTACTTTGTTTGGTTTGCCTTGGTGTCATCTCCGCTGGTGATGACAAGGTCAAAGAAATTTACCCTCCACCAGGAACTTGCTCTGGGGTGAGTAGTGATGCTTTTTACTGCCCTGGAAAACGGGAGGATTTCCTCTTGCAGCTTCTTGGCCATTGCCTTCACCTGATGAGCTAAGCAGTTGACTGCCACCCTCATTCAACAGCTTGGCTCAGTCTTTCAAGTTTTCAGGAATAAGACTCTGGAACAGCTCAGACAGAGGCCAAGACCTTATATTAAAAGTCCAGTTTGCTGGGAAAGAGAAATAGGAGACATGGAGAGGATGTGTTGGCCCATCGCTGTGATGGTTGGTTGGTGTTGCTGGTGCTGTGCACAGCACCCTGAGCTGCAGCCACGACCGCTGTGCAGTGTCCCCAGGGCTCTGAGCCGACTGCTCTCCAGCAGGGAGCATTTTGTGTTGCTGCAGGTCACTCAAAGTGTATAGTGACTGGCCTGGTCCTCGCTGCCCTATGCTCTGACGGTGAGTGGAGGATGGACAACAGCAGAATTCCCTGTGGTTTTACTCTCCCTCTATGCTGGAAAGCCATGGCACCTCCAGAAAAGTACTGCATGGAACGGAACAGGGTATGTGGTGCAGCCCCAGCATCTCTTAATTATTGTTTTTAGTATCTGTAGCCACCTAAAAGGTTAGGTAATGCGGCATTATTTTTATTATTTATAAATTTTATTCTTTGTTTTTTTCACTTCAGTCCTTTTGTTCTTCTGCTCCCTTAAACAGGTATTTTGTAGAAACAGTTTTATGGATGCTGAAGAAGACAGTGCAGAAACCCCACCTCAGATGTGAGAGAAATGTGGGCTAAGGCTCATATTTGAGACATGTTTCTTAGAGACAAAAACGACAGTAACAGAGATATATCATACTGAGGACTGTTACCACCAGTTAAGTAAAGACAGTGTGATTATTTCTCTCATGCATGAGTACAGGTTAATAATACCTCTTATGTTGGTTTTGCAGGACTTACTGCTACAGAACAGCCAAGCTGAATTTCATCCTCACATTTAGTTCAGAAAAAGTCTAAAATTAATTAATTTTATTAATGATATTGAAGGCTCATCAAGCAGCTTGTATGGGATAGGGTGGGGCCCAGGCAGCTCTTATGTATATGTCGCATGAGGCAAGTCTCAGCACCTCTGTGCATCTCCTTCTGTGCCATCCTCTCCCCGTCTCTTCATTTTTCTGTAATTTTTTTGAGCTAGAGGCTCTCTCCTGAGGCAGGTACTCTTTCTTATGTATTCCTGGTGTGTCTAGCCCCAGCTGGGATTGTAAAATGCTGCTGTAATACAAACAAACAAATAATAATAACTAGAGATAAGAAGAAAAAAGTATCCAGCTTGAAATACGGATCCCAAGGTGCTTGACAGAGAGAAAACTAAGCAAGTCTTACACAGAGGTCATTGAAGGAAAATAAGTAAGTGTGCTCAGATGCCAGATTTACAGGCTCCTGAGAAAGCTGCAATTAATAAAATACATTAATTGAGAACTGTGAAGAATATCTTAAAGCTTAATGCATGGAAAATATGTCTGTATATCCTGAGAATAAACATCACACTGAGAAAAGGAAAAGTTTATATTGCATGGCATAACCAAGCTCAGAATGACTCCTGTAACTAAGTAAAATTTATGATGCTCTGACATGAGGCACAGAACACATTACCAGTATGTAATACATTAGTCCTGATGCAGTACTTCAGTGTTTCTAATGGAGTCACAAACTTAAAACATTTTAGGAACTCAATATGGAATGGCTGCTTGTGATTTTATTTGTTATCAATGCAGCTAAAAAGCCTTGAAAGTAGCTGTGGTAGATCTTGGAGCTGTAACTGTTATTTCCACATGGACATTTCACTTTTTCAGAACCCCTGATAACTGTGGAGATTTTTTTTTTCTTTTCCATCAAATATTTCTTGTTGCGGTTGAACATTTAAATTGTACCTTTCCCTACATTTCCTGTGGAGGGAGAGAAGTGGGGGTTGGTACAACCTAACCTCTGTATTTTCCTTTCAGTCAGTCACAATTTCTTTACTTTGTCATCACTTAAAAAGATATTTTTATGCAGATCACAGTTCTGTTTATCATCAGGTTGATTGATTCTTATATATTCCTTATATGTTTTTTAGTGTCTTCAAATGGTTCAGGATTGGGACTTAAGACTTTTTAAGTATATTTATTATATCTTTCATTTATTTACTCAGCTACATGAATTAGGCTTCTTGGAGTGATTTTCATAGATTGTGTTATTTAATCCTGAAAGCAGCTTTGTTCTCTCTTGTACCTTAACATCAGTTAAAACATTTGTTGGGAGGGGCGAGAAGAAGGTTTCAGACTGAAAACAAGGCTAGGACTTGGCAGACCCAGGAGAGGCTGATGATTGATAAGAAGGTCTTGTCTTGATAGTGTGATGTTTTATGATACAGCTTCTCCCATTAGAAGAGATAGAGGGAACCTGCTAGGTCGTAGAGATAATGTGTCCATCAGTTTTACTATGAATTCACTTCCTTAGGGTCCGTATCTTACCTTCTTCTATACCGAAATTAGTAACTTGAAAAATGTGACTTCCAGCTAATTTGAGAGCAGGACTATCACCCTTAACTCGGGATTCCTTCTTGCATTTTAAACGCAGCCCATAACATTATTCTGAGTATGCTTTTTTGTGATGGACTGCTTTTTTTGGCTTTTATTTTGCATCTGACATTGGTGCCTCAGCCCTCTGCCTCGCTGTTGCTCTGCTGTTTGACTCTTCCCTAACACTGCCACGGTGTTTGCAAGAGTGAATTCTGCTATTACTCCGGGGTGCTTTCAAAGTCCTTCTTGTGGTCAAGTTCAATTCCATTTATTTTTGACGTGTGTTTCCTACTTCAGAGACCGCAATGCATTGCTGTATATTTCTGTCAAACTTTGTTTTAAAAAAACTTTATGATTCTTCTTCATTGTCTCTTTTTCTGCTGCCAAGCATTGAAGTCCTTAATTTTTTACTTTTTTTTTTATAGACGTGGTGTCAATCACAGCCTAGGATGGACGGTTAGGATGAAACATCTACACTCCATGGTTATCATGGTGGTGAATAATTGCTTCAAGGCTATGTTTTGTGCTTTTCTCTGTGATTCATATCACACTGTGGTGTGAATTTCACAGCGTGCTTCGAGAGACTCGGGTGCATCCCATTTAATTAGACGTTTAAATGAGGTGCCAAAGTTAGGATAATCCCCATATAATTAGAGGAGGGTGCCTAGTGAAGGTCTGACCTACCTCATCACTGACCAGAGGGGGAGCTTTGGGAACAACATGTCTGGGACACTTCATTCAGATGCTTAGGAATGAAATCCAAGCCAAAGTTCCCCAGTTTCAAATACTGGAGTGCCTGAAATCGCTGCGTTTCTTGATCATTTACCCATGTGCTTGCAGCCCTTTTACATAAATGCCCCTCAGCTTAAGGTCACAGAAATTCTCTTACAGACTTCAGTGAATTAATCAACTGTGCCCTTGAGAATGGTGGACACTCTTGTGTTGTTTAAGACTTTGTCCTTCATGGGAGGAGGAGTGGAAGCAGTGACATCGTCGTGCTACCAGGTGATGAGCAGAGGGAGAGATGGGGAAGCCATCAGGAGAAAAAGAAGTCAGATTTCTGGAAGTGGTTTATTTTGCAAGGAAAAAACTGAAAAGATGGGAATATTATTCCATATACCATCTTTCTTCTGAGTGTTCTGATTCAGAAGTAGAAGTTGCTAAGGTGGAGAGAGTGCCCGAAGTGAGATATGATTATAGCTATGAAAAAGGAGGAAGCAGAGGGCTGTCACTGAGTGCTCACATAGGCAGTGACAATTGGGTATAGTCATCCAGACTGAGAAAATAAGAGTTCTTTGCCTCAAACCAGCTCTGTAACCTTGAAAAATTTGCCTGACTTCTGGCATTGACACCTCCTCCTGGGAGCTGTCCATCTCACCCATTTAGGACAAAAGGTCACTGGAGTTGGGTGGCCTCCTGGAGTGCTGTGCCAGTGCCCAGCACAGCTGGGATCACATTTGGACCTCGAGCCATGTTGAAAGCAGTAATACTTTAATACGCTGCCAGCCTAGGCAGGAGGAAATTGGGAAGCACTGTGTGAAAACTCGGAGTGAAATAACTGCTTTTCTCCCAGCAAACCACCTGGGAGATGTGTTTTGTTTTGCTTTGATAGCTTCTGACACTGTGTCTTATATTGCGACTTGTCAAATTATGTCAAAATTGTGATACGCTGCCGTGTTACAAACCATATTTATTGCTAATTTCACACTAAAATGTTATTTCATATCACTTCGTAATCTGGTGCCGTATTTACTGATTTTTGTATTCCATCTGGAACTTATCAGCCTTTCCATGATGTCTGCCAGTAGCCCAAAAGTTCCTTCCTTGATCTTCTGTAATACCCAGGGATAACTTCCATCTGGTTCTAGAGATTTGTTGCTTTTAAATTCCTCTAGATTATTTTCTTTCTGTCTCACTGGTGCTGAAATCAGCTCAGATTGTAGATGTGACATGGGCATTTCCCCCCTCTTTTTGAAAGGCATTTAGAATATACTAATTTATTTTTAGCTTTCTGGATATCCTGCAGTTTTCTTCAATTTTCTCTCCCATTCCCTCCCATGATTCCAATTCTTCCCATGATTGAAATACTTTTGTAATTCTCCATTAGGAATTAGTAAAACAGCAAAAGCAAGAAATTAATATCCCTAGCCCATGGGGCTTTTCACAAAGTTAGATGAAATTAAAGCAAAATAATGAGTAGAGACACAACTGAGCTTTTTACATTCTTTGATTTTCCTTTCATAATTTATGTAGTAAATAATTTTTTCTTTCTTTTTCTTTTTTCCTTTTCTTTTCTTTTCTTTTTTTGAGGTATGTGACTTGTTATCATTTGAGTGAATTTACATACCGAATGGATTTTCATGTTGTTTTGCTGCTCAGGGTCATGACATGTATTTATTATTTTTGAAACACAAGTAATTTTAATTATTTTGGTGCTACTCATGTAACTATGGATAGCTGCTAGCAACTGAACTTTTACATTTTTGTTCGTGTTATTAATAAAGTACTGTTTTTAAATTTATGAAGGTTTACTGGTGCTCATCCATGTCAATTAAAACAATCATTTACAGCTTTGGTTGTACTCCAGGAGAGTCCATTTCACATTTATTCCAGGTCATATGCGTGTTCTCCACTCTAACCACCCACTTCTATCAGATCAAAGCTACCCTTGTAGGTGTGTCAGGAGGCTGGATTACAAAAATGTTTCCATAGCCTGAATATTAATAATCTTGATAGTCTCTACTTTTCTTTTAATTCAGGTTGCCGGCAGACCCTACATCCCTTAACATAAACATTGCTGCCTTTTGATTTAATATTCAGTCCTTCCATGTCTCCACAACCCCAGGAGACAACACAGGGCTCTGCATCTCTAAAAATATGCATTTTAGCAGAGTATATCAACTCCACTGCTTGCACCAAGGGGTAGCCCTTACGTCTACCTTGAATCAGTGGAATTTATCACTCTGAAAATCAAGAGTGCTTGAGGGAGTGAGTTACTCCTCGTCCTGAGTGAGCGTGGAAGAACCGATGTCTAAACTGAATTTTCTCTGGGAAACCATGTTTTCACTGGTGATTTGAGGTTCCAGTTAACATCCCCTCTGCAGGGAAGGTGGTGTGAGACCTTAGGAGCTTCTCTGCTGCTGAGCTCCCCATGACTGAGCCCCTCAGAGCACTGCTCTGGACATTTGTGGTCCAGAAGTAGATGTGGTCAGCTAAATATCGATAATCATACCTAGTGATAATAATTAAAAGATGTAATTCATAATATTTATCACCCACATTTCTGTTTATCCTTCTGATGACTCAGTGGCTGAAGCGTAGCAGATTCATCACAAGTTGAAATATTGCTTTTTATTATTAAAAAAGGAAGGAAAAGGATTTTCAAGTGGAACATCAGAAGATTGTTGTACTCCCATTTCTTCATTGGAGACACTTCGTATCTCTTTATTAAAATTCTCCAGTAGAGATTATACCTTAAGCAGAGTCTAACTTACATTACGTCAAAGTATCTTATTTCCAAAATCAGCAGTTAATGCCACCTTAGAATAACTCACTGTTATTAATTTAGTTAAGAATGACAATGGAATTTCACTTTGTTTTTTCCTTTGGGTCAATATTTTCTTAATCAACTTTAGTTTAATCCAGATTAATTTTCATTACAGAACTTCTCTTTTTTAATCAGTTTATAAACATGTAGAGGTAAGATAACTTGCAGAGACTGAAGGAACTTTTTTGAGGGAAGCACTGAAAGAAGCCTTTGAGATAGTCAACACACTAATACTAATAATCTTATTTTTCAATAGGTCCTGCTCTTCCTCCCTTTCTGAGAAGTAATAGTCTGTGCAGCCTGGGATTTGACAGAGAATAACAAAAGCTGCTACTCTGTTAAATTGGAAAGATATTTCAGCGTGCCATTATAAAAGCAGCAAAAAACAAATTAAAAGTAGATGGTTTATTGGAGTTTACAAAGCTGTTAAAAAGTGGGGGGGAAAGAGGAAGCAAGGAAAACCCAAACTAAGCAGAAGTACTTTGGTAAGTGCCTTCTCACCAGTGATGCTGAAGTCTAGGTGTTCTTAAGGAGGTGCGGAAGTGCTGGACTTCTGATTCCTGGTAGCGCCACTGGGTCTTTTGTTCTGACAGTTTCCTGCTGCAGAGGATTTGCTTGGAGTGAACCAAGCAAGGAAAACTTTGATGAGGCAGCTGCCCCAGTTCAGAGAGAACTTCTGCTGCAGAGTCACCTGTCAAGGTGGTGGTTGAATTCAGACCCAGCCATGCCCTTCCTCTCCCTCAGGGTTGGTTCACAACCTTCTTCCACTCCTGGATATGGTTTGGGAGGGTGAGTCAGCAGCAGGGTTGGGATTGCATTTGTTCCTTCAGTGGAAAACTTTCCATCTTTCCTTTGATCAGGACATTTTCAGTTATCCTTTTGGTTCTGTCAGGGGTAACTCAAATCAAACCCCACTCTATTCCCTAGAGTTAAGCATGCATCTCTGAAAGTAAGATGTCTAAATTTTCTAAATTTCAACTCAACTATTTATTCAGTATTTTATATCCCTTTCCCTTATGGCTCCTTGCAGTCTTAGTTCCTTGTCTTCTTAGTCTCTTGTCTTAGTTTCCCAGTTAACACAATGTTTTATGCTCAGATGGTGCCTCATATTAAAAATTGTTTATAGCGTCAAATAAAAACATGCATAAAACATCTTAGCATTTGTGTAAATGTAATCAAGCAGTTATAATATGGAAAGTCTGTATCCAAATAAAAGTGTTTGCAAATATGCATCTGAGGAAGAACTTGCATAATCCTTAGCACTGCAAACACTAGTGGTTGATACTCCCTGAGAAGTACAGTTTTACACCTATTAATGTTTTTCTAATTGTTGTAGAAACAGAAAGTGCTTATATATGGATATTTTAGGGGAGTTTTGGTCTTTGTTTCTTGGGTTTTTTTCTCGGGCTTGGGGGGTTTTTTTGAGGTTTAAATTGGAGGCTTATTTTTCCTTACTGAAAGAAAAGACAGTTTATAGTTCTAATAGTATATCCTGTGCATCACCCCCTTCTTAATAATTCAGTGTAAACAGGATCCTAAAGTTCTTTCTCATGACCAGGTTCTTTCCAAAGGTACACCCATCTTAAAAAGTTCTTATGATAATCTCCACAAAACCACTATGTTGTACATGAGGGCTGTTCTTTTCTGATAAGATGCCCTTGTTGGTTTATTTGCTTATTGTCAACATGATTTCTGGATTCCCTGCCTGCTACAGAGTGTGATTTGTAATTAAGGATGCCTCAGATGAAGTAATCTACAGAAAACACCAGGTAACCAAGAGACAAACAAGTATTTTAAGGTCAGGTGTAAAAAAATACATGATACAAACTATTCATTCCAAAGTTGCATTTGGGATCCTCTGTAGTCTCATGCAGTAGTAAGAAACCTGGCATCATGGCTAAGGAGAACGTGTGGTCTTTGGCACCTGTGGTCTGTCTCAGGTTGGTGGAAAGAGATCCCCACAGCCTAAAGATTTTATATGATTCCACAAACCCGGTCTGGGTGAGCCCGGTACTGCATGAGGAGGTGCTAATGCAGTGCTAATTCCCTAGCAAATAAGAATAATTGAAAATAGTTGTATTTAAAAATACATTTGCCTAAACACCACACACTTCCATCAGCTGCAGGATGGAGGAGTCTGATGCAAGTTCACTCCAGATTTTTTCCTTTTTTTGTGAATATTTATGTTTTTGCTTGCAGAAGGAGCAGCACTTAAACAAACACCTTTCTGTCCTTACATCCTCTACTGTGTTTTGTTTTGGAAAAATGCAGTGTGCACATAAATGTTTGGAAAAAAAATGCCCCTCAAGCTTTAGGTTTCTGCCAGACTCTTAGTGATAAGCATGGCTCTGCTGGAATTTGCCTGTTCTTTTTGCGAAAGCACTTGCATAGGTAAGATAGCATCAAGTGAACCTCTGGGAAGAGTATATGCTTGTTTGGCTTCCTCTTGTATAATGCAAAGCAAACAAGGAGATGGAGAAGATATCCTGTGTTTGCAGGAGCAGCATTGGGCAGAGGGTGTTTGCTGCAAATGCACGGAGAACTTTTGCCTTGCTTATTTATTTAGCAATAATGCACCTTCACTTCCGCACTACCCAAAAAGTTAAAGGTCATGATGTGTGGATTCAGTGCTGCAGGAGTGGGGTTTGAATACACATTTGTAGTCTTTGTCCATCTGGGACTCTTCTCAGAACCTCCAGACCTCTTTGTGTGTGTAGAGTTAAACGCTGGAGGTGGCTCTGAAGGATATTACTTCTATTTCATCAGTAAGGCTGGATTTGCTGGCAGTAGCTGGGAGGTGATACACATCAGGTCATCTCTATCCTGCCTGCAGTGCAAGGTGCATTTCTTCTGCTTGCATTTTCTAGTGTAAACACACATAGCAACAAATACAATCACAAGAAATCCAAGAGCAGGGGAAAAAATGTAGCAAACCAAATAAACTCCCCAAACCACCTCCCACACTTAGAGTAAACGAAGATGTACCAGTGCACGCACATCTTTTACTTGAGCTGTGCCACCTGCCTGTACCGAATATGGACCGAATACTAATTTGTGCTGAATCTGCTGGGAGCTGTGCAGAGAGGTGCAGTGTGCAAGGCTGGTGAATATTTGGGATGGTTTAGGATGGGTTGAAGACTCCATAAGGATTTATACGTACATCGTTGTTTTCACTGCGATTTGTTCAGGCTAAGACAAAACCCAGCCCTTACCTGTAGAAATGCAGTCCCAACTCAGCTGGGTTCAGTGACTTGGTAGAAGTCAGAGTTTCATCCCATGTGTTTGGGTAAGCAGAGGGAGACCCCTGGAAGTCTGAGTTGCTGTGGCAGGGTAGAAAGAATGACTCTGTGCCTTGACTACATCTGTTCGTAGACTTATTAGAGGAGCATTTATGGAAAGGTTGCGTGATCTTTAGAAGGGTTCCTGAAGAATATTTTTCACAGGAGCAACACTATCATCCACTGTAGTGAATGAAAACTGAGATTATGCTGGACAAAACCCTGTAATTCAGCAAATCACTTAATTCTTTGAATGGGAACATTTTCCTTCCAACTTCAGGCCACAAAGAATTCTTTTACATGAATTCTGTAAGTTGCAGAATTCAAACAATGGCAGAAATGTTCTTTTTTGTACCATCAGATTTGGATGATTCCCTTTTCAGGCAATGCAAAAAGTAAGTTGGCTGCTATTGTCTGCCTCACCTGTCTTGTTTTCTTTCTTGTTTGTTATTGTTCTTACGCAGATAATCCTACTGCTTGATCAGTGTCCTCATACATGGTTTGTTTTATTGCACCTACTTAGAATACTTAAAATATCTCGGTGGCACTTGAAGAATAAATCTGGAGTTAATTTGATTACAGTGGTTATAATATGTAGCAATTAAGTGCAATAATTTTTAAATAGTATGATTTTATAAGCATTGAATGAACATAATGTAAGCTGCAGATAACTCCTGCAAATTTATAGTAAACAACTTCATTGTTTATTTTGACAAACCTTCTGGAAGGTTGAAATATTAATTTACATTTTTATAGAACTTGTTCATACCAATAAGAAGAGAGAGCCCTGTATGTATTTTAAAGAGTGCACATTTAGGACAAGAGATGGAGTGTTTTCAGGAATTTTTTTGAGAAACTACTTTAGGTTTTCCAAGCAGAGTATAAAATTTGTTTTGGGATGGCCCTGGTCTTCTTACCATTTTGGAATTTCTTCAGTGTATGTTGTCTAGTAAAGGAATAAAAAATTGTTCAACACAAACCATAAACAGCTATCTCAGTGAGAGACATGCAGAATTAAATGTTCTCTCCGAAGTGTCTTTGCTACCCTTTTTGAAATTCAGTAGTGAGATCTGGGCCCTGAGTAGATGGAAAAAGTCATCAGAACAATGTGGGGCTGGGAGAACTTGAGCAAAATGAGAAAGCAGCTCCTGAATTAGGGAAGGTATATATTAATTATTTGGCTTATTTGCTTTGTTCACTTTGGGCTGATTTTGTAAGCCCTGGTTCTCCAAAGGGAAAGACAATAGTCCGTTCCCTTCAGGTGACAAGAAGATCCTTTGTTACTGCAGTAATTCTTCACAGTTTTTCAAGCCATGGGCACACGTGTAAATAAAAAACGAAGAGCCCTCTAAGAGCTTGCACATATAAGGACTGCAGGTAAGCAAGCCTTTTTAACTGAAGGGTTTTTTTAAATAAATGAGGCAATAGCAGAGCCTCCTAATTCAGTGCTTCACTGGCTTTCTGTTGAGGCTACTTCAGCTCCCATGGGAATTTAAAGCCACTTTTTAACCTGCCTCACTTCTAAAGAAAACAAGTTAGCTTAAGTTTCAAATGTACACATGTGGCTCAAGATCATTTTGCTTCTCCAGAGGGGCACACTAAGAGAAAAAAATGATATGTTAGTGCAGCTTGATTGTTACTTGTTGTTTTACAGTAACTCAATTGCTTGTGGTCATCTGTGCATAACCTTAGTCCTGTGTAGAAGAATTTATTGTAATTCCAAGAAATTCCATTATATTCTCATTTCAGTTCAGCCTTTGTAGATCTGGTTATGGTGCTGTTTTGCTTGTATTGTGTGTCAGTCCTAAGGTTTTATCCTTTCAACTTTACATGTATGTCTGTGCTGTCACTTGGGTAAAAAACCAGAGTATTGACGTGGAAGAATTAAACTGGAATGAGACATACTGATTAATGTAGATCAAGGATAACACAAATTGTTTCACAGGTAAAAAATCCTTGTTACTGAAAGTTGAGTGCCAAAAAATCTACATTACATAGAATTTAAGATTTGATAGCCGAAATCTTAATGCACAATTAAAAAAAAATATTTTAACGGCTTCCAGCTGTCAGACAAGTGTGTTTTCATTTGGTGTCACTAGCTCCTTAATGTCTCTTCAGCTTAACCCATGTCCCATCCCTGCTCATCCTGAAGCAGGGAGGTAAACAGATGTCCCTCTGAATGATGAGCAGTAGTAGAAGTCTTCTAGCTGGAGGCTGTTTTTACTTCTGACTTCTGCCTTTTTTTTTTTTTTTCTAAGTTTAAAGTGATAGTTGCAGAATGTAGGAAACAAGAAACATGTATTGACTAATTGCATCAAGTGAAGTAAAAATAATACATGTTACTTACCACCTTTACATGAGAGGGCTTTCAAAGGTAGCATCTCTGTATTTGGGTTGCTTTATTTTCCCCTCAGATCCACAGTGGCTTTGTCTTCTTGGTGCCTTGGCTGCAAACATAGTCTGTAAAGGCATAAGCCAAAAGGGATTTGGGGTTCTGTTTGCTTTCCATCATATGCAACAAGCCTAAATTTGGACTTGGGTAGATCACCTTCACAGTATAAATGAAAAATCTGATTTCTTCCCCTTTTATTTTCCCTGGGTTTTTTGCAACGGGTCATCGAAAGAAAGCCTGGAGGGGCATTCTGAATGCATTTTTCTTCCTCCTGTCTTATTTTGTACATTTGAACTACTTCAGCAATTTCTCTCCTTTTACTGGACAACTCCTCAGAGAAATTAAAGAATTATTTATTTATGATTATTAGTTTCCTTTCAGCATTTTAAAAAATGTCTTCAATGTTTGCAGCACCCCAGCAGGCATCGCAAGCAAAATCTGTAGCAAAGAAAACAACAATACAGCAAAAATAATGACAAATTCCATCCAAAGAGAAGAAGGGAGGAGAGCTGTTCAGCAACAATAATTAACCAAGTTTCTCCATGCTTGAGATGCCTCTGGAAACCACCTGACAAATTGATGGGGTTTGGGGTATGCCCTGAGGATGGAAAGGTCTGACCTGTTTCCACCCTGGCTGAGAAGGAGAGTGGTTAGCTCCTAAGCCTGTGTGGAAGGCATTTATTTTTATCAACTCCTCATTAGCAATAAAAATTAATGTTAATCATGCTTATTAAACGTTGTCCTATGAAATTCTTGATATGCTCCTGTTTCAGGCAAGCTTCTGCTAGGCAGCTTTTCCTCTTGAAACCAGTTGGAGAAATACTGTTCCATTCTTTAATTTCATTCATTCTGGGCTCTTTGAGTATTTACAGGAAGATAAGAGCTCCCCCTGCTCAGCCTTCCTGCAGCAGGCCGTCAGTGGAGACATATCACAAGGAACCATGTCTTTGCGCTGTGTGGAACACAAAGCTGGCTGTTGCCAGCCTCCTGAATTCACTTCGTCTTGTCTTCTAATTTAATCTCATAGCGTTTTCCCTTGCATGTTAAAGAAGCGGGGTTATGCCTCATCATGAGAGATTTTCAAGCAAAAGGTTTTGCTTTCAGGGCTCTTTCTACAGTCAGTGCCTCTTGATCTGTTTGGCTGGTGGCATCTGCCTGATCACAGTGGGAATAGAAGTGTAAGCTCAGGGCAACGAAAGACAGGGGATGCTGGTGGAGACAGAAGAGTTTCATTGTAGCCTGTCCCACAGTCTTAGCCAAAAGACAGGATTAGATTTTGGTTGTTGGAGCAGAGACTGAACTGCAGCTTCCTGGGGACCTTGGTCTCCTCAAAGGTCAAAGATGTTAACAGACCCCCAGAGGACCCTGGATTTCTTCATCCTTCAGCAGCCATTGATGAGAGGATACAAGGGATAAAAAAATCTGTGATTGTCATTCCCTTAGAACATCCAAAAGCTGATGTGTGGCTGTCACATATAACGAGAAACCAGTGCTAGTTTAATCTCCTTTGTTTCACCAGTTGTTTCTTCTCCCAAGATCCAGCATCCCTGTAAGGAGTGCAGCTCTGTTTGGCAGTTTAGAGGACACATAGAGGAGCCACTCGGTGCCAAAGGCAAACATCCATTTCACGATGGACCTTTTGTTTCCTGCAGACTGTCTGAACTGTCAGATGAGCAGGATTCTCTTGTGGTAGCAGCAGAACCTCCCACTACAGCTCCTGGCCTTCAAGGGTCACCTCAGAGATCCTCATTGTTTCTGATCTTTTCATTGTTAAAGCAAAAAAAAAAAAATTTAAAATCTTTCTGTTCTATTTCCTTTGAATATCCCCTTCAAATATTGCAGAATAATCTTATCTTTTTGTAGATAAGGCTGTTCCATTGAGAAGGCTGTGGGTGATGGCTTCCCTGTGCTCCTTTAAGGACTTGATCTTGGTTTTTTGAAGTTAAATTGCCAGAAAGGACCTTCCCTAGAGAGCACATGCTGGATTTTTTTCCCCTTATATTTCCAAAAAGGTCTGCATATTCTTTTGAAACCTGTGGGTTTTGTGGTCACAGAACATCAGTTACCCCTAATTAAAAGAAGATTTTTATAATGTCTTTTTATTTTAAACTATGCAAAAATTCTGTGGTGAGATTGAGCTAGCGGGAAAAAGCTTGAGGAATAATCCTAAATATGCCTAATGTGCCAGCCTATAGCCACATTACATCCAAGCTGGGCTTCCTCTGGCATTTAGGAATATTAAACCATCTAAAGGGAGTTGTTCCCTTGGTCATGGATCTCCATTTCATCCATTTATTTATATGGAAACTGGTCTAAAAGTGTTCTAGAAGACAAGATTTTTTTCCTCCATAGGATGAAGACCTGAAAAGGATCTCTGCCTTGACTCTAAACCCTTAACATTGCATGGAACCATGTTATTTAAAGCACTATGACCAGGAGGAGTTTCAATCCCCATCACTGTCTAAGGAAGCCTTTTCAGAACTCCACTTTTCTGCTGCTGTGTTCAGTGACAGGTCATGACCTTTCTTTATCAAGAAAACCTCTTTTTTTGTTTACACTCTCTATTAGCAGAGAGCAATTATACAACCTCATGCTGTTATCTCTCTCCTGTCAGCGTCCTTGCCGTGTGCTCCCTGCAAGATCCACCTTCCGTGGTGCCAGATTGGACCATGGACTTATCTCCAATGGAGAACAGTTTGTAGCTTTTAGACTGAGTTTATACCTGTTATAAAACACTGCTCTTTAGACCTGGTGAGCTCACCAGGGGGATATTAAATAGATTATCTAATCTGTTTGTTTCTCTTCCTCCTGTTGACATCCTGTCAGTTTTGTTGTTAGTCAGAGTTATGAAAAATGGACCTGAAGGGAGCCCACAGCATGTGAGCTACTCATGTTAAGAAGAAGGTAAGGAAACTGCTCAGGGTGTCCTCCATAGAGATTTCTCTGCAGGAAGACAGAAGGAGAAAAATCCACTTGTGCCACTTTGAGTGTGCTCTACTTTGGAATACTACACAGCCAAAAGGCAAAGTGTAACTCCTTCTTAGAGCTGTAACTGAGAGCAGTGCTGTCCCAAAAACAGAAACAAGGAGAAGCCCTTTTGAGATCGTTGAGATATTTTTCTCTTCCCTATTCCTACTCCTTTCAGTGCAAAAACCAAGCAGGCTCATGGCATGTCTGGTGCCAAGATCCAGAATGGAGCCAGGAGAGCCTGCCCAGTGGGGGAAGTATCATGAGGCCAAAGCAGGTGTGTGTACACACTCCTGGTACCCCCATGAGTACAATTACAGTCCCATTTGTTTTTTCTGTAGCTCAATCAGTCCTTGAAATGACCACTTTAGGTTCAGCATTTAAAGTGGATCCAAAACCACAGCAATTAAGCGCAAGCCAGCACAAGGTGAAAGGCCTTTGAACACGTAACCAATACCATGACAAGCATGAGAGGCCGATATCCCTGATCCATAGATTTAAGAAATTTCTGTTCCCATTTCTGATAAAATGAGGCCCCACAGTTTTAGTGTAACCTCGATGAATAAGATTTGAGCTACTGGGCTTTTGCTTGTTCCTTGTAGACTGTTCCAAGACTGGTCAAGAATATTTGAACAGTCCTGCTCTTCCCTTTCAGATACAGGGACACAAGGCCATCCTGCTGCTGTTGGTTGGTGTAGCATTTCATGTAATGTACTGCCTTGATCCTGAGCTCACAGGGTGGTAGGTGCTTCCAGAAGAAAATGCAGTACACGGGGAGGGTGTCTGTGTCTATATCCAGACAGATACTCTTAGGAACATATGACCTGACAGCGATTGCTTTGGTTCCATCTGTTTCTGTTCTCCACCCAAACATGCGTACTCCTACCAAAGAAATAAAACCTTAAATTACTTGTACGGTCTGCAGCCGAGCTACCAACAGAACATTCATATATATTGCATGAGCCAAGCCCTACTGTTCCCAGGCAGCTCAGCTTCTTGCCGTCATTTCAGTTACAGAGTTTTGTTTTAGTGCAAGATGAGTAAGAATCGTGAGTTTTGGCCCAAGACTGCTTCAGCAGTTATGTGTCATGCTTAATTTTACTGCACAGCAGTTTGCCAGATATACCATATTGGAGACGTGTTGATCTTTGTCGTTTCCAAAACTGACACTTCCTTTTCCAGTCCTGCCTGTTAAACTATTTCAGTTGGACAACACTGAGCTTTTGAAAAAGGCGGATACTTCACCTCTTTTTGATACTGTATTTTAATTCAAGGGCTTATTCAAGACTTACATGCCAGTTCAGGTTGTGATTTTTATTTTATTAGTCAACATAGTGATGTTGGGATGAAGCCATATTACAAACACAGATACACCCTTGGCTGATGTAGTGATGGAGAGAGGCATGCCAAAACCTGTTTTGCTACCCATCAGCTCTGTTTCTGTGTTGTTTCTAATTTTTATGTGAACATTCTGGTTTTCTCTTTGCTACAGAATTAGTCCTGGTCATATCAGTACAGCTTATGCCAGGACGACCCTCTAGTAAAGGCAATGCCATAGTCTGTTTTAAAGCCATTTTGAAAGGTGGGGAAAAAGTTGTGTGAATGACTTTATGACAGAGTTTTAGAATTAGGGCCATAGCCTAGCTGCTGGAATTTCAGTCAGTGGGGCTCCTTCTCAAGTTGGCCAGAACTTGAGGATGTTTTGGTTCCTTGCATGCTGAATTTTTAATCTTCTCTTAGATGTCAGGTGGGTCTGGCAGAGCGTGTGATGCTGGGAGGAAAGCAGGTCTTTCTGTAAACTGTAGCTTGAGATAAATAAAGCAGCTGTTGTTGGTCTTTGGCTTTGTTACCTCTGTGCATTGTTCTGTGTATCTGCCCTCTGGAATATCATAGAACTCTAGAATCATGGAATGGTTTGGGTTGGAAGGGTCATTAAAGGACCAGCCAGTTCCAGCCCTCCTGCCATGGGCAGGAACACCTTCCCCTAGACCAGGTTGCTCATAGCCCCATCCATCCTGGCCATGAACACTTCCAGGGATGGGGCAGCCTCGACCTAGAGTTGTCCATCACATAGACTCTTATAATAACGCCTCATCTGTCTGAATGTATCTTCACCAATTATCTTAAAAACGTACTAAAGAGCAAACATACAGAGACAGCTCTTCAAGAAATCAACATGTGGGATTTTCATGCTTATGTGATTTTTTCTTGTAAAATGAAATGAGGACAGCTTGATTTCATTTCCTTCTCATTAAGAAAAATTCCACTTCTATAGAAATTCTTTCTTTCTAACATAGACGCTTGAATTTATTTGTGATTGTTTTGTTTGGGACTGGGTGAAATCAGTAAGTGCCATCGGTTTGTGCATCCACTGGGATGTGCACATGAGGCTCTGTCTGCTTCTGTGTAGCTCTTGTTGAAATCCTAGACTGCATTTATTTTCAATATGAACGCAGCCAGAGAGAGAAGTTAATCCCAGCATCTTGAATGCAGCATTACCTAAAGGCTGATGATATAGAAATAATTGAAAGTAAGTACAGCAAAGTTGTTGAGATAAATTTTGACATAAAAATGTAGGTTGGTTCATAAAAAGTTGCAGTGACAATAGGTTATAGTGACAGCTTTTCAACAACTGTATAAGCCTCCAGATGGAAGGGAATTTGGCTTAATGAATTATAGGCAGTCTGTGTAACACAAGCTCCTTTTATAGGAGCAGCTCAGAATAAAGAATAAACTTATTCATACTGGCATGTGTTAAATAACATCATTGTTAAAAACATGGAGTTGAAAAGAGACTGAGAAATGAAGGAATTTAAAAAAAATAAAAACACTGTTAATATCTCATTACCTTCGGGCTCCTGAGTAGGGCACTGATTGCTTTGTTTCAGAATGATCTGATAATGAAAGTTGTCACTGGCCAACTGCTCAGAGCCTTCCAGTGACGAGGTGACCCTGCTGCAGAACCTCCTTCTTTGTGCGTTTGCTTTGGGTGTGGAGTGGCCTGAGCTGGTTAAGGTTGCTACTTACACCTGGGGACAGATAGTCAGAGCTCCTGAGAGCACTTAATTCCCAACCTGTGCCACAGATAGGCTGCATGACCTTGGCAAATTACTTAATATCTGCTTTCCCATCCAGAAAATGATGATGATACTTACCTGCCTCCCAGGAGAAGCATTTGGGCTTCATTAAGGATTAGGACATGCTTTTAGTTTAGTTAGTTGTGTTGAAATGTGCCTGGTAAGCAAAAGTTATTGTTAAATAATGAATGAGGAGAAATGCTGTCAAAGTAATCTAAAGGACTGAGCCACTGCTGAGAGCGGTATCCGAATAAAATCACATGCGCCGTGATGTCAGAGCAGGGGAGTGTGACTGAAAACTAAGAATAAGCAGCAGATGTCAGTGACTCATTAAAATAACAAACTTGTATTTCTAATTTTGTCAGTGTACCGTGGCACTTTCGATAGGACGGATTAACCGCTGATGAGCTTGTAGGATTTTTGACACACGTGGTGGTGAGTTAAGGACATCACTGTATCCTTCTGCCTGCCTTGGTGGATCTGTCTGTGGCTGGCTTACGAGCCAGGGTTCAAATCCACAGATTGAGGATTTAGAAATGCAGGAAATTTCCATGAAGCTACTAATCGTGGATGTGTAAGTTCTACACAAGATAGTTAAGTTCTCTGGGTAGGGAGCGCTTTATTTTGGTAGGGAGTATTTTTCTAGCATGTCTGTGGCTTTAGAAATTTTCAGGTGGCCTGATTTGCATCTTCCAACTCAAGCCAGCAGCCATGTCATGGATGGATGCATTTACTGTGGAAGTGGAACCAATATTAAGTATTAGATATTTTCTTACAGCAGTAATCATAAAGATGTGTAATTATTTATCCCGCTCTTTTTCACGAGTGCAGAAATCTTAATTGTACTGGCAAAGCAGATGTGTATGTTTTGTCAGCGCAACTGGGTGTTTTTGATACTCCATCTCCTCAAACCCTGTGAGGGCTCATTTTTCTCAGCATATTTTATACTCAGGAGCACCTGGATCGTTACCCGTGCACCTCGTGAAGCCTTTTTCTAACTCATTTTCCTAATTAACAGCCCATCCCTGCCTCGTGTGGATAATAACACTTTCATCCGTGGATAATAACACTTTCATCCTTGCACAGGTGAAAGGATGCTCTCCACAGCACTCTTTTTTTTTTCGCTTTTGCATCTCTAAAACAGCCTAACATTATTTTGGGGACTGGTTTTTGTACGAACCCTGAGCTCTGCCGAGACACACTGGAGGTCCTGCCAAGACCAGTTGTGGAGCTGCTGGAAGAGTCTGGGAGAAGAAGGAGCCGAGCAGCTCCATCGGCCTTCGCCTGGCCCCGGGCACTGCGGCCCTGCCAGAGCACAACAGAGCCTTGTCCAGCCTGAATGACAAGCAGTTCTATATTAAGGGAAACATGAAAACACAGCTTATTAGAAGTCACGGGGTTGATTGAAAGCATAATAAATGGCAGCCTACCAACAAAGATTGTTGCTCTGGGTAGATAATCTGATTAGTAAATATTTATTTCATTACAAAGTCTCTTTTATGGTTTGATCCATGTTCAGTCAACAATTCTAAGTGACCTCTTCAGCATTTTAAATGGGATCTGGAGGTTCTGCCATTTGAACCAGGGATACCATAAACAAATAAAAGAGTTTCAGTGCTATTGGAGGTAGTGGTATAAAATGCTGTAGTATTTATTTAGAGAATAAGTGGCATCTGCTGTTTGATTAGGCAGTTTGTTTACTTTGAACTCCTAATTTGTTTAATCTTAAACTTTGAGAAGATACAGAAATACTGCACTCATCTGGGGACAACTGAAAAACATTAACTCCTCAATTACTGCTGTGTGGACGTTTATTTCACTGCTGCAGCTCACTAACAAATCTCGTAACCTAATGGCCCGCAAATTCTTTGTACCTGGGTTTTTTAAGCACTGTAGCAAATGCTTTTTGCCCAGACATGCCTGGTGTAATCAGCTATCATGAAGAAAGGGTAAAAAATACAAATTTTCATCAGCTTTGCTGGTGGATTATATATACCAAAGCAAAGCAAACAAATCTGAACATCTTAATAGTAACATTATACATATATATTGCACAATCATTGTCCTCAGAACTCTTCAATGTAATGTTCAAGGTCTGCAGATATAATAAAAGCATTTTTACTTTGTCCAGTGTATCAGATAAAGGAATGCAGATTTAAAGGAGGAGAATACAGTACTTTTCCCCACTGGAGGTTGTGGTTTTAGCTTTAAATTCAGAAAATGTTTAAGAGAACCTTATGAAATGTAATAAAGTTCTCTTTCCCTGAGCTCACACTCTCAATCTGAAATTGTATTGAGGGAATTTGGGTTTCAATAGTGTCCTTACGGAGCAGCTATGCTTATTACTTAGATATTAGAGATGCCCTGTTGATGTACAAGCGTTTGAATTCCAAAGGGAAATAAAGTCTGTATTTTCAGCTTATTATTGTACGATATTGTAGGCACTCTGCAGTAAGCGTCTGAAGAAAACTGTTCTTTTTCCCTTCTAACTTTCACCACCTAACGTGCTGTCTTGGCTTTCTACCTCTGCTGCAAAAGAAAACATCAGCTTAAATTTCCAATTCCCTAGTAAGAGGTTTCACACATTATAACACTATTATAGCTAATGTAGTTTATGTACTTAATTCTTTGTGCTAACAGTGGTGGCCACAGTTTGAGGTTGTTGTGCCACCTAGGTGCTCAAGGAAAGGACTAAAATTACCCAAGAGCTGAGAACCAGGCAGCATGTCCTCTCCTCCTTTGTCTATTCCAGCACTGGCTTTTAGTATCCTGCTAAGTTCGCCCTGTAAATACAGGGGCACTCCAGTGAGCACAGCTGTGGAATGGCTCGCTCAAAGAAGCAGAAGCAAAACTGTGCAGCAGGCACATAAAGGAAGCTGTGCATATCCAAGACAGTATCTCATCCCTGGAAGTGTTCAAGGCCAGGTTGGATGGGGCTTGGAGCAACCTGGTCTAGTGTGAGGTGTCCCTGCCTACAGCAGCAGGATTGGAATGAGGTGATTTTTAAGGTCCCTTCCAAACCACGCCTTTATATGATGATTTCTGTGTACTCAGAGGGAGCTGCTCTGGGTAAAAATGCCTTGTCATGTCCCTCACCATCTCATTTTCACTTGCACATGCTCCTGCAGTGTTATGGGAATACCTTGCATACAGCCTGGCTTGTGAATGCCTTTCCAAATCATCCTTTTTCCCACCCATGCAGTTGAAATGGAAAACTGAAAGCTCTTGGCTTTCTTTGCTCTCAGCATGAAACAGAGCGTGGAGGGGATGCTCCAGGCAGGCAGCAGCTCCAAGTTAACTGTCAGGTCAACAGGGAAGGCCAGGAGCTGGTCAGTGTGCTCCCAGTGCAGCCAGGGTGATGCGCCCGCCTTTTGTAATAGACAGGGTTATTTATAAATGACACACAGAGGGATTCTGAGGTCTGCAAAGGCAGCGCCAGGGCAGCATCAGAAAATGCTTGAAGGTGTTAGCTCAGCCAAGCTCCTTGGCCGTGTTTTCCACAGCCCAAAATAAGCTCCAAAATGAGAGGGAATGAAAGACTTTTACTGGGTTTCAGAAGAACTTTCTCCTCTTCCAGTTGTGCAGCCATTAAAAGAGGGACGAGCAGTGCTGTGCCGATACCAGGAGAGCTCCTCTTCTCTGTTTTGTTTCTTTCTGACCCCAGCAAATACAGAAATCTTGCTGCTTCAATAAAAACTAAGGGCAGGATTTGCCCAGCTGAAATCATGAAGCTTTGGCATTGAGTTCAGTCGGGATGGTTGGAGCTGAGCACCTACGTGACTTTTGGTTCATGATTCCCATGGGCAGTTTGAGCACTTTTGTTCATAACTGGTCTTCTTTGCATTTCATTATGTCTATTTAAGCTGTATTTTAACTCTAGATTTGGCGAGGCTTAGCCCCTGAGGTCATTTAGGAGTGGATGAGAAAAGTCACTCTTGAGTTGTAATGCTTTTTAGGTCTTCCTGATGTAGCAAGATAGGAGACATGTAATATTTTATCGCCATGTTAAATACTGTTTTATTATTTTTTGTGGCACGTTTATTCAAACCTTCATGCCATCAGGTTTGCACCATCACTCTGTGTGTGTGCACATGTTCACACATCAATGCTCATTAATATCAGATGTCCTGTCAGTTCCCTGAAGTGACACTGAAGTGGACCATGCATTTGAAAGTGTGTATTGGCATTTAAGAATTGCCTGTATTGATCAAAGATTTTTCTCCTAAAGAAAGGAAGAGCCCAGGCAAATAAACAAAAAGTCCCTCTGAGATGTGCAGTCTTTGATGCTGAAATATTGAAAGGGATTTTTTAACCTAAAGAACGGTTCCTCGCAAAGGCCTGCAGTACACAACTCACTGAGCTGGGTTGATGGCTGGAGGTCATTTTGTGAGGTTTTCCACACTTGGTTTCCTGGATTGCTTAAAATTAGGAAGGAGCCTTCAAGTTGAGGCTCCATACCCATGACTGCAACTTTCACAACCCTGGAGATGATGAGGCAAACTGAGGGAGCCTGAGCACACCACTGTTGGAGCAGATTGAGATAACTCAGTTGTATCACCCATTCTGCTACAGCCTGATGAGCCAGTGGTTCTGCATTTCTCCAGCAAAATGCATTTTTATGCTTTATGGCTGATAAATACACTGGACAAATTCAAATGGGAGCTAAAATGTCCATTTCCAAGGGAGTTCATTGTGGAGAGAAGAATTTCCCGTGCTCTTTTCCTGTGCTTTAGTTTTCAGCTTTATGGGGTTGAAGAGGTCAGGCTGTTGATAGTGCATCCTGTGAATCGTGGGTCCTCTGCAGATGGTGGTAGACGACAAGGGGTTACCCACGCTTCCCCACACATCAGGGCCTGGAAAATCCAGCTAGGTCTAGGAGTTACTTTTCTGTGGGTTGGCGAAAAGTTAGCTGGAAAGAAGTAATTGTACAAATAGCTTCTTTCGGAACAAGGTGGGTGGTCTGACGTGGATACCAAGGAGTTGATAAGCAATATCTGGCAGTTGTCAGCTCATTACACCGCTGGCCTCTGCGTCCTTGGGCAGACAGCCTGACCTCACACAGCATTTCCTTCCGCTGCAAGTACCTGCTAGCTCCAAAATGGAAAAGATTTCCATAAACAAATAGGTTCTTTCATGGACATCAGGACTGACATCAGGACTCTCTGAACTATCTCCCTGTAGCATTGCCATGGGATGCCTTTGCTCTCACCTTCCACAGCTGGAATTTGAAAAAGCCGAACTCAGGCTCAAGAGAGAGGCTGTTGCACTGTAGAGTTTTGTAACCCCTAACTTGATCACTGGCAAACTGCTTAATGATGGACATATCCACTGTGAGCTGAGTGGTGATGAAGGGCTCACAAGTGATCCTCCACATGCACCTTGTCTAAATATAGATGATGTTAGTGAAATCCTGCTCTCCAGAGGCTTCCTAAACTGGATGGGAGCCCCATGTTCCTGTGTGCCCTGGACGTAGCACTCACAGCTTCATAAATAGCAAAGCCTGCCAGCCTGTTGCCATGAAGGTCTTGGAGTGGTGTCACCCATCACACACTTGGCTCATGGGTGACATCAGAACTGATTTGAGCTCCATGGTCAGTGTTGGCCACGACTTCTGTCATGTCACGCTGGCTTCTCCAGTGTCTCTTTCAATTATGCCCTCTGTTCATAGTTCCTTTAAGTAGTTTCTTTCCTAACTTCCCTCTGTTAACAATTTCATACTCATATTTTTCGTTTCTCCCCAAATCTGTCTGCTACCTGCCCATTTTGTGTCCTGTTTACTGTTGAAACTCCTCTGCATTATGTATTCAGTAAGAAATGCCTCTCTCTACGAAATGCCTTCTGCCTGCAAACACCCCGTTTCCCTTAAGACTCCCAGCAATGATCTCTGAAAATATCCACACCACTTCACAGAGAGCTTGTCTCTGGTGTATTCAGATGTCAAACTGTTTGTGTCTCGGCTTGGAGCAGACACTGTCTCATTTGTTTGCAAAGCCCTACTGTGCACGTGGGACACTTCTCAATAAATAATAGCACCAGATTTGTCTGCTGCATCCTATAGTAAAATTGCAAAATAACCCCAAACTTTTTACAGTTGAGGACTGTCTCTCCTTGCTTTCTTCCCTGAATTTTAAATCATGTTTTTGCTGTGCTTCCATTAAGCTTTTGCAATGGCATTCTTCAGTGTGTGAGAGCTCACCTTGCACAAAATCAGGCTAAAAATCAACTACAGATTCCCTGTGGATAATCTTCCTGGAAAGGCTGGAATTTCTTCTGATGAAGACGACACTATGGTCTTTAATGCCACTTTCTTTTTCTAAGCCTGGGGACTGGGTGAGGTGGACGGTGAGGTAAGGAGCAGAAGGAAGGCTGATGCACTTCATGTGAGCTGAAGCCACAGTGGATGTGGGGGATCTTAAACCATCCGCACGAGGAAGGAGAGGACTTGTCGTTCTCTGACGCAGAGCTGGGCCAAGCAGGGCTAAACTGAGTAAGGACCATGAAGCTGTTTCCCACCAGCCTTCTTGCCAGGCTCACCTCTGAGGTGTCCAAACTCCTGGCAGTAGCAGGGCACTGAGGTGGCACATGGGTCACGTGCTGTTTGCTGCTTCCTCCTCCTTTCCCACTTGAATCCCTGCTGTTTCTTTTCCACTGGCTGAGTTGCATGAAGCATCTTGGGGATTTTGCCCAATGGGAGTAAAATAAAGCAAAATGGGGTATTTTAGGTAGCTGTTGCAATGAAATGAGTAGCTCTGTGGAAATCATCAAGGCAGTACCAGAAGGGTGTGAGCTGCAGTGGAAGCAGACAGCCCTGCTCTGTCCGTGAGTCTGCTGGTTTTGATATAACAGTGTTGGTATTTGCAGGGCAGGTGTGTGTGGAAGCAAACAGGGCTCTGAGGGGCCTTGAAAAAAGGGATGTTGTAAATTTACAGGAGCAGCACTGTGTTGCTAGAGGTGCCCACAGGCCTATTTCACCATCCTGCTTTTCTGCCTGTTGTCCCTGCTGTTCCTGAACAAGCAGGATATTTAAATACATGAAAAATTACTGTCTCCAAGGAACATTGCCTACTTAAAACAGCAGCTAATCTGTGAGGTGACCAACCAACACCACCACCTGAGAGTTTTGGGTTTGTTTGTGCTCATGAGTGTGTCTGCACATCACAGCTGCTTCTCTGCTCAAGAGCCACCAGAGTATTGTAATATTGAGAAATCCTGCTCTTGCCCAGAAGCTGATTGCAAAACAAACCCTTACTGTCCTGACCTGCGGTTTGTACAGTGGATGGCTTTAAAATTAAGGCTTGGCAAATAATTGATCCATCTGGTAGACTGCCAAATTGAAAAATATCATCACCAACGCCAGTTAAATGCTCCTAGATGGCTAAATAGCACTGGGTCTATTTCTCATGATCAACCCAAGAGCAGCAAAATGAAGAGAAAAATGAAAGTACAAGGAGAACGAGGTTTTACTGTCAAACAAAGGAGTCCATCGCACTCAAGAAAAGGCTTAGTCCTTTGAAGAGAAGTGGGGGAGAGAAAGGCAGACTTCACAGAGGAGGAGAAGTGCATGGCTGCCCTTTCACCTGGTAACTCAGCGTTCAATTCTGTGCCCAGGGTGGCACTGACCAGGATTGCCATCCCTTTCCTGCCTGGTACAGCCTGGATCCATCCCCCTGTGAGCAGCCAGCCTTGTGCACTCACTCTTCTCTTCCTCCTGCCCCTGCCACGGGTCTGGGCACTCAGACAGCAAGGGGGACATCCCCACCATGGCATTACTCACACCTTCATATTCTCTCTCCTGATGAAAAGTGAAAATATTTCCATCCAACGGACTCCACAAAGTGAATTGCAGCCACATGGGAGTTTAGACATTTTTCCTGGAAAGTGAAGAACTTGATTTGCATCTGCCTCAGAGCTGGTCTACAGCAAGGCTTGAGCCTGTTTCCCACCTCTCAAGAGGACTACGTTGAAGTTGTTTTCGTTTAATCTCTCCCATTTCACATCAGCTCTGCTGTGCACCAAACACATAAAACATGCTGTACATATACGTGGCACCATACAGCAGTAAGTAGAAATTAATACAAGTCTGCTCTTGTAGCAGATGTTCTTACAACTCCCCAGAACTGAGCAGTGGGGCATTAAGAAAGAAAGAAAATTAAAATAGACAGGAATAGCCCACCTGGTTTGATGTTATGCTGAATTTTTGGAGAAGAAAGAAGCAAGAAACTAGGAAGCACGGTCAGGGATGGGGCCCTGCCATCAGAGTCCTTGGAGTGAGCAGACCTGATCTAAATCAGAATAAACTGGGAGGCCCCAAAGGATGGGTGACAGAGAGCCTTGGTAGTATGTGACATGAGAGAAGGCCAGCAAGGTATCTTGGGCATAAATTGTAGTTGGCACTTTAATAATCTTGAAGCCCTTGCTTTGGCAGACTGATAGATTTTTTTCAGAATCAGGTGGACATTTGAAAAATATATTTTCTGGACTAGATTTTAATTTAGGGACCGATCAACTGTGGCACTGTCCTTTCTCTTAAAGTAAGGTCACCACCACATCCTTAGGCTGTGGAATACATGCCTCTCCCAGGTATTCGAGTGTCTGAGACACATTGTAATTCATAATGTTGTTAGTATCTTCAAGTTTGCCAGTTCTTGTTATTTGATTGCAAGTTTTGCAGTGCTGTGTGATTTGGAAAGGGGAAGAAAGAATGACAGTTGTTGTGCCTCTTTTTCATTTGGCTTGAAAACCTCAGCTGTGAAACTGTGAAGCTGTGAGGAGATGTGTTTGGTTGGTGTTTTTTTTCCAACTGGCTAATACCAAAGATCTATTAAAAGTGTCCTGAATGTGGGGTTTTTTTCTGAACTATGTAGGAGAAGCAGTTGCATGTCCTAAGAAATACATTTCCATGGCTCAGGTTTGGTACCAGGGAGCCCAGTGGACCCTTCACATGTGGCTGTGTCACAGGGTCTGAAGCCAAGTCCCCCACAAAGAGCTGTGCTGTTCTTTCATGTTCAAGGACAGGTGCCCATTTGATTGTACAGATGAATCCAAACTGCTGCTTTCCATCTTCTTACTGCATTTAACCATTGCAATTTGTCTTCCTCATACAACTTGCATTTCAGCTCTGTATCTTGATTACAACGGGTTAGCCATGTTTTCAGTTAGCTGGGCATGTAGGATGTAGGCTACTGTCCTTAGATCTTTTTTCCCAGGAACTGTGGCAGAGTCTTGTGCTGCTTTGCATGAAGTTCCCTGTGCTCGGGTGTTTGATTTATCTTAATAGTCCTTAAGCATTCATAATTTCCTTTTCTTTCATTTATCATCTCTGATGAAGTTAGAACTCTTCATGCAGATACAGATTGTTTTAATAATAAAAATAGCAGTAAAAATAAGTCTTGGTGTTTTTGCTGTTCTGCAACAGCTTTTTCTGGCTGGAAAAGTATCCTGCACATACATCAGGGCAGTCTTAAGCACAGATTTAGCCTGAGTGGAGAATCTATGTGAGACATGTTGGAGCGAGTCCAGAGGAGGCCACAAAGATGGTCCAAGGGCTGGAGCATGTCTGCTGTGGAGACAGGCTGAGAGAGCTGTGTTTGTTCAGCCTAGAGAAGAAAAGGCTCCAGGGAGACCTTAGGCATCTTCCAGTACCTGAAGGTGCCTAGAGTGAAGCTGGGACATTTTACAAGGATGTAGTGATAGGACAAGGGGGAATGGCCTTAAGCTGAATGAGTGTAGGTTTAGATTGGATATTGGAAAAAAATTCTTCACTATAAGGGTGATGAGACACTGGCACAGGTTGCCCAGAGAAGCTGTGGATGCCCCATCCCTGGAAGTGTCCAAGGCCAATTGGATGTGGCTTTGAGCAACCTGGTCTGGTGGAAGGTGTCTCTGCCCATGGCAGAGAAATTGCAATGAGATGATCTTGAAGGTCTCTTCCAGCCCAAACCATTTTGTGATTCTGTGGTTCACTTAAGACTGCCCTTTCTGTTTGACCTTAGGCTTTTGTAGAAGTATGTCAATTTTCCTTTTTTCTTAGTCATTAAGTGAAATGCAAGAAAGAAGGTTGAGGGGAGGTTAAAAATCCAAATAGGTGATCTTTGCTGTTCTTTTTCAAACAAGTCTGTGGTATCCTCAAGGAGATCCAGTGAGCAAGTGAAGCATCATTTTCCCTGTGCCTTCTCTCCTTGGTCTCTTTTCTCCCTGCGTAAAATGAGATTAAAAAATAAACTCATAAATACTTTTTTTTTGCTGCCTGCATATAGTGTTTTTAAATTCCACTCTTCATATAGATTTCTTTCTTCACAGCCCCTCAACTGCTATTTGGTCATTTATGCAGGAAGTCTGTCACTGTCATGACAGAGCCTTCATGCTACAAAGCCATTTTAAAACAGTCTTTTTCTGTGAGCAGAAGAGAGGTTAATGCTGATAACGTCTACTTTATTTCAGATTTTATGTATAGATCATGGTGGACATTTATTTATGGGTTTCTGTAAAATCAAATAATTTCCCATTCAAGGTGCATATAGATTTATCTTAAAGACTCATGAAAACTGTAGAGCTCCAACAGGCATGTGACAAAAATGGGTGGGTTTATTTCAGGCAGGTTTAGTGTGTGTTTAGTTTCACAACTTGAAATTCTATAAATACTCTCAGCCATTTTGAAAATAACATCAGATCTAATAGATGATATTTAAAGTTACTAAACATTAGATGTGTTATTAAACTGATCTTCTGAAAAATACGTTCTTCTTCTCTTGTAATTAATCTCATTAAAAAGTCTTTAGCTGGTATGGAGAAATAATGGATCTTTAATGTTTTGTTTGATATTGAAAGCAAGTTTAATAGTGAGACATTAAAAAGTAGTTTTAATGTGCCACTCAGCATGCATGGTGATCACTCACAATCGGTGATGCCTAATGGAAAGGTGATGAAAATTGCAGCCTGGGCCAAAAATCTGCATGAGGAATGTGCTGAGGGAGGATGGGGTGGGTAACCTGGCACCTGGGGACCAGCATCCTCCTGCTCTGAACGGAACAGGGAGAAGTTTTTCTGAGCCCCAGGGAGAAGCAGCTCATCTTGCATGTCAGCAGTTGGTAGTTCAAGAAGTCATATACCCCAGGCTACCAGTGTATATGTATTTTATGAAATACATACACACGTATTCCCAACTTTTCTTTTTTATAGTGGTTCTCATAATTCGTAAAAATGCTGAAAATCCGTCGTCTGAACTCTGCCTGTTTAAAAAGTAGACCTCAAAGTTCATCTGCAAGCCAAGTGAGACTGGCTACTAAATATCTCTGAAATATCTTGTAATCACTGGAAACAGTTCAGCTGGATCTTATTCAGGCAGATGGATCTTACTCTTCTGTGGATGTTGTTCAAAGAGTTTCCCTGTCTATTTTGGGAATGGGAACCACCTATGACGAATATCCAGAGATCTACAGGATCCTGTTGGAAGAAGACTGTGAGTCAGCCAGCTCCCTAAGGAGTTGGTGTTGGCAAATTAAAAGCTCTCAGGTTAGGAAAAAAAAAATTGAACAAAACAAAGTGTAGTAAGAAACCTTTCACTGAGAGTAACTTAAAGATACTTAATTGGGGTTTATGGACAAAGTAAAAGACCAACTAATTCTGCTTGCATGTAGCAGGGTGTTGGGCACCCTCTGACAGGTGAGAAGGAAATGGCGAAGGTGGTATGTTGAGATTTGAATAAGGTCTGTAATATGGTCGCATGTAACATCTTTTCAGGTAAACCAAGGAAGAGTGGTCAAGCTGAGAGGGCAGCCCAAGACAACCCCAAGACATGGGCTGGCGTGTGCCGAGGCTGTCCCCTGCTTCTCTTACAGGCATTCACTTGTGGATAATATCCTCATGGGGAGGAGAGGAAGGCTTGGAGAATACAGAGGTGGCTTTATGTTGATTGGTTGGTTTATCAGTGCAAGGTAATTCTGTACAGAGAAGTGGAAGTAGGAAGGAAAAAACTCACCAAAATGCACAAATATGAAAGGGGAGTTCGCTGGCTGGGAAGCAATACTGAAATAGGAGCTTTAAGTCAGCTGGTAGGAAAGTCTGGTGACAAATACAGCTAAGCACTGAACTGGGCTCCTTGGCAACCTCAAAAACTCAAGGTTTTGAATTGTCTTCTCAGGAGACCTTAAAAAACTTGTAGCAATAGGACAATGGGAAGAGGCTTTAAACTGTAGGAAGGCAGGTTTAGATTAGATATAATTATGACACTCTTTCAGATGGTGAGGTAATGGCACAAATTTCCCAGGGAGGTTGTGGACTTCTCATCCCTGTACATGTTTAAGGCCAGGCTGGATGAGGCTTTGAGCAACCTGGTCTAGTGGAAGATGTCCCTGCCCATGGCAAGAGGGTTGCACTAGATGATCTATAAGGTTCCTTCCAACACAAGTCATTCTATGATTCTGTGATAATGAGGTGTGTACTCCAGAGTCAGACTGTGTTTGTGGCTACCACCTTTGAAGTGTCTGGTTGAGCTCCTTCCAGCTTTCTACTTGTTCCGTTTTCAGATAACACCTTGCAGGCTGAGCTCATATCAGTATCAACCTGTAATGGGAGAGTGTTGGCGCTGTGCAAGCTCAGCCCTGCATCTCCATTCCTGCTGAATTCATCTTCCTTAATTTGTAACCTGTTTCTTGACAAATACAGTCTGGACACAGAATAAAGAAATACACCTGACAATTATGATGGAATTTTTGTGCTTGTAGAACCACTTTGGCAATATCTGCTTTATCTAACATTTAGATAGGAAAAGCATTACAGGCTTTCATTTGCAGTTTAGGTAGCTGGGAGTTCAGATGGAAGAGCCCTTGTATCATCCCTGCTCATTGCTAAAAAGACATGGGGGAATTCACAAGAAAACAACCTGCTTAATATTAAGAAATGGCACTGAAAGTGCAAATTTTCTTGTGTTATATGCTGGTTTTGGCAAGTCATATAACTCTTTGCTTTATGCAGCCTCTCCGAGGCTCAGTCTGATCTCTCTTGGGAAGTTTTGGAGTAATTTAGAGAGACAGAACCATGTAAGTACTAAATATTATTGCTACTCTCATTTATTCTGTGCACAGTTTTTTATTTAAGTGTTACATTTTTTATCTTCCTTAAGAGGATTACAGGGGCATTTTCTTGCCCCCTTCCCTATAGTTCACAGAAGTTTGTATAACTAGTTTATTGATACAAACTGGAACCTCACAGATTTCCCAATGCTTCTAAATAAATTGCTACATTACATTGTCAACATGTTTGTAAAGAACTTTATGTGTGTAGAAACTGCAGGTAAAATGTGTGGGGCCAGGCAGATACCCTGGAACTTGGTGGTGATACTGAATACTGTGAGCTAAGAAATATTAAGTCACTGCAACAATGCTGAACACAAAGGGATAACTTCCTCTTTCTTGTGGCACAAAATCAATGTATAGCGTCAAGACTGTATATTGACAGCTTGATTATAAAGGACACTGAATATACTTGACCCTGGAATAACACCAGAATGGAACAGAACAAGACATTTATACAGCACCAACAAGGGTAGCATGCATTAAATCCTGCTTGCTCTTCTCAGTTACATCAGATATTTTTAAATCATGTTACCATTACTCTTTCTTTTTCATATCTTTTTGCTTTCTTCTTGCTTTTCTTTAGCTCTTTGGCACCAGTACTTCCTCCACATGCATAGCTGGCAGTTCAGCTCTGACGAAGCTTTGTCACAACACACCACTCCATGCTCTTCTGACACATTTTGCTTAGTCTGTGGAGGGAAAGCACAAGCTTGCCATTGAACCTGGGTGGGAGCCAAATTTTACCTGAGTTTTGTCCTTTTAATTTGTTGTAGCAGGAGTAAGGTTGATGCCATGGGGAGGTTGGCAGTGTCCACACTTGGACTGCGGTCAGCAGGAGCCACAGCAGCAAAGCTGGTGGGTCTCCATCACCCTGCTGAGCAGTAGTTTGTCCCTCTGAGCATAACAGCAAAGGAGCAATCCCCATGGCATGTCTCTCTGCCTTCCTACATGTTTTCCATCTTTTATCGGGTGTTATGTCCTGTCTTAACACCAACTGTGAGTTAACTGGGCAAGAGTGCTGGTTGTCCTACGCACTTCCAGCTGGAGTTTTAAGACAGGACTAAAATGAAAGACCGTAGTAAACATTATGATTAATTTCATCCAAAAAGGACAAAACACTAAAAATGGTAGCAAGAAAAATCTCTGCCTTTTCTATTTTAACTTGTGGATAGCTGCAGTTACTAAAAGCATATTAGGCAGTTGCAAATGAGGGAGAAATTAGTCTGCAGGGTAATTGCTAAAAATGGATTTGGCACTACAAAATTTGTAAGAAGTTCCAGTTTTCACAGGAGAGTGTAACCTCCTGCTTGTGAGTCACTTCTGTGGCTTTGCTTCCTACCTCATTACTGCCTGACCCTGAGCATTGCAAAACTTGATCTCTCTTTTGCCGCAGAATAAACCACAGTGACATGATCTGCCACCTCTCCATGGCGTATTCTGCTTCCCGTTACTGTTTTCTCTGTCATTTCATTGCTGGCATAGTTCTCATAATACTGTTATCTCTGTTTCATTGTCGTTTCCCTTATTTTCCTTTGGCAGTGAGCACAAATTCCACAAATTTCAAAGAAATGAAAGCTATCTCAGCTGTTTCCCGAAGCAGAGTAGTCCCACCACCCTGTGTATCTGATACCCTTCTCTGCACATCTCTTTCTTCTTATCATCTTCATTTCAGGAATGACTTACTGATGGGAGAATCTCTCCCAAAGCCAAGGAGAGACAAGCAGCTATATCATTCCTTTTCTTTTTTATTTTTTTTGAAGGGCTAATATTTAGAGATACGTCATTCATGTTTCTACAGTCAGTAAGCAAAGGTCAGTCTGTGCTGTAAACAGAGCTGTGATTGTGGTACAAGTCACCATCCGAGCCGTAATCACAGCAGCTTGTAACAAAAACAGGGGAGGTGCAGCGGGATAAATGTCATCTCTGGCTCACCATGTGGCTGAGGATCCAGCATCACACTGGTACTCACGGAGCAAGAGTAACATTGTCTTAAATACCGATGGAGGTGCTGCAGTTGTAATTGCTTCCCAATTATTCCCCAAATACCTTCTTTCTTTTTTTTCCCCCTCTTTGCAACATATCAGAAAGGAATAGAGCTGTTTTAACTGAGGTGGGTACTCGTCATTGCCCTCCCAGTCTCAAGCCTTCACACAGGCACACATTCAGCAGGGAGAAGTTGCCTTCCATGATCTCAGGGATTGTTTCTAGCAAATTTAAGCAGGATATTAGATTGCTGTTTTACATTCTTGCAGAGCTGCTAAAGCACAGTGTGGATAAAGTTGAGTGCACATCCGTCAGGAGAGGAAACATTATCCCCTTTTTTTATTATTTAGAGAATATTGGTGCATACAGATGAGCTTGGCTCTGGCAAGTCACTTAGGGAGAAAAAACCTCAAATCATTGGAATCCACTTACCATGTCATTCTCCCTCTCAGAGTAACTTTCAGTCCTAAGGTCTTTGTAGGAAGCAGTTATATAAATTAGGGAACTGAAACGTGTTATGTTTATGTGTATGTTTGCGTAGTATCCATCACAAAATGCAGCTGTCTCAGAAAGGGATTTTGCGGTGCTTAAGAGGTGCACCACATCACAAACCAGATGACAGCATGCGGGGAAGAGAACCTTATGCAATTAGAAGTACAATTTGCTACAGAGAATAAATCTGGCAAACTCATCCCTGTCAAGTTGTTTATCTGTTTGGCTCAGTTGCATTAACAAAGAGAAGCCCAAAGCACTGCCTCCTTTTGTGCTGGGGGTTTCAGCACACAGAGCTAGAAGATAGTCCCTAAAATCGGTATCTTATGAGGTTATGATGCAAGACAAAAGGTGGATGAGCAAACAGATGGAGGGAGCACAACCGAGACCTTTACATTTAACTTAATAAGCCATGGTCACACCATCTGCCTAACTCTTCTGGAGTGTTTTGTAGTAAAATTCTCACGTAAAACACCCCAATTCTTGGGAAGATTGATATAAAACCTTTACTGACTGCAGGGAACCAGGATTTTCACTTAAATCACATTTCTGGAATACTGTTACAAAATTGCACTTTCAAATATTTTATCCATGGTTTTGGTCTAGAAGTAATCCAGCAAATTGTGACGGGATGCATGCTGTTATTAGAGCTGATTTTCCTGCTCTTGTTTGTTGTTGTAATTTGTGGAGAAAGGCCATAAGTTAAATCTCTAATTCACAAGTTTTAATGTAAATCATATCCCATTACAGTACATCATAGTGATATAATACAATATGTTAGTTTGCCCTAAGTGGATGTATTTGTCTCTATTTTCTGGCTCAGATAATAGTTACCATCTGGGTGTGTGTTAATTTTTTGTTGTTGTTTCTTTTAATCATTTGTGTCGCTGCTTGTTTTAAAGCCTAAAATGACTAAAATTTGAAGCTGATTTAGGAAATCGCCTGGAGAATATCAAAAGGAACATCAGACACTTTAAATGCTTCACATTTTTAACCTATTACCAAGAACATTTCAGTAGCCTTGAGGCAAATTCCTCCCTCCATTCTTCAGTATCTGTCTTTGGATATCTTACAAAATCAGCAGCACTGGAATTGAGCATGAGAGAGCAGGCCAGAATCCCAAACTTCAAACCTTCAAATCTGGACTTAACAGATATCAGATAGTGTTGTGAAGGGCTTTGGTGTCCCCCGCCCCAAGTGCAGGATGCAGAGAGGTATGTCCAGCCTGACTCCAAATCCAAGTGTTCCCGTTTCTGGCTGCTGTGAGCGTTTGTGCTGCAATCGGTTTTGTGTTAGGAGTCTGTGCATATAGCTGTAACATTTATTATCTGTAAATTTTTATATGCATGTATTTTGTACATCCTTCAGGCTGTTTTATTCAATCTCTTGCAACTCTCTATGCCAACCCAGTAATGACACATCATATGAAGGAATGTAGATGCCTAATTTGCACCTAAATTTTGTGTTCTGGTGAAGATGTCCCTGTAAAGTAAGTGCATAAATTCCTTATAAAGTCACTGGGGAGAAACAGTTGCTTTGAAGGCTCCCAAGGAGCGATCTTTTCTACCTGACTTTGACACTTAAGTTGCTCTCAGTAGTGCTGTGATCTTTTTCCTTCTGATGAAATCTCAGGGATTTGAGGCATGATAGTTTTTTTCTCGTTCTGCTCCAGTGCAAGGTGACTGTGATGGTCAAAGATCACAAAGCACACACTGAGTTGAATTTGGCCTCTGCTGGGGAACAAAGTGTGTATATTCAGTTTTCTGGTTTGGGGCACCTATGAAAATATTTTAGATGTCCATTTGGAAAACATAAATGTAGGCTCCAGACTTGCACACATTTAGATAAGGAGTCAGTGTTTCACAGCATTACATTTGCCTTCTGGCAGGTTCCTTATGCATAGGCAGGCACATGGGTGCAAAAATGTTATGTTTCAAATCATGTAACTTTTAAAACCTGAGCGAATACTGTTGCCTTTCCCTGGTCTTAAAATTAAGAGCCAAACACAGTTAAGGGAAAAAAGGGGTTTTTACCTCGGTATTTAATAAGGATCCTTATGGTGCACCACTTCGCCAAGGCGGAATGCGCCGAAATGCACACACACGATAGATCACGTATGCAATTTATAGACCTTGCAAATTAGCATGTCTGTCAAAGATTCCCCAATTAGGAGCTTGAATGATAGTGTGATATCCCCCCCATCCTGAGGAATTCCCCCCTGGATGGGCCTATCTTAGTTTACAGGATGTGTTCTAGGGAGGACCTTGGTTTTTAGGGCTTTCTGGCCTCTAACTGAGAGGCTTCCAGGATGTTTGATCTCCTGGTTTAACAGAATATCAGAACTATGCTAAATTATTGGACTGAAGGAACTACAAGTATGCATGCTAGAAGCACTGAGGATACATAAAAGCTATATAAAAGGGTATATGAAAGTATATAAAGAAAAGGCAAAAAATCATCATGGCATCAATACAACCACGTTTATTCTGGTGCACCACTGTCCTTAGGGCAGTGCCCAGAGAAGCTGTGGATGCTGCATCCCTGGGAGCATTCAAGGCCAGGTTGGATGGAACTTTGAGGCAACCTGGTCTAGTAGAAAGTGTCCCTGCCCATGGCAGGGGGATTGGAGGTAAATGGAAGTTTGGATACAGCTTTAAGCCCTTTACCCAATACAGTTTTTCTCACAGAGCAAGGGAGAATTTATCCCAACAGCTTTTCCAGACAAACAAAAAAAAAGTGTAAATCATATTTTCTAATTATTTCTATTCAGACATGGAAATCCAAATCACACAGTCCCTAATGATATTACACGCAATGAAAGGAAGGGCCTTTACCCAAATACTTGACTTTATTGTGTCATGATTAGAGGCAACAAATAAATGAGAGAAAACAAGGGTTTGGTTAAATAGAAAAGTCATGGCTATTTTCTCTCTTCAAACTGTTTTGATATGATAAACTGTGGAAAAAGAAATTACACAGGAGAAAACACTTGAAATTACTACTGGTATTGTCAAACAGTACCGTTTGCTTGAATATCTAATGTTCAGACATCAGTATTCGTCAGAAGTGGTGTTGGGATCAAATCCTCTGAGGCTGACGAGTTTGAGAAGCATCTTCCTTTGCTATAGAATTTTGTTATTTATAACGTGCCTCTGATGAAGGTTTTTGGGCATAACAGGATTTATCTGGGCCAAATACATGGCCTCGTGATAGATGTATATACCTCACCACCAAAACAGATAAGCATCCAAACCGGACAAAAGGAAAATAAATTGAAAATTAAATTGCTTGACATCTATCCCAAATTAAATTCATTTGTTTGTTGTACATGCTAGAGCTAAGCATGACTTTGCTCATGCTTTAGGCTCTGTCATTTCTTTTGTATTTGACTGTGTAAAATATATCAGATGGAGTGGTGCTGTTTATTCAGAAGTTCAAAGGTGGGGCACAGAAGCTTCATGTATCTGCATAACAAAGCTTCTATTAAGTGGAACCCGCCATACTCCAACAGAAAAAGTGGCCAAGGGCCTTAAAGGAAATTAAAATGAGCCATAACAATTGGAATTCACACAAGAACATAAAGGATCTTCCAAAGATAAATAATACATGCATTAAAAAGCGGTGAACAGGAATGAATGTGATAATGGAGATTATCTCTCAAAAGCAAAAAGAAAAACAGAAAATAAAAATAAGAACTTTGAGTGAAAAACAAAGCTGTGTGACACCATGCCTATGAAGGTTTCGTAGGGAAGACACACCTCCAGCCTGGACCTTCTGCCTGCACAGTTTCAGAGGACACTGTTGCATATTTATTACATGTCCCTAAGATGGACTGGTACAAGCTGAGCTGGCTTAGGTTTGAATGCAACAGAAAGAAATGTTCTGGTGCAACTGTGACTTAGTGATTTGGGTTATTCAGTTACCTTTTGTTTTTTGTTTTTTTAAATGCACATGGCACATGAGACTAAAGAGAATTGGGAGAATAGCCCAATCCTTCAGTATATTGGCAGTGAAGTCATAGGCAGCATGTCCCTGTTTACTCCATAGGCAGTATCGATAGGCTGTAATGGAACAAAAGCCGTAAGTGTGTGTTGTAACATAGAAACACATTATCAGTGTTCTAGACTGTTGCAGCAAGAAGTTTGGTAGTTGAGTGTGTGCTGGTATTCCCATAAAGGACTTTGCACTGCAGTAAAAAATGCAAGAAAAGCCATCCCTGTTTCATCAAAGTCACAACCAACACACAGAGCTCAGATCTGCTTTTGAAACCAGCCTGTTGTACCAGGGATGGAGAGAAATGAGGCAGGCAGAATCCAGGAAAAGCAGAATTATTTATTAATATACAGACAGACTTTTATCCTGTAACTCGCTAGAATAGCATAAGGTGATTGGTCCCTTGACCATCCACGTCTCAGGATGATTGGTGAAATCTTACAACACCCATTTCGAAACAGTTCTGCAACTAAACATAACAATATTGCAAAACATTGTAGAGGTGCAAGATAGAGGAATTATTTACAAAAACTCCCCAACTGTTTCTCCGTCAGCATCCGTGCGAAAGTCTTTGCTTTCCCATGGACACTGGCAGAGAGCTGGAAAATCTCTCTATAGCCAGGGTTTTAGCATCCATATCAGCCTCTAACACTCCCACCTGGAATATTATCCAAATGATGTCAGAAAAGCCCTGACTCATTGGTGCTAAAATTCTTGAGGGCTTATCCCAAGATCATCTGAAGTCAAAGGGCATGTTTATATTGACTTGACGAGTTTTGGATCAGACACCTTGGCTCCTCACATGTGTGACATCCAGCTCCCTAATTGTGTGCACATAAAAGGAGAGAACATAAAAGCTGTCGAGTTTCTGTGTGCGTGATTGTCCTCAGCGATGCTTGGTACTCTTTTTCCAGAAGAGCTTCTGCTACCTTCTCACTCCAGGCTGTTTTGATGACTTAACAAGGAAAAGCTCCTGCCATCAAACAAAGCTCATCCAAATACACATTTTTCTTTGATGCATCCCAGGTCTCGAACTGAATTTCTTCAAAAGCAATAAACAGAAAAAAAGAGAAAACAATTATCATCTTTGTGTGTAGACATCTGAGCTTCTAAAACAAAGTTTGCTTTCATGTCTTCCAAGTATTCAAGGCTGGAAGTAGGCTTTTGACCTGATTCTCCAGGGAAACTCCTTTAGAAAATAACTTACTCTTTGATTTCTTGTCAGGGTTTTATTTCATGCCAGTCTTCCTAGACTAATATTATAAAGAGGACAATTTCAGGAAATAGCCTTGAAGCTGTAGAGAGGATGCTAATAGTTCCAGAAATAAGGAAGTTGCAGGTCGGTTGGAAAACACAGAATTAGCTGAAAAAATCAGCATCAGCAGACATTCTGGCTGCATGTCATGAACACAGTTTCTTCACACTGGTGGATATGATACACCTTTTGTTCACATTACTTGTTAGAGTGGTTGTCAAATTTATCCCCACCAAGGACAGCAGGAGCTTACACGCTCAGGGATGGGAGTGAATACTTTACAACAATCATTTTCTCACATTGTCATATTATTTTATTTTACTCCTGGAAATGCATTTTTCATCCAGCGGATTCCCAAGTTGTAAGATGCAATGGAAATATTTCATGACTGAAAGTATTTCATCCTGCTTACTATATTTTATTTGTGAACTTCCTTGAGAAGTGGCTCAATTCTGAAGAATGATGAGCACATTAATGCTTACATTGAAAACCTGGACTGCATGAGTTTTACACAATTTTTTTCATTTTCTCTTTAATGCTGCCTATCATTTACTCAGACACAAGTATCAGTAGATGGCTGACATGGAACTCAGAGTCACAGGACCTGGCTGTACTTCACAGACCACTTCAATTCTTCAGTCATGCATGGAAGGACTGAGTCTTTCAAACAGGATCTTTGCATGTTCTTTAGGTGCTGACACTGATACACAAGGAAATACTTGAGCAATGCTACTTCACAAGAAAACAATAAAAACAAATACATTTTCCTCTCTAGCTTATGGAAAATAACCTAAGTTCTATTTCACATAGATGTTAAAATTGCTAAAAATTATTTGGGGGTCAAAGGAAAAGGTAATATTTCCACAGCAGAACTTCATCCCTCAGTATTCCTTTGTTTTAATACAGCTCTCCAGACTTTTTACTCCTCAGACCTATCACAACTTTCCACTGTATTTTATTAGCCCAAAGCCAAGCTTATCCACCATTTTTTCCAATAAAAAGCAGTCGGAGATGAACCCTCTTCAAACCAGGCAATGGTGTTTGTTAGTAGTCTGTTGTTTTCCTTTTACCACTGACTGTCTCTGTAGCCTGTGACACATTTTATTTCCTCATAACGTCTTCAGCCAAGATACAAAAGATTTAGTTCCTCTGTATATTTGTAGAGTTTGGGGCCACAGATGATGCCTGTGATTACCTTCTGAAAGGCGATAGAATTTGATCCAGTGATCCTGGAACAGATCCCATGCTGCATGATGGAGAAAGAACATGGCTTGAAAATATCCTTCATTCTTAGTCTGATTCATGATGGGCAATCCTCCTTGTTCCTTGACAGTATGTTCCAGTGGTTGACTAATGTCAAAACCTTTACCTCGTTTCCCCTCTGAATGTACACTTCTACAGCTCTCAACAACTGGATCCCTTTTGTCTTTGTTCCCTATGTTAAAGAATTTAAAGGCTTTTCCCATTGTAAGGTAGCACTAGGCTTTGATAAAGTCTCCTCTTACCATTTTTAGTGTTGGTAGATATGACAGAGAAGATTTGGAGTCAGAAACTAAATAATGTAGCCTTTAAGGAAGCCTCTGAGGAAGCCATGAGCTGAATTACATGTAATCGTTTATGCGATGCAATTTCAGGGACATGACAGTCCTTTAAGTGTCATACTGTAAAGATTCTTATTGTGCCCTGGAGGAAAACCTGACAGAAGTAAGCAAACAAAGTTATTAATCACAGATCTGGTTTTTTTTTTTTCTTTCTTCATATAAAACAGTGTCAAAAAATAAGCAATAAAACTCCTCATTTGTTCCATTATTCCCCGGGAAAGATGCAAGCCGCATCACCCACGCAAATCATACCTATGTTTATTGGGGAGGAAAAGGTATTAAATCCTAAAATGGAGCACAGATAATTATCATAGATAATCCAGCTAGTTCTAACAACAAGTCTATTTAAAAATGTCTTTTTTCTGACCTAGCAAAACTAAAAACGTTTGCGAGAAGACAAAGTAAATCCTAGGAAGCTTTGTAATGAGAGGAAAGCTTTAATTCTATGACTTGATGAAGCAGCTCTGAAAGTTTTCACTTAAAATCTCAATATCATTTAACCTGCAGTTTGTTTAAAGAATTACTTGAGACAGAAAGTTTAATGAAAATTAAGCATCTTAAGTTAGATCCTGCATAGATTCTGTATTACCCTTGTTGGTTCACATTGTCTGGCTGTTTGGGGGTGTTAAGATCCAATTGTTATTAAGGTTCTTTAGAAATTCCTCTGCTGAAATTAAGGTGCAAATGAGACCATATGCCAGTGACAATAATATGGGTTTTATTTGATGGTAGATATGAGAGAGAGAAAGAAGTAGAAAATAGGTGGGGGAGAAAGAAAGAGAGTGACAGGAACAGAATAAGGAAAATACCACCACTCCATGGATCCCCAGCGATGTTCCATTGATCCTCTCCAGCTGGTCCGCTTGGCGGTGAAGGTCCCCCCAAAAGCATAGAATCCGATGGATTTAAATACCCTTGAGCCAGGTGGCGATGTCCGGACATGTCCCCCTGGGGGAGAGGGGGAAGGAGCAGTTTCCTACAGCAGACTCTGGGTCTGTTGCACCTCGTGCAGTCCTGTGGGGCAAAGCCTCTCACGTGAATGTCCCGTGGATGTGACCTGTGGGGTTGGAAGTGTCACAGCTGGGCCAGTTTGAGTAAAAGGGAGGATGGGTGTTCACTGCCCCTGAGCAGAGGTTGCACCCGAAACCTCCTCCCTCCGCATCGTTTCAGGGGGGAGTCTGTGTAAACCTGGCTTCTGTGGGCTGTGGTCTCCCCTGCCCCAAACTCAGCCAGGGATGAATCTTAGCACGGCTGCTGGTTTTGGCTCACATTCTTTTCTTTGTTTACTTATTTGTTTCTCCCCGGGCCTGAGGTTGATGAAAGAATGGGTTTTCCTTTTATTTAATCTCAGTAGTTTGACTTTCAGTCCAGAGTTCTTCAAGGAGGTTTCTGTGGTTGTAGCTTCTTTAAAACTTTATATCAATGTCTGAGGCATGAACTATTTTCAGTCTCTGACAGGGGGTTAATGCAAGAAGCCTTTAAGAAAACTCAAGTTACAACAACATTTTAATGCTCAACTAAAACCAGTATCAATTACAGATAAAACTCTGCAAGTGCTGTCATTTCTTCATGTCTGAGTCCTGGTGGCAGCTTGTTTTCAAAAATGCAGTTGAATAATTAGAGGGCTGTTTGGGATCCTCCTTTTGCCTCTTGTCTCTTAAATATATGGTCAGTGGTGAGTTTGTCTGCTTGCAGTGATGTGTTTGAATTGGGCAGTAGTTTCAATTCACCAGGTTCTGTAATGCCTTTGAAATTTTGTTTTGAAAAACTGTATCCTTTGCAATATCATTGCAGTCCCATAAATTCTTAAGCTTGACATTCTTAAGAGTGTTTGAAAGTTCTCTCACTTGCATTAAAAATATAGATTGTATATATCAAAGTCTCCTGGCTTTATAGATAAAGTACTTTGAAACTTTGTATTATTAGCATGGCATACTTGCTTGAAGTACTAAAATAGTCTATTCAAGTGTAGCTTCTTCTATTAAATCCTCCTGTAGGATTCATGTAACTTAAAATTTTAATTAACATTTCATAGCCCTGCCAAATATTTAACTCCTCAGTTATATACTCAAGCAAACCCTTAGTTATTAAACAAACAAAATATTGATTACTTGTAACAGAATCTTCCTCTAGTCATAAGAGCAGGTACCTGTCATCATCCAGTTCAAAATAGCATCAAGGTTAAACCACAAACAAGGTGTAAAGCTGGATAAATTATTTTCTGTTACAGGATTTTTTTTACAAAGTTTAGAGACAGAAAAAAGTTTGAGAAGCGTCTGAACAAAGATAAACAAGGAGGTCATCACCTCTAAAAGAGATAATGAATTGACAATAATCCAAAAATTTCACTTGAAGTTTCTCAAATGTAGCATTCTTTTCACATCCTTTTAATTCTTGGTAAGTTTGCAAAAGACACCAGTATGTCATTTATATGATCATTTATAATAAGACATTTCTTCAGAGGAAAAACTCTGTGGTTTACAATTACAGTGTTGTGCAGGAATTAGGTGAGATATTTTTATGGATGAGCTTATGGCTTGAAATAACTGAGGTTGCTGCATTCTCAGTGTACTCAATTAAAGAGTTAATTTGTTGGTATCTTTTAGGATAATCTTATTTTGGAGGGGAGAGACAAAATTGTCTTCAGTAGAGTCATGGAATCATTCTGATTATAGACATCCCTAAGGAAAAATTTTTTCCTGTCTGGCTTGGGAAAGTTTTAACACCTTATTAAATTTAAATTTACAGTTTCAAGTCTCACAATGGATATTTTACATGAGACAAGAAAATTTTTACTATGTTTAGAGTACTCGGGAGTTTCAGGTGATGTCTGTGTCAAAACACAGAGTGGTAACCAAGTTTCTTGAACTTTCACTGTCCTTTCTTCCCTTTTACTGCTTACTCCCATTTCACTTTATTCACTGGAGGTTCTAATTCTTCCCAAATTGCTGTATTGGAATCTAATTCCCTCATACTGCTGTGCTTTGAGAGTCTTTACGTTGATGAACAAAATTAGTCTTTTTAGCAAGTAATTACTTAAATTACCTTAATTATATAATAATGTAAGGTCAGCAACAAAATTATATATACTTTAGCTGAATTGTTATAATGCTGATGACATTAAGTGCCAAGCACTAACTTCCATCCTGTCTCTCCCAAAGCCAAGGTTTTGTACAATCCCACTGCAGTTTATTCAGTATAATTTAGCTTGAGGTGTTTATCATACTGGAGATGGCCAAAAAGGTATTTGAGATAATTAGTTAAGTGATTTTGTAATTGCTGAAACATCTGTTGGAATTAATTCTGGCAAGGTAGCCATTTTATCGAAGTTAAAATATTCTCATAATACTTCTGGCAAAATAGCTCCCTTGGAGTCATTGAAATGGCTGTGGGGAAGAATTTGGGGCATTGAATTAGTCTTTGGGTGCACACTGCATAAACTGCCTGCCCTTCTGTCTTTCCAGCTTAGGAAGACATTGCCAGGCTCAGTGCAGGAAGTCTTTAGCTACTCATATTAAAACTCTTTCAGCTTCTTCAGCACTGGGGTTCTTCTGTAGAGTCTGAACAATCTTTGTGTTCATGGGCTGTTTTCTTTGTGTCTTCCCTGACCTCAAATGTGCCAACACCACAGTCTTTTCACTTGTTAGAGCTCTAATGAGAATCCACAGATCTGTTTGTTTCAAGGTTTTGTTTTTTGTCACTTCAGACAGCTGTAAGCCTACACATCCTTTTCCAGAATCCATAAACGAAGATGAACTTCTACAAACACAGCTATTATTTAAACTGTTTTTAGAATTTAACAGCAGCTAACGTTTTGAGAGCCTACGCTTTGGAAAATGACAGTGATGCTGCAGTTGAATATCTGTGGTAGAGAAAAACAGTCTCATGGTAAAAACTGTGTGTAGAGACTAAAGCTTGTAAATGTACTTCTTTAGTAAGTGCAGGTGGCATGTTTGCCATTAAGTTAAGCAGTGTTAGTGAACAGACTCAATCTGGGTCCATGGTACCCAGTAATGCTCAGTTGTCTCAGTGGTTCTAGGTACAATTTTACCTTGACCCGACTGAAAATGTGATTTATGCGCAAAAAAAGCAAGAGATGGTGAATGGCAAGAAAGTACTCAAGCAAAGTGTCCAAAAAATACCATTGTGTTTAATGTTCTGAAATTTTGCATAAATATATTGTCAAGATGGGGCAGTCAATGGACACTGATATTAAAGAGAGGGAAGGAGAAAAGAGCTCAGGAGGTGTATATCAAGGTAAGAAGAGCATCTAGAGAGGTGTAGGTGGTGATGGAGAGGAGGATGGGATGGCAGTGTAGAAGAGCAAAGTGTATTAGAAAGTAGGTTGTATTTACAGCCATTAAGATTAAAAGAATTTATGTAGCCCAGTAGTGCAGAGCTGGTGTTTGCTTTCGCTTTTACCTTTTAGAACAGACAAGTGTAGTAAGGACTGGTTACTTCAATGATAGCTTAAAGGTATTTATGAACTTGTCATGTATCTGAAGTCTTCTCACCTCCATGAGAAAACAAGACAATTTTTAGCTCTACGTCATTTTCTGGAAGAGTGGAGGGGTGGCAGGGCAGCTGGTTGGTTGTCTGCAGGGAGCATGTCTGCAGGGAGCAAGACCTGCTATAAGGCAGCTTACTCTTTTAAATGGGGTGAAAAGTGTTTGATGGAAGAGGTGTGAAAGGCATTCAAAGAAACATCCCAGGGTATTTCTGTTGAAGTGCTGGATATTTTCTCTCTTTCTGCATCACAGTCATCACTGCTGAGCAAGACACCCATGTTCCTTCATAGCTTTCTTTGGAGGGAATAAAAAAAAAGATAACACACAAAAAGACATTGGAAATAAGGACTTCTCTTTCCTCTTTTAAAAAATGTTAAGATTTTTTTTTCCATTAATATGTGTGGCTGATCTTATTTCAAAGTTACTTTGAAATTTTGGAGAAAAGGAGGCTCAGGGGGGACCTTATCTACAACTCCCTAAAAGGAGGTCGTAGGCAGGTGTGGGTTGGTCTCTTCTCCCAGGTAACAAATGACAGAATGAGAGGAAATGGCCTCAGGCTGCACCAGAGGAGGTTAAGATTGGGTATTTCCCTGAAAATAGGAGGTCAGGGATTGGTATAGGCTGCCCATGGAAGTGGTGAAATCACCGTCCCTGGGAGTGTTCAGAAAGTGTGTGGATGTGGCACTTGGGGATGTGGTTTAGTGGTAGACACAGCTCGGTTAACTGCTGGACTCGATCTTCCAGGTCTTTTCCAACCTTGATGATTGGATGACTTTAGAGGGGTATATGATGGATGAAAATTTCATTGCAAATGAAGAGAACTTTTAAGTTAAAAAAAAAATTGAATGAAATGTTAAATTGTATTGCAACCAACAGTTTGTTTCTCACCATTTTTTATTGATATTATTTTTATAGTAGAGAAACTTTTTTAGTGGCAAATCTTGTGGCTTATGACATAACTAAAGCCATTTAGAAGTTTATTCTTCTGTGACTAAACTTTCATCTGTCAGAATGTGTGTCAAAATACAAATATTGACATCTGGAATGCTGAAGCTTGTGAAAAATCTCACCATTTAGCTGGAGGCAGAGCATGCAATTAAACTTGTTGAATCAAAGTTTGCAGTAGGCAATCACCATCACCTCCCTGCCTGTAAAAAGTCATTTGTTGGTGTTCAATTAAAAAAAAAAAAAAAGACAAGTAAGAAAATATTAGGTACAGTTAAGACTTTGCAGACGGTGACTATTATTAGCTTCTGTAAATCCTTTTGTTTCCGGAGAAAAGTCTGGCCGTTGGCAAAAGCAATACAGGCAGAACAACTGTTGTGTTTAATACTGAGAAATCGGTTAGGAATTAATGCTTAGGTAGTTTCAAGTTTGTAAGGGACAAAGAAGGAATATCTGCTGTAGAAAAGTGTAGTTTATCAGGGTTCATTTGCGTGTATAAATACAGATGTGTGTGCAAAAGCACAGTGACAAACAGCACTGGGAACCACAAGGTGTCTCATCTTGAAAGGAGTAGGGGAGCCTTCAGTTAGACTGTGGAGCATCTAAAACTCATGAAAGATCAGGTAAGGTCACCTAAACTCATCCCTGTCATTCACAGCCATAAACTATCTTGTTTTAAGGAGCCTGTTGTGCATTTTTTTCCTGCTCTGATTACCTGCACTGAGTCCTGGCCCTGCTTTCCCCAAGAGTCCCACAGGGGCTGAGCCTTAGCATTGCCAAAGGAACAGTAGAGTATGGATAAAAAACATAGGGATCTTTATGCCTCAGTGCCCACATTTCACATGGCATAGATGTGACCAAGTGATACAGGGCTTAAACCAAATTACCTCATACTCAAGTGATTTGCTGAAAGATTTGTGTCCCCTAGTGCTTATTTCTCTTCAGCAGACAGTGGGTGATAGTGCCTTTCCTTAGTACAAACGCTAGTAGTCTTGTCTTTATAGATGGGTGTTAGGTTCTTAGAAATCAGGGAGCTCATCAAGCCCAGACTAATCTCAGATTTTCCCCAAGAAACTCTCACACAAGGACACACTCTCAGAGCATGAGTAGTAGAGCACCTGGCACTTCATCCGAGGAAGGTCTGCTCTCAGGTCTTCCCGGCTCCATTCCTAATGCCAGAGTTTGGAGAACTAAATTGGTATCCATGGTAGAAGAACATTGGCTTAGGAGTCACTCAGTCACCTGGACGTATACAAGCCCACGGGACCAGACAAGGAGAGAGCAGTGACAGTCACTGCGACCTAAGCAAGGCTTTTGGCAGGTCTCCCATAGTACTCTTGTATGCAAATTGGAGCTGTTATTTCCAGATTTTGGATAGGTTTATTGTAAGGTGGGTGAAAAATTGACTGGAGTACAAGTCTTGAATGGTTGTGATCATGGCATGAAGTTGGTGACCGATTCCTGGGAGTTCCTGAGGGGTCTGGCAGAGGCAGACTCTTCTCAGAGGAGCACAGCAGGAGGAGAAGAGACAACAGTCACAAGCTGCAGCAAGGGAAATTTCAATTAGATATTTAAAATAAAGTTAGGTGGTCAAATACTGGAGCAGGCTGCCTAAAGAAGGTGTGGCATCTCCATCCTTGGAGATATTCCAGACTCCACTGGGCAAAGCCCTGAGCAACCGGTCTATCTTTGAGGCTGACCCTGCTTTGAGCAGGCCATGGACCAAACGGCCTAAAGTGACTCTTCCAACTTAAATTGTGCTATGGTTTTGTAAACCACAGGACAAAAACTATATTTAAGAACATCACCAGTATCCCGGCTTCTCATTTCTATGTAAAACGCTTAACACTGACTTTGGGGCAGAGCAGGATCTGTTTTAAAGTCTCTTCTGTTCTTTTGTGTCCAGGGCCACAGTGCCTGCAGATACCTTCTTGCAGTAAACTGTGCTGCTTTAATGGACTTCCCAGCAGTGCAGAGGCTGGGTGTTGAACCAAGGACAGATGGAGCAGCGTTCCAGGGCAGCTTATTAAATACCATGTCCATAAGGCAACCTGAGTGCTTAGAGCCTTCTACTCACAAATGAGGTCTGAGATCTTTGGTTGCCCTTTCTCTCCACTGTGCACCGAATTTGGCACATAACAAGGTAGTCTGAGCATGATGATACCGAGCCAGCTGGAGGGCAGGAGGAGATGCTGATGGGTGAAGTATCTTTCCTGCTGTCCCTCGATATAAAAAGTTAACATTTAATTGTTGCAACTGCCTTTACTGCAGGCTCTGATGTTGGACAATTACCTTATCAATTTCTAACCTTGTACCTGAACCTGAGGGTCAGATCTATACTTGGTAGAGCTGCTGCCTTCACTAGCTTTCTGCTAGGGATTGGTTTGACCTGAGCTATGCTCTGCTGTTGTCTAGTAGCAAAGCTTGAAATTTCTGGAATTGCTCAGCAGTGCAGCTGCTGCAGAGAGGATTGCAGTGTTTTCGGTGTATCCTCCTGTGCTGAAGGCCACATCTCACCTGGCCAAACAACAGTTTAATGGCAAAGCCAGTTTTAAATGTTCTGTATTAAAGGTGCCTGAATTCACCCTGACCAGTTCCATTCTTTTTGAAGCTGTGACTTTTGATTTGCTCCAGAAGCCAATTGGAGAGGGGAAAGATGATAGAATCCTAGAATGAGTTGGGGTGGAAGGGACATTAAAGAACATCCAGTTCCAACCCCCCTGCTTCGGGCAGGGATACCTTCCACTAGATCAGGTTGCTCAAAGCCCCATCCAGCCTGGCCTTGAACACTTCCAGGGATGAGGCATCCGCAGCTTCTCTGGGCAGCCTGTTCCAATGTCTCACCATCCTCACAGTGAAGAATTTTTCCTAACATCTAATCTAAATCTCTCTGCCTTTAGTTTAAAGCCTTTCTCTCTTGTCCTACCACTATCTGCCTGTGTAAAGATGTGGCAAAGATTTTAAGGGACTATTAGAGAGCCCCTGGAGACAGAGATTGAACAGTATTTTCATAATTATTCCATGGACTAGTCTGCATGACGTCAATGTGATTCATGCAAGGTCATTACAATATATCTTGGTATCTGAATAGAAAGTGGGAACAAGATACTGGGGGGAAAAAAACCTGTTATATGTCTGATTTTGATATAAAGTACAAACAGAATCATAAATAAATGGTTAGGTTCTGTCTTGAGAAGTTGGGGTGGAATAAGGTGGAAGGCACATTTAGAAAAGCCCACATTTTCAGAGGCCGTTATGTTGTTTGATGCAGATTATCTGTAAAGCTACAATTTGATGATAGCCAGCACAGCAGTAAAAGTGTGTAATCAATAATAAACAAAATATAGAATGCTTGGTATAATTGAAACAGGCAAACATTTATGACCTAAACTTTTGTTAATGCCTCTGCCTCTTCTAAGGGGAACGGTGAGGATTGCCACCTATTTCTAAATGCAGATACTTAGCAGAGTGATTTCTTTTTGCCTGCTCCCCCCCAACACTTCTCATTGCATCTCTTATTCCTCTTGAATGACTATATTGCATTTTGTACAATAAATGGCATTTGAGCGTGTATTGGAAATGACCAGGACTGGTATTAGAAATTAAATAAAATATTACCTTTTTTTTTTCTTTTTGTAAATTGCTAGAATGGTAGCAAATTAACAGTAAATTGATAGAGAAAGGTAAGCACAGATCCTTTAAATCACAGTGAAGTTTTTGGCATTCAAGCTAGAAGTGTCTCAATTTAACACATCATTGGTTTGTATTATTAGAAATTTCATTGGTTTGTGGAGCGTATGATGGTTATGCTCTAAAATTGAAAGTACGTAGACTCAGGACTTCCACAGTAGGCTGAGCTCTCACGCGGTTACTGATCAGTGTGCAGCAACTGCCATGGCTTGTTAATAAGCACAGGCAAACCACCATTAAAACCCTACTTGCCACTGTATAGAAAGATTTTTAACAGTACTTATTTTCTTGTTTATAGTTCCATATCAATCATGAAATGGGAACTGAGAGACCAGTAAATGTCATTTGCCACTTTTCGAGTGGCATGAATTTATCATCTTCATTGCATTTCATCACATTCATCTGTTTCCTTCCAAACGGGAGTAGGGGATTAGAGTGGAAATGTGTCTTGAATCACTGAAAGAAACTCTGCTTAAAATAGCAGGGTAAATTAAGCTAGCAAACTTGTTTCAGTTAATACTTAGTCAGTGTGATCCAAACTCTTATACTGTTTTGAGCATACTTGTTCCCTGAAAATTATCCGAGAACCCCTCCGTAATAGGAGAAATACTTGGTTAAATAGTAGAATATTTTTAGATGCTTGCTAAACTTTAAGAGGGTCTTTATTTGACAATTTTTATGGCTGCCTTCTCCACGGTATATTTGGTGGGCACTTAACAAGGGTTTATTATGTCTATAAAGTCCTAGCACGATATTTATTCCTTGTCATGTGCAGCCTATGTTAAATGTGCCTTCTGTCACAATCATGAGGCTGGTTTTATTCAGATGGTGGTTTTCCCATCATAGGGAATGAGAATTTCTCCACTTTTGTGTGCTGCTAGGAGGTAATTACTTGGGACTTAAGATACAGTCTTTGCCTTTTCCCTCAATGGGTTGGACTCGTCTGTTGTCAGCCTTTTGCTCTTAAGGCCTGATGTTCTTCACTGTTCCTTGCTGAATAAAAATTGCTTAAATGCTTGTGCTGATGTAGCAGAAGAAGCTGATGTGTCTGAAGCACAGGTGGTTTCGCTGGCTCGTCCCAGTGGTGCCCTGTTGTCAGGGCAAAGCAGCATGGGCTCTGCTGGGGACACAGCTGGTGGCACGGCAGCTTGGGTGGGTGATGCTTGGAATGCTCTGCAGTCCTGTAGCACGATGGGACATAAGCATGGCATATCACCACGCTGGGTGAGGACACTGTTGTGCCTTTATCAGGTAATTGTGGGTTTTAGTCCAGGGAGGGAAGAGTGTTTGCAAAACTCTTGGGAAACCAAGTAGCAAAGGGGGTGCCAGATTACTTCTTTCTCATATCTGAAAGCTCCCAAGAAGAGCATAGCTGGAGCAGTTAGCAAGTAGGACCTGCCCTACAGGTTGCAAATTAAATAGTCTTATTTAATCTATTCCACGTGCTAAAATACCTCCACAGCTGAGGATGCTCAAATCCAGCCCCAGTACAGCCAGGCAGTTCATTAAGAGGTGCAAATCCTACCACAGTCATGCAGATATATTTGGTCAAGGACACTGTGATTCAGGACATGGCTCCTTTAGCACAAAGAATATCTGCACTATCTACACTCTCATTGAGACATTGCTCTGCAAAGCCCTTTTTTTAATGGAGCCAAAACTGGGATCTGAATGAGTTGTACTTGAAAGCAATTGTCTCTCTCATTTTAATTAATTAGTACTGGTTGAATACTACTGGTTGAATAATTTATTTAATGAATAATGCTGTTGTCCATCAAATAAATTATTCAATTAATCTTTCTTTTTTTGCATTAGCTAAACACTTCTATAGAAGTTTGCAAATATCCACTGAATAATCTATTAGAATGATGCATTGCTTTTCAAATATATGATACAACAAATAATTTTATCTAGTATTCACCCAAGTTTTCCCTTAATTAAAATTTGCGTGTATATAACAACTGTGCCTGCAGAATCACAAGGACTTTAGGTAGTAGCAGACAAGAGGTGGAGAGAAGTGTTTCTGTTATTTTGGGTGATTTATGTTTTTAGCTGTTGTATTGTGTTTTAAGAGTGTGTCTCGGATAGCAAGAGTTCTGAAGAATCTCTTTTTTCTTTGTCTTTTTTTTTGTTTAATAGAGTTACTTTTAGACTGATCTCCAGATAAATGATATACAGTTTACCAGTGAAGTGCAGCCACCCTTACAAGAGAAGTGGTTGGCAGTCAGTTCATTGTACAAGGGTGGAGAATGAAGAAACAGAGACTGAGGAAAAGAGCCAATTCCACCACGGATAGATTCACATGGCAGATTCTGACATGCAGAGAGCTCTCACTCCTATCGAACAGCTCGAGGAGCCCATCTCAGAAGGGCTGACTTACTCCTGTGAGGGTCCATAACTGTAGGTGGCTGGGGACCCAGCCTCCAGAACTAATATTTACACCAGTAATGTGCACAGGCACATCAGATGCCTGGACAATAACAAAAAAATTTGGTCAAACCTCTAGTATGAGTAAGGTGATGGCTGACCACTGCTTCCTTCAGATATCAGCACCAAATCCTGTGGGCATGCACAGATACTGGGGCTGGGAGGCAAAAGGGAATGTGCTCAAACCCCCTGTCCAACCTGCATCCGCTGCCTCGTTTCTGCTGACATTCCAGTGCACCCATGTCCCATTTTTGGAGGCGAGAGGCTCTTCAAGTCTGGCTTTCAAAGGCCTTTAGGTGCCTCTGGATTTTCAAGCTTCAGGTTTGGCCACCCCAACTCCATCTCTCCGGACTTGGGCAGAAATCAAGAGCCCTCTCTGCCTCGGCAATTATGGAAATCCGTGCGGTGCCTCCCTGTGTTATTAAAGACACCTGACTACCCCTGAAATGTGGCCCTAGGAGGCATAACCAGCTATGGTGGTCAGCCTGGATGGTCCCACGCAGAGGTGCTCTGAGAGGTGACTGTCCTGTCCCTCAGGGAATGGGAGGCTTTAGCTGTGGAAGAGTGGAGCTCTGGCCCACTGAGCATTTTACCCTAAAATTCACTTAAATAAAGGGTGAAAAGCCAGTCCTGTTTTGATTTACAAGAGAAGGGAAGTCCTTTACTCCTGCAGTTACATTTTTCTTTAGCTTCCAGTTAGTAAAATGAAAGAATAATTTAGAGGTTCAGAGGATCTCCATGAAGTATGAAATAACCCAGTCACTGCTGCATTTGGGCACCTTGAAGACAGTCAAGGAACTAGGATTGAGGCCATTAAGGTCATCTGGTTTTGTCTCAGTAAAATCCAGTGGGTTTTGATGTTTAGCAACTTGGCAAGGAATGCTTTTTAAAGGAAAAAAGGAAAAAAGTCATTTATTCAGGAATTTAAGTTCTGGGCTTTATTGCTACCCCTTGGGAATGGTTTTACAACAGCTCACCATCTCTCTAGTGTTGAATGTCTCTCAAAATGATGTAGGCTCTTGATCTAGGCAACTTGCCTGTATCTTTATATTAAAGTTGCACTTAATGATGGTGGATTTCATTTAATGCAAACAGAATTGTGTCTAGGTGACATGATCAGACTGTGTTATGCAAACTCCTACATTATGACATTCCTCTCACACTAACTAAAAGCTTTGTTGCAACAAATTAATATAGAAAGGGTTATTTGTTTTGCTAGTAATAAAGGCTGTATATTTGCTGTTTAGCAGTAGTAATAAGGTTGACTTTTACACAACCTTGGGGAGAAAGTTGCGTTATATATTTATTTTTGAAGAGTTAAAAATTAAAAATGCATCTTGTGTATGTTCAGCTGAGACAAGAGCGAAGGAGAGTACATACAAATTCCATCAAATACAATTAGCATAATCAGAGGCTGGATGAGAGCCACAAATGATTGCACAAGGGGAAAAAAAGTAGTTCCTGGGATCTTGGTACATTGCCTGAAGCTGAAAGGGACACAAAGCAGTAGGAACTATTTTTACCCAAGGGCAATTTTTTTGCTGATACTGCCCTTGCAAGCAGCTATTCTTTTATTATTTTTATAGATTCTTTTTCTGCCTTAAATTTGTATACTAAATTATCCATGAGGATAAATGTCAGAGTGGATTAAGATTAAATTAGGAACTAGATACTTCTAAACAAAAAATATCCCTCCTTCCTATGTACTCCCTTTAGTTTAGTTTAGGGTGTTTTGCTGGGGGAGGACGTTGGCTTTTTTTCTTGTAGATGCACTAGGCTGCAGCTACATAGACTGTATTTTCCTTTGAGTCTTTTTACATTCAGTTTTCCGCACAGATAATTTAACTTCCAATATCCCATCTTCTTTGGTTTAGGTCATCATTCTCTTCATAGAGTTCCTGAATTTCTTTCTTCTGCTTGTAATATAGCTGGATGATGTTCTTTGTAATTTTTTTTTCCCTTTTCCTTCTGGTTCTGCTGCAGTGCACACGGGGCCATAGTCAGAGAGTTTACAATGGCTCCTACCATCCGGAGAGTGATGAGTAATTTAGACCACTTGTTATCCAGGGCTGCCAGACTCCAGCTTCTGACAGAGCTGACGGAGAGAAGTAGGCATGACACCAAAATTAGTTACCTGTATGACATTGTTTAGCTGCCGCCACTAGATCTTACCAAGTTAGTTATAATAACCCTATTGATGCTAGTGGATAAAAGCTCAGTGTTAAAGAATTCCCCCCATGTTGTACACAGAGGGTTTCCCTATCTGCAAGACAATCTCTTCCTTCCCTTCTTCTTTTTTTCCCTAACTGGTGCTTTTTTCTGTCGCTTTGTGTTTCATCTCTTGTTTTCTCATCGTCTGCTCACCTCCATTCCACTCCCTCTGACACATGCAAATACTCCAGAATACGTTCACGCATTCGTACTTTATTAGTCTTTTCTCATATGCATACTTTTCTGGTTTTTATTTTTTGCTGGGCTTGTTTTGTTTGGCATTCTTTTTACATTTTAATGCAAAATATGCTTAAGGGTGTCTATTTATAACTGCAGTTGTTTAAACACTCCAAATGGTCCCTTTGGGAAGGCAGAGGAGTGCAGGGAATGCAGACGAAGGCGACTGATGATGACTTGTATGATGACTGTGTATGTAGCACATCTGCCTTTGCCCACAAAACCATGTTTACAGCACTGATCTGACCAGTTTCTGGCTCAGAGCAGTTTCCAACAGTTGCTTAGTCTTTAAAATATTTTTTTTAAATGTTAAACCTCAGTGTTTTCTCTCACTTTGTGTGTTTAGAGATCTTCTCCAAGAAAAATTCCAATGAGCAGGAGTCGGTCAGTTGAGCACTACAAGGATGTTTCTGAGAAGCAAGATTGCAAACACATACAGCTGGAAATAGAGCTTTCTTCCCATCAGGGAAACGTCTGTTTTCTGAATATAGGGAAGATTTTGGGAGGTTTTTAAAGTGTTTTAGATACACCATTCTTTCCCTCTGGTACTCTTCCAGTTCGGATAATGCTATTGATGTCCCTGGGCTTAGAGCTCGAGGTAAGATGCTGTGCTGAGTGTGTGACAGCTTTTCCAGACATGGAAATGTCACAAGTTTAAAACCTCCTGTTTTATGCCCTATGCAGCTGTAAACAGGAATTTTATTCCACTGAGAAGGACAGATTTTTAGTTTGCCAGTGGAGTTAGCTCTCCTGGCTAGTTCTGAAAGGGCTTGAACTCCCTCAAGCTGGGTACTGAAAAGCTGTAGACAGTCACATTTTATAGCTATTTTACTTTTATTAGTGAAATTAAAAAAGAAAAGAAAACAAAACTGAGACCTACCTAGTTCAACCTTTGGTAAATAATTTCAATGTACAAATTTACTCATGAAACAGAAGGAAATTAAAATATGTCTCTAGATGAGTAGTTCCAGAGGCAAATAAATCATTTTTAAATAACAGCAACAAAAGTATCTTACACTTTTCACCTCTTTAAGAATCACAAAGCTTTTTAGGCAGCAACTGCTGTATAAAATGCGATCAGGGAAAGCTGTTTCCGCGTGTCCAGCTTGGTGCTGAATGTGGCCGAGATGCAGTGAAACAACGTGGGACTGGATGAAAGGGTTCCCGCATCTCCTCAAGCGAGAGAGGAATATTAGGCAGGCAGAAATGTAATTACTGGAGTTGAAACTGGGCCAGGACAATGGGACTGACAACACATTCTTGGGAAATGAGCTCTTTGATCGTAAATATCTGTGAAGCAAGCTTGCCAACCATATTGATTTTGGCAGTGGATTATCACTGACAGCCAGGATCTGCTGCCCTCCTGCTTAAAGCAGTGCCCTAATAGGTTTTTAGAAAAGCAGCCAGGGCAATACGTAGAGAACAACTCCCAGGATATGTTCACCCCATCACAGATTCCTTGAGTGTGTTGGGTTGGCCCCTGGAGAAGTCCTGTACCGGTGTTGAGTGCCAGGGCAGCGAGTCCTACATGTTTGGGAGGTTCTGGCCCCACACAGACCAGGTACAGGTGCGCTGTGGAATGTCCAACCCGCTGGCATCTGCAGCTCTCTGCAGGTGCCCGTCCTTATGCTGAGGCTGATCTGCCTCTGCTCCCTTTCTGTCGTGAGCTTTGACCAAAATGAAACGTGAGCGACGCCTGACCTGCGTGACAGATTTTTCCTTCAAACTCTGCCTTTGGGAGACAGTTGCTGGCTTCACCAAGTGTAAGACCTGGGTTTCAACAGCCAGCACATTAGGTCGTGATACTTACAAGCTGCTGGTACTTTTGTTCTTAAATGAAATTGAGTATACCTATGAGGAGGCTGTTGGTTAAAATAATGAGATAAAACTTGAGAAAGTGCGAAATAATACCTGCACATCCAAATGATCTTTGTCTTTGTGTGTGAAATGCATAGAGATTGTGCCCTCATCCTCAACTGACAATTCCAAGTCCTACTGTAATACAAATAAAAACCAGATATTTAGGATAGATTAGAATTTACTTTTGGATCCATTAGCATTTCTGTTAAATCTGACAAACGATTTAGAAAATCTATATGAATTCAAAGAGCCTGCTCATCATATTTTGTGACAGCTGGGTGAATACTTGACATCTTTGTGCTCTTAAAAGAACATATGCAAAGACTCAATTTAATTTGTAGGGTTGAGGGAATTTATTTGCCTAATTTTGAGCCCACTAGCACATGATGGATTTGAAAGTTCAGTTCTAACAGGAGTATAATTGGGTTCTCATTTCACTTAGGAGAGAGTGTGATAGAAATGGTGACGAGAGATAGAGACATGGGGAAAATAAAGTAAGAAAATGAAACTGAGAATACTCATGAAAAAAATTGCAATGAGATTGAAAAAAGAAGGTAGCAAGGCAGAGCATGAGAAAAGGCCTGTACATACAAATAAGTTACTCTTTAAGGGGGCAGAAGAGACAAAATAATACATTCTTAATCATAGTGCCAAATGTCTTTTGGCTGAGAAGAGCTGATGCTTTAAAATTTGCTCACTGTCATAGCTGAAAACAAAGATAAAATATTAAGTCTTTAAGTTGTGGGAAGGGAGAGATGGATGTTTCTCTAAATACCTTCTTGAGCTCAGTAAGTAAAGCAGCTCATCAAATGTTCAGCGTTGCAAGGACAGTCCTTCAGCATCAATACCTGGTGCAAACAGTGAGCTGCAATGAAAGGCCACATGGCTATGGCCATACAAACCAGATCCCGTGGGTGAACATCGACCTTGCTGACCAGCAGTGGTTGTCTCATGTCTCCAGTGGTCTCATTTGGGACAAAGACCGTCTCACGCTCCCGAGGTCGGCTACCACTCACCACAACGCTTAGCTTGGTCTGTTCCCTGCATGCAAGGAAAGTCCTGGGGCTATCACAAGTGCCTCAGTCCTCTTGGGTGACAGGATGGGCGTGTTGTCTGCTGGCAGTTACCAACAGAGCATACCTAGAGATGGAAGTGGCACCGTACCAAGTGATAGTGGAAGAGTCTTCCTGTACAGCTCCTGGATGCTCTGTAAGAGACAAAGATTTGGATTTGTTGATTTGTACCTAACCTGCTTACACATGCTTTGGCTTTTGTTCAGGATACAGCAGCTCCTTTTCTTACCGTTTTTGAAACCTGGGTAAACCCAATGCTTTAGCCCACAGTGTGCACTGTGGGATCAGTGGCAGTGTAGATTTCTTCTCTCCCTGTGCTGCTGAGTACTGCTGCCATGTGAGTGGCACATCCAGTCCAGTGTCCTTCCTCATCCCATGTAGCATGTGGGGCCAGGATTCACAAGCAGCACAGCATGCTAGCATTCTAAAGTAGCTTTATTAACAGTCCTTAGGGAATACCTCTCCACATCCCTCATTTATCTTTTAAATGAATCTCTTAGCACAAAAAGAGGGCAGGAATTGAGTTTGGTTTCAGTCTAACTCAGCATGTATGTTTTCCGAATTACTTCCAAATGAGCTGGCTCCTGATGGCCCCAGCGTTTCTTTTGCCTCACATCGGACACAAAGTCCCTTTGCTGCTGGTCACTGATGGGTCCAGTTGAACCAGCAGGAGCCCAACGCATTTGAAGATAAATCTCCGTTCAGTGCTGTAGGACCTTGTCAGCTGCTCAAGGTTTAGCTTAGTACACAGCAAATAGAAGTACTTCTCCTGTGATACCTGTATTTACTTTCATTGTTAGGTAAGAACTACATTTTCAGCTGTGTCACTGGCAACTTTCATTAACGCTCCTTGTTGAAAGTAGCTTTTACATCTTTGTGCTTTACTAACGTTGTAGAATTAAATAGGTTTTTCTGTCTTTTTGATTGTATCCTGATATTCTGTCACCTTTTGATCTCTGTGTAGTGCACATAGACTGTAAACTCCTTGAGGTACAGACTGCTGGGGAAGGAGGGTGTATGGGGGTGTATTTTTTCTCTGGAGGATGCCTACTGCGGCAGAGCCCCACATACTGTGGTACTGTGAAATAATAATAATGGCAGCATCATCATCATCATCATCATCATCTTCATCATTATTATTATTATTATTATTATTACTACTATTACTATTATTATTATTATTTTCTTCCACATTACCTTTGTAATATCCAGAAAACTCAATTTTGTTTAAAGCATATTGAGAACTCTAGGAAGAGAGGGAAATGGCAGCCTACAGACACAGCAAATGGCCCGAAGTACTAATACATTTCTGACTATATACAGCAACTTCTCCTTAATCCGATCACTGGTTAATTTAATCCTGTTTCCTTTGATTGGATCCCCTGGAACCAAATAATTTGTATTGTGTTTTAGTCTGGTATTTCTGATCATTGTCTTTGTTAATTTGATCAGGATTGATTGAACCAGTCATTGAAAATAAATCATATAATTAATCAAATGCGACAGTAGAAAAGCAGACATTCAGCACGTCTGTTAGCTTTTACCTCTTGTTTTTCTTCCCCAGTACATGAAGCTTGGACTACTTTTAGAAAAAGAAGATGAACATTTTATAGCATCCACAGCTCAGTAGTAGAAGGGGAAAGAGACACATCTGTATACATATGCTTTTTTAATGCGTGGAATAGAATAGAATAGAATAGAATAGAATAGAATAGAATAGAATAGAATAGAATAGAATAGAAGTAGTTCAGTGGGAAGGGACCTACAGTTACCATTCAGTCTAACTTTACATCTCCTCTCAAAGCATCTTAATGTCACAAACTCTGTTACCTTTTCTGAGACAGGTGTGTTTGGTGTAAGATCTTGCTTAATGGCTCGACTTTCTTGCTAGTTAAGAAACTCAACATGTGATCTATGTTTGAATTTGGCATGAATCATCAATAAGCATAAAAAGCAAGATATGGCTCTGTGCTTTGTTCTAATAACATCTGGATAAGCTGGTATAATCAGTGCTTGTCTGAAGCTAGCAGTCACTCCAAAAACTGTGCCATGGGTGGAAAGGAAATTTTGGATTCACAACAAAGATTATTTTGTTCTCTACCTGTTGTGTGGAAAGATCCTTCTTGGGGTTTTTGCAGAGTAGGTGTGTGCTTTTGCTTCTTCTCTCATGCTGATCAGTACTTGTGACCAGAGTTGGCCATTTCGATCTGCACTGTTAGATATTTATAGATTTCTGTTATAACTGAAGCTTTATTACAACAAACCAAGGCTCAGTTTGTCTTCTGGAGGCAATATTTGCACAAGAATTCCTAGAACTCCCCTTGCCTCTTCTGAAAGGCACAGCAAGTTCATCAGGGGACACACTGCCTCTTGAGGGGTATTACCTGCAGTGACCCAGGCTGACCTCCCTGGCAGTTCACCCTGGGGGAATACAAGGGCACTGTCTGCCAGGCACCCATCCTAGCAGGAATAGCAGCTTCTGATGGACCATGACCTGCAACAGTGGAGGAGGAGAATTAGGAAGATCAGGTAACGACTTGCTGGTGTAGGTGAGGTATCCCTACCAAAGGTCATTTAATTTTAGCTCGTCCTTCCCTTCATGGCTGACAGAACCAACCTGTGTTATTTAGTGCTCACAATAACCCCTCTCTCTCTCCCTGTCACCTTGAAGTTTCTTGAGTGGGAAGTTATTTTTAGAGGTGGTTTTGCTTTGAGTTAACTTCTCAGGAGCAAAGAGAGTGTGAGGTTTCATACTTTTTGTAACATGAATTTTCTTTAAAAGATACATAACAAGGGATTTTCCAGAACAGAAAAGTCTTTGGCAAAACTCCCCATCCTTGCTGGATTTCCTCTTCTTAGTTAGTCCAATGGTTCAAACTGGGTGCCTAGAAGAATTTAATCTTAAAAGAATAAAAAGTAGAGGAATGTAAAGCAATGAAGCAAATGTAAGTAGAGCTTAATATTCATGGTACCCATTTATCCTTGGATGACGAAGGACTGTTTAGCATCACAAGTTGCCATGAATGGAGTAGTACTGAAGGATCATCCAATTCACACCCAAAATGAGAATGAAGTGTCTGGAAAAAATGTGTGGCAACGTAGCACAATTCTGACAGGCGTACTACTAACACTAGCCAGAGCTATACCATTATCAGTTTTGCTTTGAATCATGTGGCTGTGGACAGCAAAGTATGTCTAATAGCCATTTGGTAGATTTATATCTTGGGATGCAATGTGTTTGCCATAAATCTTTTAGAAAGATGGTGGTTGAGGCACCTGAGGTAGTTGTGCTAGTCCACGAATCCATTCTGCTGAAAGAAAACAGGAGAACGCTACAGCTTCCTACTGGTAGCATGGAGATGTGGAAACAAAACAAGCAGGAATGCTTTGATGTAAAACCTACAGAGCAGAAAAACTGGAGGAAACAGTGACTGTGTTTCCAGCAAAACCATATATTGGCACTCTATTGTAAATCAAATTAAACTACTGCCTCACTGCCTGATCCTGCACTGAACTTCTTCTGTTATTAAAGCTCTGAATCTGAATGGAAACAAGGCTGTATCTGGAGACCTCCTTTCCAAAAAGGATTTGCCAGTCACGTCTGGTCAGAATAGCTTGGGGAATGTTTACCTTCTTTCAGGAACCACCTGGGAGATTGATGGGTTCGAGCTGGTTTTGCACAAACTTGTTTGAGTCTTAAGAGGCGTTTTCATCTGTCTGCACAGAGAAAATGGTTTTAATAGCAGAGGAAAAAAGGTTTTAATAAGAATCATTGAGATACATGATTTTGGATTAAAAGGGAATGCAGTATATTATTGTAGTATTTTTTACTGTGGAATACATTTGGGTTTCTCCTACACAACCAAAAATTTTAAAAAGACCAGAGCAATTACAGGAATACCCAAATTTAAGATGTTATCTTGGGTGTAGAAAAAGGGATGGATTATTAAAGTGTATAGTCTCTGAGAGAAATAGCACTCTAATGCTGTTTTTCACATCTTCATTTTAGTGACTGTATAACTTACCTTCATAAGATGCTCTTAATTGAACATTTCAATAGAATTTGAATAAAGTCTAATATATCTGGGATTCCTCCTCCACTCCTTAAAATATGATGTGAAATTTATTAGTCTTAATGTACATATCCCAGAGCTAATTTTTTTATCTTGTAAATCAGTTTCTCATCTTTTCTATGGCTTTTACTTTCAGATATAAAGAATAAATAAATTCTTGATTGAAAAGTCATTTTCATTTTGCAGTAGAAAAAGGGGGAGGAGGTCAGCTTTCTAAATCCAAAAGGATTTTTAGTTCTTTTTTAATTATTTACAAATGCTGAATTAAAGGACAGCAGTTTAAATTATGCATTAAATTAGCATGTTACTGATGGAAGGCATTCAAAGAAAGTTGAAATTTTTTAATTGCTGTGAGCCAAATTCAGCCATGATTTAATAGCTCAATTGATGTTGATGAACTTAAAGCAGTGATAAATCCGGACCTATAGGATTATTTTTCTTTTTGCTGTGAAAGGTAAGCGTGCTGTTTCTACAGTACTGACTGTCCTTTTGTTTGAGAGTTGACTGAGTATACTTTGATCCTTTTTTTTAGAAAAAGAATTCTCTGTTCTCACTTAAAGAAAGCTTCCTGAGACCTGGATGAGATTATGGAAACTAAAGTGAGCACACAAAAGTGCTTGTTAGAAAGTGAAATTTATGTGCAAACTAAATGTGCCCTTGATGATAGCCTTATTGATCAAGCCAAGTTAATAAATCAGTAATATCACGTAACACTGTTCAACACTCACAGGCTTATATTGGTTTTCTTTTTTTTTTCCCTTTCTTTTTATGTGCCTGCTGTGTAGGCAGAGAACATGCACTTTCCTGCCACAGAGTGTGTACTACAATTGAAACACTGAGTTCAGAGGGCTTGAATGTAAAATGTCGGCATCCAATACAACAAAAAGGAACTTTTATAGCAGTAACTTAATACTGGGATTGGAGCCTTTTACTTCCTAAGTATTCCTTCTTTCTAATGCTTCAGCCCTGATCCAGAATGAAATTTGGGCTCCTGTTTGGATAATTAAAAAGAATTCCATGGGAAATTTGGCATGAAAATGCCGTATGGAGTGGCTTCTGAACCTAGCAATGGCCAGCATTTGCATTCAAGATAGATGTTTAGTTCTCAAGAAGTCTGCCTTTGGGTTGTTCTTCAGTAGCTTTGCCAGTACACAAGGGCAACATTCTTTGTGTACCCTTGGGATTCTGGTCTGACAAGCACTTACTCCATTATTGCCCATATTTCCTTAAGCCCTCTGACAAAAAGCACTTACGATGAACTGGATTTATCTACCCGTGCCATGGGATGCTTGCAGGATCTCTGAGAGCCCTCTCGAGTTGCGCAGTGCATGTTCTCTGTAGCTGCCGCGTTGTTCCCGATGCCGCGCGTTTTCTCCTCCTTCGTGAGATGATTTTGCATTTGTAGCTTTGCTCTGATTTGGGGTTGATCTGCATGCAGACCCTGTTAGCAGAGGAGGTTCTGCTCAGGCTAAAGTGGGGCTTCTGTGCTCGAACCCAGTGTCGTGCGCTGATGTCCCTGGTGTCCTGGAGCAGCAAGTGTCGCAGCCGGGACCTTGGTTCGATACCTCAGCTCCGTTCCCTGATGTTCTCGCTGAGAAACGAAGGCAGCTGGGTGAGTACCTGAGCCTCTGCTGGTGCAATTTGCCAAGGCGGAATACAAAGTAGCATTTATGAAGCACTTCTTGTCATTCCATGGTCCTGCATTCATTCCTAGCTAATGACTGGAGCACTGGTGTGAGAGCGGTGGTTGTACTGGGCAGTCAGCCACCAGAAAGAAATAGATACCACCTGTAGTCAATTCACAACCTTTTTCTATCCCATCTTTCTCTCTCCTTTTCCATAATCTCATTCCTCTCTTTCCTTCACAAACCTGCACCTAATGTGGATGGTGAGCCTTGGAAAGTGTAAGGAGACAAAAGCAGTTGACCCTTTCCCAGTTTGGAGTTATCTTCCATTGCATTTTCAAAGCTTGGGAATTTGGGCTGTCTTATTTACAAGAGTAGCCAAGGCTCAGTCCAGGAAAGCTGGGGTTGATTTTGGTGGTGGGAAGAAGCTGGACATGCTTGTATATGTGCCTTCTTATCAGCTCATAGACTGGGTGGTGAGAAGCTCTTCTCTGCATGGAGCCAGGATCAGCACTGGGTAAAGGTACTGATGCCGTGCTGCTCTGGGACTCCTTGGATGGGTGGAATGCACCTCACTCAAGAGAGAAGCAGCAATATGTTTCACTGAGTTAGTTCAGTAAGTTCAGTGGAATTTAACAAAGTTTAACAGTGGTTTACAAAGGTTAAGTAAGTTCAGTGGTGAGGTTCACCTTACTAATTACTGCATGAAAGAAGCACACAGATGCAAACTGAGTTAGAATCAAGTTAGAATGTTTTGCACAGAGACCGGAGATGCAAAGTGGTAAGGAAGACTCTCCCAGTGAGCCATGAGGTACAGAGTGGTGGAACTTAGGTGCAGCCAGGTCCAGTCTGAGTCTCAGACTTAGACAAAGGTCTATATCTAATGCAAGAAATACAAAGAGTGAGGAAGAGCCTCTTCTTAAATCACAAGGTCCAGAGTGGACCTGCTTGCTTTCTAAACTCCTTCTGTAGCCTTGGTGCAGTTAGGTCCAGTCTTAGTCTCAGACTTGGACAAGGGGTTAAATCTAATGAAATGATCTATAATAAGTTTATAATATTTAATGTTGAGCAGCTACATGAATTAGTAATATTTCATTAGTATTAATTTAGGTTCCTGACAGATCTGCCATTGGTTAAAGGTCTCTCTGTCTCAAGGAGCCTCCTTGAGAGGTGTCCCAGCTCAAGGAAAGATCACCACCATGCAAGCCTGGCCAGCCTGGCCAGGTGGCCAAGCCTGGCCACCACCACCACCAGGCTGCCTGGCCGGATGAGCTCACTTAGGCTCTCGTATTTATGGAAGAAAGTGGTTGTCTTATAGTCAGATTGCATGCGATGGAAAAGGTATGCATGAGTCTCCTTGTACCCACAAATTTCTTTGCTCCTTGATTAATGAGTCTTGCAAAAGCCACCAGCTATTCATGTGTTAATCGCATGATCAGTGTTCCAAGCTCATGTGCATTGATGCTCACTCGTGTCACTGTTTCCTTCATGGTTTTTCAGAGAACAAGTTGAAACTAGAGATGTTCTTGGCCTTGACACGGATCAGACCTTTACTTCCTTTGCAGCTTTTGCCAAACTACCGCAGTTTGGTTAAGGGGTGGAGTGCATCCATCACAGGGATGTGGGCCCACTGCCCTCATGGGATTCTCCAAGCCTGTGTCATTAACCTCGAGGTGGGGAGTGTTCTTAAATCCTCTGCAAAGCAAGAACGGATGCAGACTTTACCCCACTGCTAAGCCGTGTGTCTCTGCAGACTGTGCTGTAGTACTCCGGAGCTCACACTGACTGGTGGCTCCTTGCTGGATGATGTTTAAGGATTTTAAGTATTGAATTATTCTCTCTGCTCGAGGGAACTAAGACTTCTTTTGTCTTTTATGCAGGGTAGTAACATTTTTCCTATGAGTTAACTGTATTACTCTCTTTCTTGTGGCTCCCACATTAGTTTCGGGAAGAGAAAAACAACGCTGTGTCGTTGCAGAATTTCCTGGTGATAGGATCTGTAAGGTAGATGAGTTCTTCTCTCCACCCATGAGCAAGTTCTTGAATGAAGTTTTACTGCAGGACTGTTCTTTCTATTCCTCTTGCACACTGGCTTGTCAATATCTTTTAGGTTTTTAATACATTACAGTACATCCATCTCTTAAAACAGCGGTTTAATTTCTGTAGCCCAGCCACACAGTCAGTGCTATGGAGATATTGCTATCATCACTGCATCTTTAAAAGCTCTGCTTCCATCCTTAAGAGCTTCTTTGGCCATGGACTAAACTCAGAAATATATTTGGGTCCTGTCCAGCACCGTATAGGAGTTTACTCCAGATGAAGATTCATCCCTGTACAGTTCAGATTTTACATGTGTGCCTCATGGACACAAATAATACCTGTTTCATGCAATATTTAACAGTGTGAGCTACAAATTAGACCATAAACTCTTTGGTGCAGAGACCACTAAACTTTTTAGAGCATCAGATACATTCAGACTTTAAACCTGACCAGGGCCACCAGTCATTACCAGTTAGAGGCATAGAGAACAGCTTTAAAAGGAATTCTCTCATTAAACTGAAGTAGCTTTTTACACATGACAGGCCATAAAACCTGAATCTGTGGGAGGGAATGTTTGCCTCTGTGCATGCATGCATCTTAACCTTTTTATTTTCAATAGGGAGAGAAAATAGACTGGGTTGCATATTGGATACATTATCTTGGTATTAAGCTGCCATTCCCAATCTCTTTTGGAAAACTGGAACAGAGATTCACTGCTTCTTATCCATCGCTTTAAATGAAGGCCTTAGTAAAACAGTTTTGATTTCTGAGAACCACAGATATTATCCTTCTTTCCAGATTAGTTCTTTTTTGCTCATGAAACTGTTAGAATAGGTCTTAACGCTCTGAGCCATAGCAGGATGTATGTCAGTGGTTCCACAAGCTCTGGGGAAATTGCTCAAATATGTTTATAAGGACTTCCCAGGAAGTGCTTGATGGTGTTGAGCCTGGGGATGATTGTACTGGAATTTTTGTTGTTGGATTTTTGTGGTTCTTGTGTTGGGGATTTTAAGTCCTCTAACATACTCTTTGATGCTGTTAGTAGTACGATAGGTTTTATGTTTCCATTGATGTAAAGAAGGTCTTCCTAAAAATTTAGGTCTTATTTCGTTAAAGATTTGTAAAGCTTAGGACTTAAAGTCAGACCTAGTTGTAGCTATGCCTCCTCAACACCTAATAGTAGCCATGTAAACTGATGCTGTATAGACCAAATTACTAATTCCCAATCTTTAGCACCAGTTGATGGCTGTGAACTCATGAACTTTCTTGTGGATATTCTGAAAAGCCCCATGAATCTGAAGGTTTTAATGTTTTAGTATAATAAGGTTCAGTGGACCAGCTGTACAACAATTATTGCTGCCTGTGGGCCATGGTTTATGACTGCTTGAGCTACAAAAAATTGACAGTCTGGCAACTTGTCTGTGTTAATCTTATGTAATTCCAGAATTGTTCCGTCTTTTGGTTTTGGGGTACTCTATCCATGACAAAGAGCACAAATTGAACATTTTACGGGTGCTAGAAAGATGTTGATGATTCCTTAAGTAGTCTTTGTAGTCTGCCAGGAATTTCAGGCAATTAACTAGCCAGTGCTGCTGTTGACTAGCCAGGCTTCAACAGACCTTTTAGAAACCTTTTGGTCTTTTCATGTAAATAGACTTTTGGCAGTATTTTGAGATGTATACCCAATAGATTTTGTAGTGCATTTCCTTTTTTCATGTGTTCCATGTTTAATTCAAACAAGCATCTGACATGAAAGCTAAAGATAAAAGTGTAGCATAGTACAATTAGTTTCTGTGAAGTCTGTGGATCACTAATGGAACACAGCTCTTCCCCCTGCACAACTAGCATAATACAGGCCATTTTTTGGTCATTTGTGTTGTACATTAAAAGCATCAAATAGAGCGCTGTCGTGGGCCTGAGCGAATGGACAGAAAGTTCCTTTGTTTGATAACGCTGGAAATAATTTCACTTTCCAGAGACGCAAATGGGTAATTGCTGCAATCAGATCAGAGACATGTAACACTTGTAATGTAACCCTTCATGTATTAAGAAAAATAAAGCATAAATTAGATCAGAGACCAGAAGTATGTATACATTTTAAAAGGAAGTTCAGTAAGCTGTTTCTCTGTTTCCACCACCATTACTGTCTGTGTTTCATGGACGTGTGTCATGATTTCAAACCAGCTGATCTCTAGCACTTTCTGATCAAACGAACACAAGTTCAGGAGTACAGTTTGAAAGCAACCTACTGGATTTGTGAATTTAAATCCACTGAGCCTCCAAGAAGCGAGGTTTGTGAGCATGTTTAGTGAAAAATCTGGCATTTAGTGAAAGTGATGGAGAAGTGTTTACTGATAGCAAACCTGATAACCTCCTTCCTCTTTTTTAATGCTCAAAGTATGGAATTTAGATCTAGATTTGGCTGTAGACTCTACCGCTTTCACCTGTGTCTGGTCTGGGGCTCTAGGTTTTTTGGAAAACAAGTTTCAAAATAGGCAACTGGATTTTTATAGGATTTAGGAGAGCTGTATCACATACTCCCTTCTTTACCCATTCTGGACAAAACATGTGGGTTCTTCTAAAATTGTAGCATGTGTGTGTGGTTCTGTATTATTTAAGGTAGAAGAGTATTTTTTTGCTTATTTTAGATCAGCACCATTTTAAAAGAGCTTGGGGATGTAACAAAGTTAAACAAGATGCTGCCTGTCTTGACAATGCCACACAATAATGAGAAGTGTGTATTTCAAACTCACTGGTAAGACCCAGTTCATACAACAAAGAAATGCAACGCACAGATGCCGTATGTGGAATACACAGAGCATGATTTGAGTCATGAATCCTCCTTTCAGTTCCTAAAAATGCCCATTTCTCTATATTGCATTTATGGTTTTTTAAAGCTTTACTTTAGAATAAATAGTAGTGTTTCCGGGGGAAGTATTTTAGGTGATATATAGGCAGAGAATGCTGGTGGTTCATTTATTTATTTATTTATTTATTTTTCTATTGCAGAGTGCTTTGGCTGCTGTTAAACAGTTTAGCTAGATCCAAAGGGATACTGCTAACAGGAACTGGTAAACCACCAGCAGCATTATATCCTCCTATGTCAAAGACCTTGTACAATGTAAAAGCTAAAGGTATTCAGATTAATCACTTTCTCAGGACAGTTTATAAATAGAAAGCATTTCAAAACTGAGACGTATTTCTTCCCCTCCTGCCCTTTCTTCAACATGAATAGAGCAGAGCTCTTAAAGCTCTTGACTGTCTGCATGTCCTCTATTTATGTCTTTTCTGGCTCATTTTTATTTCAATTGCAAAAGTTATAGAGGTAGTCGAAATGGTAGGGACAGAAGTAAATGTGAATCTAAAACCAGATTATCATTGTCCTTGGTGCAAATAGAATAGAAAAAAAAAATCCGGAGAAATTACATTAAAAAAACCCAAAAACACAACCCCTAAACTATGGAAAAGAATAAATTGATGAGTTTTGAAAAATAACAATCATAGGAAAAAAAGATGTTAAGAATCACATTTCCCTGTGAACATCTTCATTTAACAAAGTATAACATTTCTAGTGGGGGAAATATTCCCATTGTGGTTTCTGGGAGCAAAGAGAGCAGCACAGCAAAACCCATGTCCTCTGTCAAGGTCTGCACACACAACTCCTGACTCCAAGAGCCCACCAAGGATAAAGCTCAGGTAGAAAAGGGAGTGGGTGTCAGGAGATTTCAGAGGCCCTTGGGTGATGGAGGGAACACTGGAGCAGGGCAGGTGCTAGCAGGGGTGCTGGTGGGGAAGAAGGGAGGGCAGGAGGAAGCAGGTGCCTCTGGTGGATTTAAAGACAGGAGGAATGACTGATTGGCTTGGGAAAGGTGTGCATGTATTTGCAGAGGGCATAAATGAGTCTGCTAATGACTTCCTTTCATGGGGTGATTGAGGCACTCGTAATGGGTGAACAGGCTGCTGGTGCTGACAGAGATTTCATTGGTACAGTGTGACCCAGGGCATTTATGGAGCTGCTGTACCCCCATCTCTAAGCTAAATTACTTCCCAGATGTGAGGCAAACAAGCAATCGCTCAGACTGGTCTCCTGTTCTTTATGGCTTCACTCTTCAATACTCATTCAGCAATAGGCAGCTGGTTCCGTTTGCTTGGTTTAGAGGTTCTGACACCAGTAAAAACAAAATAAAACAAAAAACTTTTAATCTTCCAGCGATGAAATACGCAGCAGACTTAAATAAATGAGACCTGTTGGAGCACCCTTGTTTTCTTCAAGCCTTTTCTCAGCAAAGGCATGATTGTTTGGGAAGGTCCCCTAAAACTGCGGCAGGGATCTGGTGTAGCATTTAAATCCATGTGATAGTTTCTTCATCAACAGATCTCTTTCAGATCATGTCTGCTTTGATGATTATTCAGCCCCTACTTTACAGTTATTTTAACCTCTCTGAAGACCTGCCAACATACCCACTTTAGCAGCCAGTGATGTTATGCTGCTTTTTTTTATTGGCGTTCAATTTTAAGGGCTGACAGATAGTAAATACGCAGACTTCTCTTTACTGTTTTACAGTTATTTGTCCTGCAGTTGTAAATAAGTCTCTCTTGTTCTGCCTCCTGCTAAACAAAACTCACTATTTTTGGAAGAGATTGAGCAAACAGAAGATTGTCCCATTTTATGTAGCTGCCACTGAGTGGATATTACCATATCTGGGTTGTTGTTTGTTGGTGTTTTTTTATTTTCATGGCAAATGATGTGACTTATTCCTGAAAATACTAGTTTGTTGTGGACTCTTTTATTTTTTTTTTAAGTTGGATCTATTAAATTTCCAGAAGCATTTTTTTCAAATATATTGTATTTCCATACGGACATGTCTTGCAAGTCTGGAGGACAATGACAGAATCAGAGAACTGTTAGGGTTGGAAGGGACCTCTGGAGATCATGTAGTCCAGCCCCCAAATGAATGATATTTGAAGATCTTAGAATATCCTCTCGGACTGTAACAGACAAGCAAGCTACTAGTTATGAGGAACCGTAATTAATCCCAGTAGTCAAAACATTTTTATTCTGTATTTTTCTTCCTCTCTGGTAGACACCTTGCATTTCCAAGACTGAAAATCAGCCTCAAGGACTTGCAACAAGCGTCAGGTGGGGACAGACACCCATTAATCAGTCCACGCCCTGGGACACTGATGAGCCTCCATCTAAACAGATGAGGGAAAATGAAAACCCAGGTATGTCTCTAATCTTATTTGTAATTCTACCAGGGAAAATCGTTCAAAGCAAATTCAATACACTATCTCCACTTATCTCTGTAAATTAGACTTCACTGTGAGCCCTTTTCTTTATTCTTTAGCAGGGGTTTTCCCTTATTGTAAAGACCCCTCAAGTTTCTTCTATGCCAGGGCTGATATGAATGTATTAAGATGCTGCAAGTTTATTAGAGCGGGGGTTTTTTTTCTCCTTCTCTGCCTTCACTAGAGGAAAAGGTGCTCTGTAATACTTTAAGACTTCTTTTATGTCCAGAACTACCTGAAATGATTTCCAGCTTCCAGACACATATCATACATTGTGCTACTATGCCAGACGCCTAATTACAATGTCTTTGTAGTGGCTGGAGCACCATTATTATACACACGGAGTGTTTGTCAGGGAGCCGTGAAAGCTCAGCAGGGAAAGAGGTTAATTTTCTTGGAAGCGTGCGCTTAAGCTGCATAAAGTGCAAAATACATAAAACCGCAAACATGCCGCATGTCACCTGACGAGTATTTTAACAATTGCGCTCACATCACTGCAGCAATTTTATGCACTTACTGCTTGGGAACGGCTCCAGATCCCGAACTGCTTTAGGTATTGTGCAGCGGGGCGTGTCAGCGCCATCCGCAGGTGTGGGGGGGGAAGGATGAGGGTGTTGATGTCTCTTCTCCCCCATGCCGAGCCCACCACCATTGCCGGCCTTTCTTCGTGCCGCAGGTGCAGCGCCCTGGGTCACCACGGTGGCAGCGGGCAGCCAGCCCGCCCTCATCACGCACTCCTACGGGATGACACAGCCGCCTACCTTCAGCCCAGCCACCAACGTCCAGGCTCCCGTCATCGGCGTCACACCCTCCCTCCCGCCA
>VZTD01004013.1:551502-772160 GCA_013397725.1 Rhagologus leucostigma
CTTTTCTAAAATGCAGAGCTTTTGTGAATTACTGACGATAAAAAATAGTGTATCAACAGGAGGTAGGACAAGCTCCGGGTGAAAAGTAGTGAAAAGCAGCTTTCAGGCCCATCAGATAAGCCAGTGTTCCCAAGGGTAAAGCAGCCATCATCCCATGCCTCTCCTTGTGAAATATACCCCATGTTTCCATCCGACCACTGTTCTCCTGGCTGCAGTTGTGGATCCGCCACAGTGACCACCTTCTTCAGCTCTTGTCTTCTCCCCACTCTGGTAAGAGCCCAAGCCAAAGACAGGTCAAGCTGACTGCAGCTGAAAGACCCAACACGTTCAGCGTTAAGGGGAAAACTCTTCATTACCAGCTTCATTGGGCTCAAATGCTGCAAAACACCCTGAATAGTCATGAGCGTTCTGAGAGGTTGACCTTTTCCGAGGAGTACTTTGTAAGTGAGCCCCTCCACTGGGTCACAGTGGAGTGTTATTTCTGAGTGTCTTACCCCAGACACTTCAAAACTACCTATGCTCTGTGTGCTGACTTTGTAATTGCATTTGCAGAGTTTTCCCTTCCTCCCTTACAAATCACGACTGGGCCACATGTACAGGTAGAGCAAAATGGAGCTTATGAAAATATTAATGCAGACCTATCAGCAAAATCAATTAAATTGATTTTCTAAAAAACCAGCACCTTCATTAAGTCTGTGATATTTTATGTATGCATTTGTATTCAGACACAATCCACGTGTAAATTATTTATTTGCCACAAGCTATTAAGTTCTGTTGTGTAGCTCTGTATTAAAGACAAGGAATCTCTATTAAAAATGATTAGTCCAATAACTCTTCCTGCTCTTTTCATAAATTGTACTTTGGTGTGTCTAAACGCTTACCAAAGTTCCCTTGAAAAGGAGCTCAGATACAATCTCAGTAGCACTTTTCTAAAACTGAATATTCGGATTGCTTTTAAGTTTTCAGCTCCAAACCCCAAATACGGTGGGGGCTCTTGCTGGATGGTGAGCTTCTGAATTGTTCTTTGAGCTCTCTCTAGATGGGTTTTAAGTGATACTGGCCCAGTCAGGTAGCCAAAAATTAACCACAAATTATAAGAGTATTGTTAATTCTTTCACTTTAAAAAAAAAAAAGAAAAAAAAGCCTGAAGTCCACAAAAGCAATTTGTCAGGTCACATTTATAAGTTACAAACCATTGATTTTGTAGAAGGAGAAAGGGGAGAGATTTATACTCTAATCCTGGTAGACTGAGTTCTGCTGGATGTCTCTCTTCTGTAGGAGCTATTTGTCTTCTAAGAGGCATCATCTCCACTTTCCATAGCCACCTATCCCAATTTGCTGCACTGGGTACTCGGATGCATGATCAAATTAACGCAATTTAAAGGATTACTTGGTGTCACTGGAGACATGTGCAAATATACAATACAAGGGAAAACACATAAGCTTAAACCACTTTCACGGCAGTAATTTGATCACATATCTGAGCCCTAGTGACACTAACCTAGTGAGACAAATGAGCACATCAGTGACTGCACACTTGAGGTTAGGAATACTCCTAAATGCCTTGCATACTTAGGGCCAGCAGCATCAGCTGTTATTTACTCTTCCTCCATCAATTAACCTTCAGCAGATCTCTGGCTAGCAGATGAAGTAAACTTCAAATCAAAGCCTAAGTAAAAAGATCATAAAATATTTAATCAGTCTTTAATATTTGATTTACAAATTCTTAGTCAGCCCCCTTGCTTAACCTGCTGTAAACTCCAGTCTAGCCTAATAGTCCGAGCACTCCAGAGACCAGTCAGCCCAGGAGATGTTCATTAAGGTGCAGAGCAGAGTTCCTCACTGGAGGATGCCAGACATGCCAGCCCTAGCTCTGCTCCTGTATTTGGAAACCCCTGTACCTAGGAGAAGCATCATAAGGAGAATATTAAAACAAGCAGTGTTTCTAATTCATGGCAACTGCTGACACATTAGCTGTACTGTACCTTATAAACTGCAGGCTAAACAACTGTTTTTCCAGGGATTAGGGAGCTTCTCTGTGACCATAAGCTATTGAGTTATTCCCATAGTGGTTAAAAGCAAACAAACAGAACAGAATGAAGCATGCATATACAAATGTCTCATAAGCAGGACCTATTTTATAGAGATAAAGTAATCCCTTCCTCTGTTTCCAATCTAAAAAGCCCTTACATCTAAAGCCATGATACTTAATGACACACCTGAAGTCAGAGAAGATATATGTTGGATTTGCTTGTTTTGAATGAGCGAGAAACAATCAGGAAAGGGGAGACAACTGGGTGCTGAACCAGACCTTAAAATCTCACTAGAAAAAGAATCTTAATATAAACTCCTTGAGTGTCAATGTGGCTTGGTTTTCTAATTATTTTATGTTTTAATTTCTGCCCTCAGGGATTTTAGTCTCAAAAGCCTGACTGGTTTCACAGTCTTACATGATAGATAGCTTTCTCTCCAGTAATGAATGGAAACGAGGAGACAGTGCTAAGCTGTTCAAATATACAAGCTCAAACTAGTCCCCTACAAGTTTCATTTAAATATTCTCTCTTTCTTGGGGAACCTTGGCCAGTATTATAATAAGGGCCACTGCTAATGGCTGTGAGATCTATCTCATTATCCTGTGGAAGTCTGAATTATTATTTCACTTGACAATCCAGTCTTTTCCAGGTTTGAATAATTACCCAACTATCCCTTAAGTGAAAGAGCAGTTCTTGCTGGTTAATATTATAGGGTTTCTTATATTTTTAGATTTTCTTACAGAGCTGATTTGAAACATCCTATTTTTTTTCCCCATAATTATCTTACCTTTGGCTATGTACATGTTTGGGCCATTTTATACTGTGTTCATGCAGAACTAGGTTTCTTACTCAGCTATTTCTAAATACACATAAACAAATAAGTTGCCAAAAGTTTAAGGCACTGCAGGTGTGATGTCTCATTTGCAATAGGTCAAGAGATCTCACTTACATGACTGAAAGAGTCATTTCCATGGCTCTGCAAAAAATACATTTTGATAACAAGAACCATGATATAAAACAGATATGTCATTCTCCAGTGTTCCAGATAATTTCCACCTAATTCCATTGAAACTATTTGTAAGAAAAAGTGTGCACGGATTATAGAATCTTCTTGGTCAAGATGGGTTATATCCTTTAAATACGAGTTAACTTTAGCTACATGATCCATTTACTTAGTGAATTTGTCAAGTTGTTACATTACAAGAGACATAAAGTTCCAAAGTAATTATTGCTTTTAGCAGTGTATGAAGAAGTGTAGAGATGCCTTGTGAAATGCATGGAGTCTTTTACCATACACAATCAGCAGGAGTTTTGGGAGGAGTTTTGTTTGGCCTGTAGTTTCCCTTTGGATAGGATATATGCCACATACCCCTAGATGACTTCAAAAGCCGTGATGCCTTAACACAGACATGTAACCAAATATTTTATGGCAGAACCAGCCCTTGTTTTCTATCCATGTCCTAAATCTTGCTCTATAAGCTAAAGTGCCAGAACAATTAATAAAGCAGAATATTCAGAAACATAAAGATGTTAATTGTGAATTTATTCAGTGAAGATCCACTGAAGTTCTCATAGCCAAATTTTTACGCGGCTTCTTCAGAAAATACAGAGTTGCAAAGAATATTCAAACGTATTTTCAGGATCTTCAGGCTACGTGATGTGGCCAGCACAAGTTGTCACTTGTACAATGTGCCTGCAGGGAAGAGAGAAAATCATCCCTTCAGTATCTGACACAAGGTACCACTGTCCCCTGCCATGGCACAGTGACAGAGACCAATGTCTATGTGTCTGCCAATCCAGCTGAGCCCAAACAGAGAGGAATTAATCAGTCTGAAGAGATTGGTTTCCTTGCAGAAACTGAGTAACTGAGATTTGGTCCTTGACTGTTTCCTAGGGCAGTATGCTTCCTTATAGTCAAGACTTGTTGTAAATCCACACTGAACCCTCGGTGGATAGCTGACTTACGTAGAACATAAACGTTCCAGCTTGGACTCTGAGATCTGTTACACATTTGAAAATATCCTCTCTTCATAAACTTGAAATACTTTGAAGCATAGTTGCTAACACAAAAAGTGAGGAAAATACAGTACTTTATTGCAGTACTTACTCCTGCAGTGTAAAATTAACCATGGACATCATGGGGTTTAATTTGTGGATGTTCATAGATAATACTGATGTTTGTTTCCATAGTATTTTTGTTCTATAATTCTTTGGTTTGCAGTCCTTAACTAGTGGGAAAAGAAAGCAGATGCTAATTAGTGTTCAGAGTGTAATGACTGTAGAAACATAACAATATCAGAAATAAAATCTGAATGTTAATCCTTGTAGCGCTAATTTCTCAACACTTCATTTTCAAGCATCAGCAAATAGCACGAACTAAACAATAACAAAACTACAAACGAATACTGTTGCATCATCACTTATTGATTGCACCTTTCACACTTGACTTTATTGCATTGGAATTCTCATTAGGCCTCAGACAATATTTACTTTCCTTAATCATGAATAGTAACAAGGCAGAGTACAACATTTTGTCAACAACTATCAACTTTTTCTTCAGAAAAGGCTGAATTTTCAAAGGGATTTCAGATTGACCTGCATTTCTGTGAGTGTATCATGAATGCTGGGGGGTGGTGAGTGTTTAAATTCTTCATGTAACCTAACATTTGGAATTCTAGTAACATTAGTTAAAGGATATTGTGTGGTGAGGATTCTAGAAAGCGTCTTTTCCATTCTCTACCTTGCATCACACTACATGGTCTTTGTAACCGTAGGAAAATCTCCCTTTTGTCAAGAAAAGTAGGGAGATAAACAGATTATAAAAATTATAGATACAAAATTACACATAAAATTGTATAGTGTGTCTGTGTACATGTATATACATACATATGGATATGTATGCATATAGTTGTAGGGAAGGAAATCTACGATAGAAATAACTGCATTCTCTCCTATTTTTTGTAGGAGAGTTAAGTTAGAATGGAAGTGTAAGCACTGTGCATGCCTCTTACTGTGTTTTCCTTATGACAGTGGTGATTTCCTGGGATGGCCTAAATGGTACCAAGGTACAGATGAGTAGTGGTCATTTATAAGCTCAACTTGATAATGATTCATAAGACTTCACAGAATCAGAGAACGGTTGAGGCTGGAAGGAACCTCTGGAGGTTGTCTGGTCCAGCCCCCTTGCCAAGCAGGGCAATCTAGAGCTGTTTGCCCAGGACCATGTCCAAATGACTTCTGAATATCTGCAAGGATGGAGACTGCACAAACTCCCTGAGCAAATGTCAGTCACCCCCACAACAAAAACATGTTTCCATATGTTCAGAGGCAGCTTTCCATATTTCAGGCTGTGCCCAGTGCCTCTGGTTTTGACACTGTGCACCACAGAAAAAAGCCTGGCTCCAGCCTCTTTGCACCATCCCTTCAGGTGCAGTTTATATACATTCATATAATTTCAATTTATGTACACTGATGAGATCCCGCTGAGCCTCCTTCTCTTCTCCAGACTGAACAGCCCCAACTGTCTCAACCTCTCTTCCCAGGAGAGGTTCGTCATCTTCATGGTCCTTTGCTGGACTTTCCAGTCTCTCTTGTATTGAGGAGCCCAGAATTGGACATGCCACTTGAAGTGAGGCCTCACCAGTGCTGAGTAGAGGGACAGGGTCACCTCCTGTGATCTCAAGGCAATACTTGGCCTAATGCAGCCCAGAATACCACTGGCCTTCTTAGCTGCAAGAGCACACTGCTGACTCATGTTTTAGCTTGCTCATGCACATTAATGAACTAAAAGCAAACAAGTCCTCTAAAATCAAATTTTTATCAAGATTAGTTACCATCTTCTTTGATTAATACAATCCTAACAGGATTGCGAATTTGATGAGGGTATCTAAGCCATCACTTGAGTAAGAATGAAACACGTTTCACCTTTCTGTGGTCCGGGCAGGGTGTTTTCTGTAATTTCTGTCCTTTTAATGTCACTGTCGGTCAGGTCATGACAGACAGTGATTTACTGCACTGAAGAGTCAAAGAGGACTTGTAATAGTCCTAAAACATTGCCTTGCTAAACATAAAGCATAAAAAAGGTGATTGAATTCTCTTTTGATTGACATCTCTCAGTATGTCCGTGACTTGAGATTTCCACATTTCAACTGGAGGAGGATCTTTTCAGCACCACCAATATTTTACGTGGGTTATTGTAAAAAAAATTGGGGCATTGCTGAAGTGAGTCAAAACTCCCTGAAACTGCTTTTGAAAGTCATCTAGTCCATGCTGCTATTTTTTATACCTCTGTTTTTTAGATAAATGTCAGATTTGCAACTGTAGTTCATCTGTTGAAAATAGAGCTGAAGAACTTTGATTCTACTGTTACATGATACTATGTCATCATTTGCAGATCCACCTAGTTAATTAGACAGTGATACATTTGAAGTTGTCTTGAGTTCCTTCCCACTCTGTAGTCTTAAGATATGGTTTGCTTAGAATGTGATTTCTTAACAAATATAGTTTTGCCCATGATAGTGGCCATCAAATGCATTCAGCATAAGTCTGAGAGGCGGCACAGTTCTGTTGAATTACTATTTTCTCTCCCGTCCACACAACACTATACTCACAAAGTGCAAAATTTTTCAGGGGCTGGATGATAACCAAAATCTAGGTTATCTTTTGGCACAGAATACATAAGTTGCAGCTATTTATAAATACAGATCAAATTTGCAGGCAGGCTGCCTATCCATCCATCCATCCATCCATCCATCCATCCATCCATCCATCTATCTACCCATCCATCCACCTATGCATCCAAATACTGTTCCAACAATCCCTTGCAGGTAGCTGGAACTGCATTTGGATGTTCTAAAAGTTATTAGTTGTCCAAAATACTTGCAGAGTTGCCATTCTCCTTTCAGAATTCATGTTTAATACCTAGTTTTGCTGACCTCGTCTTGCCTTGGTCCTCTGTCTTGTTCCACTCTTGACACATATTTGGGTGCAATCCTTGTCTGCATCCATCCCCTTGGGTGCAATGGGAAACATACCAGTTCCCTTTCACTCTGCCCTCCTATGCCTGGAGCCACTTTAAAACTACCTTTCCTGAGCATTCAATTTGCTCCACAAGTTTGGCTTTTCCCAAAATTTCCTACTAAGATTTTTTCTTCTTCACAGCAGCATAATTCCACTTCTTTTGATATCATGACTTAAAACATGGACAGTCAAGTTATAGCTACTACAGTGTCAGCAGAGACTGGGGACTTCACGCTCAGTGCAACCTGAACAAGCTGGGTCCATCCAGAGCCAGACTGTACATTTATGTTTGTACCTAAATGTTCCCAAAATAGGCTATTCTGTGACCTCTGGAGATCTCCAGACAAGCAGATTTATTAAATTGCAAATGGGTTTTAGTTTCTTTACAAGAAAGTGGAAGTGTTTTGTTTTTTTTTCTGATCAGCAGTCCTCCATGGAGCAGTGTCTAAATTCTGAATGAAGAAGAATAATTTCTGTCTCATTGCATTCAGAATGAGAATTATTCTGTCCCATTAAATTAAAAAAATCTAAACAGATTTGTGAAATGCAAACATTTCCAAATAGTGACTTTTCTTGCCCTGCTGTGCCTTGAGATTGCTGATGATAAGCTCCACTGTCCCACAGTGAGGCAGGCTTTGGGCCATGGTCAGTGATAACAATAATAATAATAACAATAATAATAATACGGGATTGCATAACACCTCGAATCTTCAAAGTGCTTTTGAGGACATAAAATTTATGTCATTAAGTTCAGTCTGCACACGAGGATTGGTTAAGCTTCTTCCACTCAGTCTGGTTAGTGTTACATGTATATACAGGTTTCTAGTAGTACCAAGTGAGGGTTAAAAGGTATTTGTGTATCTTTCCACCTTAATATTTACGAATCGCTACATTAGGTTCCCAGGCTAGATATTCTGGGTAGTGTCATCAGGGGATTAAATCTTCACAGGGAAGGGGGTACATAAGCTTGCAGAAATGGTTACTGATAGACAAAACTTCCACCATGTAGATGTGCAAATAAAAGTGGCATTAAGTTTTGTCAGATTAAATTCAGAAAATTACAACATTAAGTGTTTTAGGTACTTGCTGCTGTACTGGAAAAATCTCTCTGGGCTGCTAAAAAATCAGGAGGTTGAAGAGAAATACTTGACCAGGACTATTAAAGTCAGAAATATTTGCCTAGAGAAGGTGCCAAGATGCGTAGTCAAGTTTGCACAATGTGACTGTGCAATACTTTCCAATATGCTACAACAGATTGGAGGGTTTGCCTCAGGACTTTGTACCTTTTATTTTGCACAGTGCTCATTGGCAGTACACAAAATAAATAAAAAGATAAGAATGTAGGATTAAAGAGAACATTATGTTTTTTATTCATGATTCCTCTGATATTTCAGAGCGGGACAAAATGTGTTTTGCTCATCAGTCTGCACATTGAAGTATTTGGGTGAAGATGAGGAAGATGGTACAAAAAAGACAAAATTGGGTAAAATGGAAGTAGTCTTAAGAGCAGTGTGGGCTGACACTCCTGTTCAGTCTGACTGATTTTATAGAGTATCCAAATCCAATATAAAACCCAACTCCTCTTTTCCTTGTGAAGGAAGAGGGAAATGTTCTTTGCATCCCCAAGATGTGGATCTTTTAAAACAAGGATCATTTTGCACAAAACACTACCATCATGTGGAAAACAGATGGAGGAGCAGTGGTAGTAGATTCCCATTGCCTGTAACCTAGGAAATACAAGATTCTGCTCTTTGGCTTTTCCAGCATGCTGTGAACTTTGTTACAGATGTGGATTTTCTAGATGGCTGAATTTGCTGTGTTAAGATGTTTTTCTGCTAGATATTCTCCTTTCATGGCCATACTGTGCCATTTTAAGAACAATCCTTTTCTTTGAGAGCTTTGTTTGTTCTTCTGTAGGATGGTTAGAGCTCTGATTCGGAAGCCATGTTGAACATCCAAATAGCGAAGCACTTTTTAGGAGCATTTCAGAAGAACTTCTGCTAAATGGATAGCAGGTACCTCCAGCAAGAATCATTCAAGTGGTTTCAGGTTTAGACAGACGCAGATATTTAACCTTCAGTATGTAAAGAACTATTGCACTCTGAAGAAATACATGAATCTCTCTTTTATTTTTAGAAATGTATCAAGAACAGGGGCTCATATTCCTTCAGCTCCAGAATAACAAGTTCTTCACGTATTTTACTTGCTGGAACAGTACAAGCAGATTTGACATCTTGTCCAAGGATCAGCTGTTCAAGGACAGTCAAATCTGCTCACAAACAGAAATTCAGTACATTCCAAGAAGAGCCTGTCTGTGAAAATCCTGCACCAATAAGAATTTCTTCTTTGAGAACTTAAATGAGTTCCACAGCCCTTTGCTGGAAGTGCCCTTATGCTTTTGGATAAGCTATCATTACTTTATTCTTTTATTTTTTTCTTTCTCTCAGAACTGCCATATAGGCAAACCTTGTGCAGTGAGTCTCGGTGTTATCAGTCAGGGCTGCCTTAATTCACTTCCAGGGAGATAAAGTGCTGCTGAGAACACCTCTTGGCTTTGAGGGTAAACTCAATCAGGAATTTTACTAAAGCCAGGTAAGTATTTTATCATGCATTTTTGTCCAAATTTGTGGATGTTGAGGTGGTAGATTCAATATTTCAGTAAGATTCGGCATTTCCTGAGACTTGAGTCTTCTTTTTGTGCTGTAAAGAAAGTAGAGCAGGGTTGTTTATGTATCGAAGATCTATATAACTGTCTAGAAATAATGTGTTAACATATTTAGAAGACAAATTCTAAATACCAAAATATGTTTTAATAAGAGAAGGGGCCTGTTTTAAAAATGTGAAGTCATTTTGCATGTGGTGAGTTGGTAACATTGTCTGATTTCTACCCCTTCAGATGCACTGAGAATGTTGGGGTTTTAATATAACTTCTCACTGGGTTAGAAGGTAGCCAGCCCTGCAGCGGAGTGGGACCACATAGGTACCCCCGAAAAAAGGGGTACGCATATTTCCTCCAAGTGAAATAAAAGAGGTGGTTTTAAGGATATAATTTATAATTATCCAGACTGGATCTAGATTATAATTACATAGTCTGGACCTATACCAAGACGCTGAAATTAGTATTTCAAGTTTGGAGGGAAGAAAGGTGAGATAGTGTTTGGCTGGATTGGTAGCTGTTTTATCAGCCATGGACTGAGTACCAGGAAAGTTGAAAGAACCTCCCTTGAATCTTCAATTTATGTCGCAAAAACAGATGAAGAGACTTTTACCTAAGATCTTATATGGAAAACAGAATATGTAGCAAAAGACATTGTAATATGGAAAAGACAGTGATAGCATCTTGGATTCTTAGTATGTGGTTAGTAAATGAGAAAGATAAATCATTTTTATTCAAAAGTGAAGCCTTGGTTTAAAGAGCCCTAACCAGCGATCAGTTCTGTTAAGTCCCTTACTTAAATTTAGAAAGTGAGCATGCCGCTCAGTCATTCAAGCACAGGCAGCTAGGGCCATGTAGATCCTAGATGTGTTACTACATCTTACGTGGTTGCTTGGTACCGGGAGAACAGAGCTCTTCCATAGGTTCTAACTGTTTGGGGGAACTTGGCTATCCCAGAACATGTCAAAGGTCACCAGGGATCAGTGTGTCGATAGCTGCACTGGGCTCCTCTGGTTGCCCAGTTGAATCACTCTTGGTTCTTTACTTCACTGACTAGGTTTCCACAGATGTGATAGGCACTTAACCAACTTGAATGCACTTGTATTTAAATATCTTGTTATAACATTAATCCCATTTTAAATTTCAGAAATAGGGTCAAGAGTCTCACCAGATGGACAGCTCACCATGAACATAGCTCGTCTGTCAGAGGAGCTAGCAATATAACAAATTACAATTTTTGGTTTATTTTACTGTCATTGTATTAAGAGAGCGTTTTGGTAATGTTGGTTATCACCTAAAATTAATACAGTATTTGCCTATTGGGTGGGGTGCACAAAGACATCTAGTCCCTTTTTATGATCAAGATGGCTTTCCTCTTCTGCCCATGGAGAGCTTCTTCTGAATGTGACACATCCAGTCATTTACCAGGCATCATTTCATTAGCACCACTAAAGCAAATTTGGGCATATATTGTCAACAGGGTTGATTTAGGGTTTGTTAAACCTCTGCTTATGCTGTTATCTCACGCAGTCTCCGGTGCTGTCTTACACTGTTTAAAATATTAAGGCCTGCTAAGAGGGTTAAGGCTGAGAGAGAAGCTTATATACCTCATTCAGGAGACATCACTTGCAGTAGCACAGTGTCCCACAGGGGGCTTAAGCTTTTCATTCAGCAGTGACTCAGAAAAGGACGAGTGCCATGTTCACGGTTTCCACCAGCGCTTGGTCTTTTCTCAAAGGCTTCCTCACTAATTCCCAGCTCATCACGGTCCTCATCAGCCTGTGTAATGTGCTCATCACATGCTCATTTTCAGCTTTTGATTTGGCCTGGCTGTCTGCTGGGGAAGGTTTCCTCTGGTAGAAGTCTCCAAGTGCATGAACAAGTGAGCTCTAAGTGTTACTAATAAAAAATCCTTTAATCCACTTTAACAATGATAAATTGGAACTGAGAATTCCTCTGACTTTACAGATACATTCAGTTCAGAATTTCACTTAAGTCAGGAAATCATTTTATGGGCAAGAGCAAAGTCCTAAACACCCTGATGTGGACGATGGGAATGAAAGGCCAAATGCTTAATTGCTCTTACTGTATCTGAAGCACCTACTGATGACTGAAGCTTCCACTGACATGGCTGGTTCATATAAAATTCACTAGTCTTTGCCATTATTTTTACCCTGGAATTTCCCTTTTTATTTTCTTCATGTTGTAGCTGGTGCATGATGAAAGAAAAGAACTGATCTGGGCTACAGAAGTTCAGATTGAGCAAAGATCTGTCTAAAATGTACTTTTCTGGATTTAGGTGGATTTGCTACCTTGTCTTGGTAGTAAGTACCTCACACCTAAAATCTGTACTGTTATCCACCTGCTACCCTATGTTTATTTTTGCTTCTATGTTAAAGAACGTAGCATGATCAGATACAATGACAGACAAAGTCTCTTTATTCTTCTTCTCTCCCAAAAGCGTGGGAGTTTGCGCTAAGGACTCATCCACAATGGTTTGTGCCTCTGATCTCTGTTTTAGTAGTGGCACTTGAATATTTCCCGAACACAGCTCACTGCAGTGTTACACCAGGCACAAAGCAGTGTCCAGGCAGCAGGAGAGCCCTTGCAGGGATGTTCACCCTGCCTGGACTTACTGTGGGGCTCCTGGCTGGGGCACTTCTGGTGCCTCCTCCATGCCATCATCTTGTGTGAGCTGGTCAGGCTTCAGGAGGCAACTCACATCCCAGTACCTGGTTTCCATGCATCCACCCGTTGTCTGGCAGCAAATGTAGGCTCATTGTTTCATGTCTGATTTTGAAAATCTGGCCCCAGCAGCAGGTTGCTGTGCATCACTGTACTAGCATCTGGCTTTTACCGGCTTGGCAGACTGTCTGTATCATTAAGTAGAACGAAACTATTCATTGATATGGACGGAGATGATCCTGCATCGATTTCCAAAAGGATGTCAGGGCTACTAGCAAATTAAATAGTTGAAGAAATTCTCCATCTCTCTTCCTTTTCATGATGTATCAGGGAATAAAATTGAGGGGAAAGCAGAAAACAAACTAATGTGAGTGTAATTCCCAAATTTCAGTCTTCTGTATATTATGGGTCATTACCCGTTAATTTGCTAAATGGCAGTTTTCTATGAAAGAAAAGTTTTGTTTAGCTGTATAATGATGACAGATGATGTAATTAGTATCATCCCCGCATTGAGAATGATAAAAGCATTTCTTTTGTGTGTCACTGCTTTTAGACAGTATAATATCAAAAATGATAACAGTGTGAAAATTGGACCGACCGCCTTCATATTGTGCACATAGAATACCTCAGTAATATGATACAAGTAATGACAGGTACTTTGCCATGTATTCATTTTCTCCACTCTCCAGCCTTTATATTACAGCAAAATTAAAGCACAGCACTAAGCAGACCAGACGTGCCTAAATGCAGACCCATCTGATGAGCCTGTAAATGGCCAGCGTCCCTATACTATTGCTGCTTATGATAATTAAGCAATTGCAAATGGGGGTTTTGAGGGAGAACACTGAATCATTTTTCAGTTAAAGAAGTTGGGGGTTATTTTAATTTCAGGCCACATTTGTTGCTTGAATTAGTTTTAATTATATTCTGTATAAGTACTTGCCCCATATCCTGGTCTTGATAGTGGTAGATATTCTCATTTAAATATAAATAAATGCCAGACTTATTTAACATGGAAAAGTGACTGCTGTGACTGTGTAGTAACAATTTTCTCTTTGTTGCCATGGTTTGGATTTTTATATAAGCTTTGCAAATATAATAAACCTAATGGAGCTCTTCATCCAAGGAAATGGGTATATTCAAGAAAATAAATTACATTTTGGAAGCTAATGAGCTCTACTAATTGTGTTTATCCTTGTGAATTAATACAATTTAAGCAAATCTATCCCCCAAAATCAAGCATTTGATTGCATTTTAGCTGCGTGGAAATCAGAACATCCGGATCAAATCTGAGTTTACTGGATATCCAAGGGGTAGGGGGGAAGGTTAATTTTCACTGACTTGTGCAGCTGTGCTAGCTGCTAGTAAAGCAGGAAAAGTTAGATTTTGAAAGTTCTGACTTTTGTTCAGTTTTTTTTATCCAACTACTTCCCACACAGGCAGAATACTCAACAAAGAGCTGTGTGCAATAAATCCCATGTAATATAGCAACAGGCATGTACAAGTCATGGTAATTAGCCCACATGCCCCAGGACAGGATAAAGGAAGGCAGCAAAAGGAAATAACAGTTGTACTTTTAAGAGACAGTTTGTCTTCATCCACTTCCCTCTCTCCCTCCCTTTTCTCACACTTCCCTTCGCCAGCATTGGCTTTCTTTTTTTTCCTTCTTCCTGTAAACAGGTTTTCATTTCAGAGAGGCATTTTGGGAGATGTAGTTCAGATTAGAAAACTCTGTGTATACTCTGGCGGATTTTAGGTTATTCTCCCAGTTGGCTTCTTGGAAGGATGTCAGAGAGTAGAGAAAATGGTCAGTTTGAACTCTTGAAACTCTGCAAATGGCCCCAAAAACTCTCAAGCAAACTGTGTTGGTCAGCAGGAATAGGTAAGCAGGTGCTGGCCGGAAGGTTTGTGCTTGAGGAGGGTGACAGCAGCTGTCAGCAATGGTCCTTATGGAGGCAGTTTAGCTCGCCATGTGTTGGGTTGCTGCCATTTTTAACACCGTGAGCAAATGCATGCCTGAGATGAAGTCTGAGCCTGGCTGACTGTACTTCCTTGGTCCCGACTGCTTTTTTATCCTGCCAGATCATTTTCAGCACTGATGCAGGAGTCCCAGCAGTTAACAACCGTCACAGATTCCTCAGATAGAGCTGGTGTGAGATCAGAGCTCTCCTGTTTCTCGGCAGCAGGCCCCTCTTCATTTAAAACCAGGATTGGGAAGCAAAGCCAGCCTTCTTTTTGTCAGCTTCTGAAAAAATAGCGTCTTGAAGATGGATAGCAGACACAAAACGGGCTCAGAAGTGAAATTGTTGGTTTGTTTATTGCAGTATAGGTAAGAGCCAGGCTGATCTTTCCCTGACTGTGCACTGAAAAAAAGACACTTCTTCCATCTCTGGTATTCAAGTACTGAGAAGGGCTGTTAGGACCTGTCTTCTAGAAGTTTTGGATTAATTGCATTTGTGTAGTGAGAAGAGCACAGCTCCTCAGCATTGATGCAATTGTGCTGTTACAAAGGTTCTTAGAGTGACTTCTTGTGGATGAGTGACACACTTCACTCATAAGAGTGAAGCAGCAATATGTTTGTTGATATAAAACAGTGATTTTAGAAAGTTTGCTAGTAAACACAGCAGTGGTTTAACAAAATCTGGTGGCAAGGTACACTTGATTATTTACTGTAGAGAGGATGGGGTGAGACAAAATTGTCAGGGAGACCCTGTCATTCAGTCATGAGGATCAGAAAGGACCCCTGGGCATTCTAAACTCCTTTTCAGAGAGGAGTTTAGGTGCTGCTGGATCCAGCCTTAGTCCCAGCCTTAGTCCCAACAGTTGATGTCTTAAAGAATTATCTGTGTGCAGTCAATCCTTTGTATCATGTAGCTAAGGTTTCAAAGTTTAGCATGCTATTAATCACTTACCAAGAACCTCTTGTGGCAAGAAGTCTTTTGATTTTGAGGAGTAACCTTGAGAGGTGTCCCTACTCAAGGGGAGATCCTGGTGTGCAGCCTGCTGCCAGGCAGGGGAGCTCAGCAGGCCCTGGGCTTTCCACTATTTATGGTGCAAGATAATTGACTCATAGTCATATTTGCATACCAACCACACACGTTAACTTCCCCCGAATTTTTCTTGAGTCAGACCTGGTTCAGCACTGTGGTTAGGTGGGTGCACTGCTCAGGTTAGCCCTTGGCTGTTGTGTTGTTATGTCTGTCCACTTTGAGCTGGATACAGCCACCATGACCAGACACATCCGTGATGACCCCATTAGTGGTTTTCACTTGGAGAGAATTATGGGAAGTAAAGATCAGGCTGGGGGAATGGAGGAAGCACACTGTCATAGGAGTAAAGAAGAATAATTGAGAGTGATAGTGTGACCATAGTGGAATAATAACTTGGGGGTAAAAAAAAATCTAGTAGAAGAAGTATTTCTATAAATAAGTCTTGATGCACAGAGCTGTTCTGAATTCCACAGATTCCAAGCTCCTCAAGGAGGCGTTGACACAGGCCATAGTAACTTTGGGGATGCATGCAGATAGATACATAAGTATAGGGTCCCAAAGTACATATTAATGAAACCATTATCTTGTCAATGATACAGAGTGCAGAGCTATCTTTAGCAGAAGTTACTATGATTTTTCATAAGAGAACATGGAATTTAGTGACATTTTTATTATTTGACATCACATCACTGTTGAAAAGTAAAGAGGAAGCCAGAAGAAAGATAAAGTACAAAAAGCTTTACATGAAAAATATTGTTCACCTCTGATGGAAACTATAGGCAGCTAGGAGAAAAGAATCTGGAGTTTTTTCAGTTCTTGGTGTTGAAAGATTTTGATAGGAGCAGTTTAAAAGTTATATGTTGCAGAAAACTGCACCTTAGAAATGAGTATGACTATGATGACATGATAGCTTTGGGCTGCTGACTTACTGCACAGACCCCTGCATACCAGCGAGAGTTAAAATCAAAGTGGAACTTCTGTTTTGAACTTCCTTTTTCTGCAGCATTTGAGTCAGATCTTCAGCGTTTCATGTCTCACTGCGTGGGGTTGTAGAGGTCGCTTCTCGGGCCCCATTGACCCCATGCAGATTTATTGTGGAATTGTTTTGGTGAAAACAGAGCTTTGAAGCATCGTGTAGGTTGCCTGGTGACTCCCACAGAGTACTGACCACCCCAAGTCTGAGGGAAGACGTACCTGCACAGAGCCGAGCTCTATTATGGGTTATAAAGCTGGGACAGGTTTGAATGATAGAAGGAGTTCTGGCAGGCTGTTAGCTCTCGCCATCTGGGAGAATGGGAATGTTTATTAATAAGAACCTTTGACATGAAATGCATGATATGTGCCCTCTGTGCTAGGCCCATGATTAATAATATTAATTATGGGGAGTTCATTATAGTCTCATGGGAATGTGATATGTAATTCAGCCAGCATTTCATTGTAAATTTGCATTAATGTCCACTTTAAGTACAGTAGCTATCTATAGCAATGCAGAAGGAGCTGCACTCAGTATGTACAATAACATAACCTCCTTATTAAATGGTGGTGGACTTTTACTTCAAAGAATTATAGACCTATTAGCATTTCTCCTACACTAAATCTTTGCTGTGTTTGGCAGTGTAATATCTGTTGCAACCTACCTCCTAGTGCTATTAAAACTTTCCTTGGTGGTGGTAGAAGAGTCCAGCTCCTCGCTGTTTTGAAAAAGGAACCAGATAATTTTGAAATCCAGTTGGAAGTAGTCTTGATTGTAGTTTCATTAGCAATTAAAAGAGCATGTAACCTAATGGGTTTTCCACCCTGGTCCAGAGAAATTATGCACAGTGGGCAGCTCTTCAGTTGGTGTAAACCATCAGCAATGTAATGAAAGCAATGAACCTTCACTGATTTGCGCTGAGAATCTTGCCTGCTCCAAATTGTTCAAACATATGCCTTCCTATGGCTACGCTTTATTGTTAACTTGTTTAATAATGAAAAAATAGTTCATCTTACTTGGAATTCCTTTTCCCTAGTTTGCCTTCCAAGAATCCCTTGTGAAACTGCCACTATCTGGCCTCAGTTTCTTCTGAGCCACATGTGCCGATTCACTTACCTTCGTACAAATGACCCTTATATACAAACACAGTTTCTTTTATTTTTTACATAGCATTTTAAAAAGCAGCAGATACTTGAAGCCACTGTCTTCCTGTGGTGGATCCTGGGAATGGCTGGGAGGACCATAGCTGTAGTGGCCCCAACTATGTATGCTTTTAAGCAGCTGGGAAAGCAGCTGGTGGCAGTGTGGGAAGCATCATGCACATGCCAGAAATAGGCTGAAGGACAGAGTCTTCATTAAAAACACTGTATGTATGTTAAAGTACACAGGTGTATAAATAGGGATCCAGTCAAACAAGGAAGAATAGGAGAGAAGGTGTTGTTTTCTTTTGGAGGAAGCTGCAAAATTGATGAGTTATTATTCTTATATATTTTTTTGGATTGCAGTTGGTTTTAGAAATGCAAGGCTGGAAGGGGCCTCCTGGGTTGTTGTGTCCCATCTTCTGCAGTCATGGGTAACCTTGTGTGAAATGTGTCTTAGGAGAGTCCAAGGATCACTTGCCTTAAGTTCCAGTGCATACCCGGGGCCACAGAATCCTTCCTGTCTGAAATCTGTCACCTGTAGTGAAAGATGGAAACGCACGGCTGTACTGTGCCAAAGGAAGACAGGGAGAAAACTCAAGATCATCACCAGCAGCTTAGATCCTCAGAGTTTTCTGTTCGGGAACTTGTTCAGTTTTGTTGAGTTACCCACCCAAACCAGAGAATTGCAAATCAAAGTGGCTCTGCAAATGCCTGTCCTAGAGAACTGGGCAGCAGCCTGCAGCCATTTGGCACTGAAGGATGCAAGTCCAGATCCAGCACCTGTTGAGCACTAAACACTTTTCTTAGAATCCATGCAGCTGACCAGCTCCTGGGGAAAAGGCAGCAGCTGCTGGGCAGCAGTGGTTAAATATAGGAAATGAAGAATGCCACATCAAACTGGAAAGGGAAAGAGCGAGACATGAATCTAGCAGCACTGAAAATTCTTATTGGTGAAGAGGGCCCTGCAGTGATCAGGAATTGGAGGCATTTACACCCTCTGTTTTCTCTCTTGTCTGTGACTGCACCTACACTCGCACACTACATCAGCCTCAGATAATGCCCAACATAGTTTGGCGCTGACTGTATTAATGAGTGTCATTTCTGAAATGTTTTGGAGGAGCATGTGAGGGCCCTGTCTCTCTCTGCGAGTCACATATAGTTGCTGAGATATGTTGTCCTTAATTTGACTTGATTCTTTGTAGCGCTTTTAATAGCAAAAATGCTGTGAAAAGCTTAAATATGAAGCTATACAGATTTAGCACAGATGGAGTTTGAAAAGGACATTCAACCTTCTCTAATCTTCAACTGGGATCAGCAAGTAAAGCAAAAGGAAGGACAACCTGAAAGATAATATTTTTCATTGTGATAATCTGCAGTACTTTAATTTCACCAAGGCATTTACATGGCCCCTTATTGAAGAGTCTGAGTGTTCCTTTTGCTTTAGCTGAAGGACTGTTAAAAAGAAGCAGAAAAGCAAACCTCTTTGCTTAGCCAACCTTCAAGGTGGTGCCAGATATCCTCGCAGAGAAAGACAACAGTGTGAAGTCAAGGAGGCTCAGCTCCAGATGGGAAGATTATCCCTATTCTTCAGATGAAGAACAGGGAGGAACACTCCTGTTTTGCTTTCTTCACCTGCTGCACATGTACACAAGAGAGAGGCTCAGGGCACACAAGTATCCACAGCCCCTGGCCCTGCTGTCCCTCTCCGTTCCAGGAGGACATCTGGCCAGGACTCACTCCTCTCCTCCCACCCTTTCTCCTTCACACTGGGCTGCAGCAGCTCAAGCTGGCTGAACCTGTTGTGGTGATGATATCATGCAGCTAAATTAATTCCAAAGCTGGTCATGCTTGGAATTATTTAGACAGGAGACAAAAAAGGAAGCTGAGAAAGAGGGAAAAATGGACTAGGTGTGAAACACCATGCAAGGAGAGGGAGTAGTGGGTGTGGTCCTAAAGGTGCCTTAGGATTCAGTTTAACACAAAGGGTCTGAGGTGACAGGAGTTCCACAAGCCTGCCCGGATCCCTTGTCTCCATACAGGGTTTCACTAACTGCCTCTTCGCCATTCAACCATCCAGAGCTCAAGAGAAATGTTCCTTTCCATTTCAAGGACAACACTTAAATGGACATAGAGATTCCTCGTCTTAATATACAGCAACCATCTCACTTTACCTCATTCCCTGACTTGACCTTGCTGTGGAGCATAACCCAGGCCCAGGGATGAGCAATGCTGAGCAAGCATCATGTTCTCCGTTCACAACCTCAGCATCTGCTGCAAGTTTGGGCCAATAAATCACAAATGTTGGGAGGAAAGGACTACCTCCTGCCACATGTCCTGACAGCAGTTCCCACAGTGGGCATCTGATCCTTGACTGAACCTCAAGGCACTGCCATATGCAAATAGCAGTAATCTCTGGTTTGTTGTTCCTCCAAAGGCGGATGCACCTGCATGTGTCTGTCTGCTTGGAAGCTTAAATAAACCCAGTTGAGGTTCGTTTGCTTTTGCAAGCTTGATTCATCAGCTTGATTTTCAGAATGTGTAAAATACTTCCTCAGAATGGCTTTTTGCTATCTTTCTCCTAAATTTGCCTTGGAGAAGACTTTTTAAAAATACATAGTTTTTAGTCTTCTGATCTCTTGGATGCTGACCTGCAAAATGGTAAAAGAGTTGTCTTCTAACTCTGATATTTGTGGGGTTTTTGCATTGTTTCCAGCATAACAATCTCAGAGACCCCATGAACAATGTAAAAAGGAGGTATATTACAATTTTATGGCACATGATGTAACTCTTGGGGATGGTCCTGTGCAAAACGAGGAGTTGGACCCGATCCTTGTGGGTCCCTTTCAACACAGCATATTCTGTGATTCATTGAACTTTATATGTTGAGCCAGGTATAAGGACAGGAAGGAGGACTTCAGTAAACCATGGTATTTTAGAAGCTTTTATATAAAGCCACTCAGACAAACTTCTATATAATAATCCCTAGCAGGGCCATCAAAATTGCAGCCTCTACCGACTTTTACACCTTGCCTGCAAGCTACCTTGTTTATTTTGTACAGCTGCTCTTTTATACTGTTGTTGCATTATTTTTGCTTACATACAAATAATTTACAGATAACATTTATAACACAAAAAAGAGAAAGTAGCAGGTGGCTGCACCAAGCAGTCTGTGAATTATGAGTGCCTCTCTGGTCCTGCAGCCAAAAATAGTGCTTTTCGCTAAAGTTGGTGGACTATATCCTTCCTAAATTGCTGTACCTGATCAAAAGCATTTGCAGAGCCAAGACCCACACTGTTACATGAGACTTCAACTACTTCAGCTACAGCAGGGAAAATTATGATTAGGTCCTTGAATCTGTTTCTAAGTGCTAGTCCTAGCTTTTCCAGATAACACTGTTACCTCTTGAGTAGCTCACCAACTGGTCTCCATCTATCATCAGTGGACAAAAGCATTGCTACAGGGCTGGCCATCTTCTCTGTTGATTGTACAGCAAATTTTAGCATCTGGCTTGGGATAGAGGTGTGTCATCTGGATGCTGAGCTACAAGCGTGGTACTTCTTGCAGACTGCCTTGCAGATCGATCTCAGTTTCCTTATCTTATCCAGAGTTAAGGGGAAGAGGTGCTTTACAGTTATTTTAGATTTCAAGTTCTTCTTTCGAAATGCAAGATTTGGGCTTCTGTATTTCTATTAGAAGCTATTTGAACAGTTCAGAGGTGCCTTCAAACCTAAATTATTCGGCAGTTCTATGAGTCTAAATTTTTGAAAAGTTCCTTAAAAATAAAATTAGGTGGGGAAAAGCATAACTTTCAACTAGTCACAGAGCTGCTTTAAATCTCTTCTTTGAAAGTTTCCCTTTGGCTGCTCTCTGAATTGTGCACAGTTTGCCCTCCAGGACCCATTTGCTCTCTCTTGGCAAATCAGGTTCTTAGAGATGAAAAAAATGCTGGGAATATTNTTCCTGTGTGAAAGCCCATTAGACATACTTTATGTTTCTGTATGTAGCTGGTATGTTTGATGATGAAGTCAGTACTACCTGGATATTTTGGGTTAATTAAGCTCCTCAGACCATATCTACACTAATAAATTAAGGATGTATGTGATGGGTCCCTGGTACAGACATCCAGCTGGCACAGAACAGCTTGCATCCTTCTTCTTAAAATCATGTACTCAACAAGAGAGGGTGCCTGAGTGTAAATGGTCTCTTGGGAATGATCCCTGTCCTGTTAGGAGAATGTTATTTGGCCCAGACCAAAACCAGTGGCAGCGACAACTGAGTTCTAGTGCAGAAGAGTGTTCCCTGGCAATGTTGGAATTACTCATACAGATATATGTTCTGGGAGCCCAATCTTACAAATGCCTATTCATGAGTTCCAAGTAAAGGCACAGTCTTCCCTCTTCTCTGTGGATGCTTTTGTGGGTTCTTTAATTCATTTGTGGGGTTTTTTTTTCCTCCCATACTCACTCTTAAAATGGTTTATTTTTTGTTCTGTTGCAAATTCTGAACCCCTTATTTCATAAGGTCTCTATGATGCTTTCCATCAAATCTCCATAATTCATTAGGACTAGGAGTGACAGCATGCTGTTCCTTCAGCCTGCATATGGACAGCATCAGATGGACAACATCCTCTGTACTACCATCTGCCAGTAGAGAAGCTGAACCTTTAACTTCCAGTCCTGGCTCTTTGCCCAAATTAAATAATCAAGTGTAGACTGACTACCATGGTTTCTGTGAATCAACTGCTAGAGAGAGGCAGGAAAGACCTAGCTTATTTTATTTTTACAGACTTTGTACTGTACAAAATTTTATATACTGTAACATCCAGTTTTTGTAGTCCTTTTCCATAAACTAAGGCCAGTTTTTATACAACCCTCACTTGTTGCATCCTTACTGGGACATCGGTTATGGGCTGTTCATCACAGATGCTGTCTCATGGCTTTGTTTTTATGGGGCATCTAGTGAACTGTCACCGTGTTTGCAGAATATATTGCACTTGAGCATAGTATGAAATAGTGGATTTTGGGGTTCATTTCAGCTGAAATTCTCCAACCATTCCTCCTCCACAGCTTTAAGCACAGCAGAAGCAGGCAGTCAAACATTGCAATGGCATGTTATTTCATGTAAGGGCTTTTTTTTTCCTGCTTTCAAAACTGAAAATCCACTGCCAGCAGTGGGAATTGATCAAACCATAATATTTGTGTGCGACACCCTAATAGATGCTATAATGCCGTTAGCCTGGCTTACAACATGGCAGCTAGACAGGCGTATTAGCTGCATCCTTTTACATGCAGACCTTGCTGTTAAATCGTGTTTGGCTAATCTTCCCTTAGGGGAAATTGGATTTCAGCCCCTCTTCCAACCTCAAACCCCACTGTAAGATATAAAATTGGTTTTTAGAAGTCTCTTTTTCTCGAAGGCACTTTAATTGGCATAAGGTAGTTGCTGCTATAGAGAGACTATCGATTAGCATTTTTATTTTGCTATACGTTAAAGCGCACCACTTTCAAAAGCGTTTCATGAGCTACCAAGGCAATAAACCTCACAATAAAAGGCCGGAATGGGAACTGACTTGGCTCACTTACTCCTGCTGGTCTTGTTGGGTTTATTTTTTTGTTTTTAAAACTGGCGAATGGCTGAAGCTGTTTTTCGTCAGCCTTGTCACCATTCCTTGAGTGAAACCCAAGCTGGGCATGGGAGTCGGTATCAAGTGCACAGCCAGATTTGCCTCTGGGGGTTGAGGGTCCTGGAGTTTAGGTAGCTTTATCCAATACAGCATGTTCTTCAGTGCCTACCTCAGGGAAAAAAAACAGGCACAGTCTGTGCTTAGTCCTCCCCTCCTTCCCCAGCTTTGGAGTTGCTGACAGTACTGTGGCACCAAGCCTGAAGAAGTGGCACAAAGTCATTAGAGAAAATAGATTGAGGGGATTTTTCCCCAAGAAAACATGCATGCATCTTAACATGTCATTTGATTTTTCCAGCATACTTTATTAAACTTCCTAAAAAGTCTTTAATGAATTATTATATCTTTGAAAAGATGCTAAAATGTCTCTTTTAGTCCGCAACACCTATTTTCAGCATGAGTACGTTGGTGACCACTCTCAGGGCTTTGTTCCTTTGGGCTTTCTTTGTTCCTGGAAATTAAATAAGTTACGGTTTTAAATGTGAAAGTCCCTCAAGTTAAGTCTGTCTCATGTCTGTCTTCTCTTAGTTAATGGGTTACTCACAGCCTGAAGTCTGGAAGTTATATGCATTCTGGCTGCAGAGCATGTCCTGAATGCCTCATTTTTTCAGTTTATCTTTTGTCTTCTACTGCCTGTCATATATTAAAAGCAAAAATAACACTTGGCCTCTTTCTGTTTGCCATCACCAGTGAAAATAAAATATGTAGATGGCAACACTACGTGTTTGGAAACTTGTTTATTCAATAAAGCAAATGCTCAAGTTGCCAGAGCTTTGTAGCAGTAGAGTACATGAATACTGAAGAGCAAAAATTGTTGAGTGAAAACAATTTGGTGATCCCAGTCCAATCTCATTACATTATTTATCATCAAAATCCAGGTCTTGGAGGCAAAATAATTTTGACCTAAGACAAAGCATTTCTGTATTTGCTCTGTGATTTCTTTTATAGAAGCCATTGTAGGGGTACATTGCTTTGCCTGGATCTTGTGTTTAATGGTACTTTGCATCCATCTATGCCACTGAGACAGATTTAATTTTAGAGTGTTTCAGAAGTGCCTTTTCACCAATCAGACATTAGCTGTACAAAATCACCATGAACTACTTTGCTTTCGCAGCGTGGCTCGGCTTTATCCTCAGTCAATAGGCATCTTATCAATCCTTGTTCAAAGACATTCTCTTGCTTCCCCTGGGCTAGTGCTGGTGATAGATAAAAAGTCTGCAAGCTTGGGTTGCGATTTGTTAGTCCCGAGTTACTTGAGGCAAATGGATAATAAACAAATTTTAAAAGTCCACCCAGTTCATTAAAACTTGAAGCAGTCATTTGAAAGTGTGGTGGGGTTTCTGAGGGCTCTCAGCTTCACAGCGTGGCCCGTGATGATGCATGTGCAAACCGAAATGTAATATAAAGTACACTTCTTTCATCTTCACAAAGAGGTTTTATCATACAGCCTTAAAGACCTTTAGATCTTTCTACATCTGAAAGGGAGATCCAACGTATCTTGGAATTTCTAAGTATAGATTCAGAACCCCTTTAGTGACTATTCCTTTGAATCTCTGGGTTAACTCTCATTTTTGTTTTCTATTAAAGTTTCTTCTTTTATTACCTTTATACTTACAAAGGTCATTAGAGGATTATCCCTAAATTTCAGAATGTGAGCAATTTCTGACAGCTCCTGCTATTTCCCTTCCTATGGTTAACTTGACTTTTCACTTGAACCAAAAAAATAATTCTTATCATTGCTTTATCTTGATTCTAAAAATTTCCCTGAAGAACATCTTCAGTTTTCTTTAGTGTCAGTGTGACAGTCTTCCACCTCATATCTGACAAAGGAAAGGTTTAATAAGAACAATTTTTCCTTGTTAAAATTAAGAACATTCTATGTCTTTGAATTAAGACTATGGTTTTGGAAGTAAATCCATTGGTACTTCTACAGCAATCAGATGTTATTAGAAAAATCACTGTGTTTTTCACAGATTGGTCTATGGGTACATGGGAAAAACATAAACAAAGCTTCTTTTTTAATGAACATAAATATAAAATGGTCTACAATCAAAATATGTGAAAAACTAATTGTGATCTGTGCGTGTGCCCAAACAGCTTTCTCTCCCCATACAGTAAGCTTTCAAGACAGCCATTAGTCTAAAATAAACATCCGTTTCCAACTGCAAAAATTAAAAAGAACTTCAGAGAAGGCTGGACCATCTAAGGATGCTCCAATATGAGAAGGCAAACATAAAAGTATTTAAAACACAAAGAGCTTTTCTCTCGTGGGCCAGCATGCAAAGGACTGGAGAGAAATGAACATGTATCAGCACCGGTAGGAGCATTTATTGTCAGAATGCGGTGACAGGAAAAGTGCAGGTAAATGGTGAAATGTGGTACATCTGCCATCTGGTTTAGCCCATCCGTTTCCTAGAAATCCAAGTATACTGTCATGGAGAGACTGTTCCTGCTGCTACTGCTTTAGTTTGCCATTACTTTGGATGAAAAGCTCTACAGGCAGATCTGTCTGATGTTAACAACCCTGAATGCCTCTTGTAGGGCCAGGGATAATAATATTCCCCCAACCTGACAAAGGTTCCTGAAGCAGCAGAGGAGTGCTAGAATATTTCCTGACTTAATTTGAGGAGTTTTGACTGTGGATTCCTCATCCTGCTTGTCCTTCCCCTCCTCCTTCTTCCCTACCATCATTATTACTTTGTTAGAACCCATCATGCCACCAGCTAGAAACAGATTTGGAAGACATAGCTCTCAGATTACAGTTTCCATGTCGTTGTTCATCAAAGGTTGCAATAAAAGTCTCCAGAAATAGACTAATGGGGGCAGAATTCTGGAAGGCCCCAGTCTGTCGGGATACCAGAGGCTCAGGAATGCCAGTGGGATATAAGCAGATCACAAGGAAGTGATAGGAATTCAGTGTATAACACTGGAAATTCAGCTGAGTGAATAAATGTACTGTCTTTCTGCCAAAGTATTTACAGTTATTGAAACTAAGGGAGCATTTTACTGGAAAAATTACATTATAAGGCATAGAGCTATTATAGTCCTACCTAATTGTGCAGGTGATCTCATTTATGATTATGAGAGGTGGAGAGAAAACCTACAGACACAAACGTTTTGTGTTTAGCTGAAGGAAGGAAGGCATATATGGGTATAAGTCTCAGAAGCAGATGTGCACAAAAATGTATGCATGATTTACAGGAATTATGTATGTAAACTTGATGGTAATGCATGTTGCAGAGGACTAAAGACCTAAGGGGTAGCATGCATATGCAAAATTATCTACTGATTCTTTGGATCCAGTTTTCACACTACGATGTGACCAAATTAACTGCCACTCCTGTGGAATTGATACCCTTAGAGGCAACTGTAGCGTTTTCCTGTTTTGTGATTCTGTGATTCTCTCATCTCTTTATACAAACATTCTATTTCATCAACCTGTGTTACACATAAAAAGTTAAAGGAGAGTAAAAATAGCTAAATTGAAACAGTGCTCTGATCTGTCTGCCTTGCCATCGTGTCTTGTATTGTAGTTAGATCTGATTTTTAGAAAAAAAGTAGAAGAAATTCTGCAGGAGGCACTTGCAGAACCTTTCCTAAGCTTATATAGCTTGTTGCTGTCATTTGAAATCTCCTTCTATTAATATTTCATAATTTCAGAGTAGAAAGTAATCCTTACGGCAGAAGGATGAGAATAACGGGATTTTCTCTTTGTTTACTTTTTATGCAAGGTAGCTGGGAAGGTAAGTAGGTTTCTTTGGGAGTAGGAAGGATTTGATTGATTTTTTTTTTTATAAAGGTTTTATATGTTATTGTCATTTCAGCATGTTCACTTTCATCTAAAATCAGTTCATTTTGTGTTGAGAACTGAAAGAGATTTCTAAGACTTCTATAAGGTCTGAAACTTACACAATCAGCGGGTCTCACTGTTGTTCCACTGTTTTTTAATTTGATTAGTCCATATAAGCCATAGTTTGCAAAGAGTTCCTGTTCTCAGAGACTGTAATTTTTCTCCCAATTTTATTAAATACCTGACAAATAGAGAAGAGAGGATTCTATACTGCCTCATATGTTCCACTGAGGAAATGTGGAACATCTCAGGAGCATTAGGAAAGCCTCACTTCTGTCAGAGTTTTCTTGAAAACTGGAAAATGCAACCACAAGACTCTGTCTCTATAAATCCATCCTTGCATATTCCCAGACCAACATGTTTTTCTTGGCTGAATGTCTAGTGGTCAAATGTTGCTCCCCCCTTTATTACACTGAGATACTGAGTGAAGCTTTTGGCTTGTTGACTAATAAGCATAAAATACAATTAATTGCAATGGTTCCAAGAAACCTTAGTTAAGGAAGAGCAATGCAGCTTCTTGAAGTTAAGTATCTGTGGAGGAAATATTTTACCATTTTTTGGGCCATCAGATTTTTAGGTGGCAAACAGTTTGACAGGGCTGACACTGTGCATGGCCTCACACTTGCTGGCTGGAACACGTTCCTTCCCACTCAGTCCCCCACTCCTTAGACAAGGAGGCCAAGATAGAAAGTTGTGGTGGCTTGCTAAGGTTCACAGAGCAGATCTGTCACACAGCTTTGAATCACAGTGCTTGTTCTTGGCAGTCTGCTCCTCTTTTCTGAAGTGAGAGTAACACATGCTCACACACACACTCATTTAGATCGCAGTCCCTAATGTTGATTTCCCAAAAGGGTTTCAAGTTCTCACATTAGTCCTGCACATGCTCTGTTTTTTCCCCCACTTAGGACAGAGTAACTACCATCACAGTCCTGCATCACCCCCTAATAGCTGTGCAGGCATTCAGCTTGGCACGTGAGAGTTCTGCAGGGAATGTATGTTTGTGGAGGATTAGGAAGTTGAAGTAGGTGGCACTTCATGATGTTACTGACCGAATGATTCAAGCTGCCTTTGCAAACTACCCGTCGAGATCCTGCTGCATTTTTCTGGAGGCTGCATTAGTTTGAGTAATCTTGAATGTTGAATGAGTGCTTATTATTGAATCTCTGAAAATGTTTTCTTTGAGGTTTGATACCACAGTTTCTGCTGATCCGTGATGCTAGTGTATTATGTTGTTACCATGTGCTTATATTCTTATTCTAAAATTACAATAAATAAAAAAATCTTCAGTGTAGAGAATGAGGACAAGTCAGACAAGCCTGCCTGCTAAATTACTTTCCATTCCTGTGGTGGTTACCCTGTGATTGGCTTAAAAGAGGTTGTCAGTGTATGCTCATCCTGTCCCCTGGCTAGGTATAAATAAAGGCTTGGCAGGTTCTAGTACAGCATCTTGTTTAACCTCTACAAGTACCAATATTTACTCAGAAATTTAAAACAATGCATTCAGCCTTCTCTTACTGGAGGGCAGCAGGAGTACAAAGTGGCCAGTCATGTCCATGGCATGTCAGCTCTCCCCGTGGGCTTTCCCTTTCATTATGTCTTGCTGTCTCCTTTTGTTTAATGTAAGAACTGAATTATGAACTGCTCAGGAATTCCAGACCCATTATCGCAGTCTGCTTTGCAGAGAGTTCTCTTTAAGGTATTCAGTGATTGCTTTCTCTTACATCCCAGACTGGGGGTAGAAATGAAACGTGTGCCATTCTGTATTTTCCAGCAGTTGGGTATTGTAATAGCCACACTCACAAATCTGTGGAGTTCTGTCCATGCTTTCATTATGCAGACCCTTTCCTCTGGTTCCTCTAACTTTTGCTGTTGCCAAGAGTGCAATGGGTTTAATTATGTGTGTGGGTAAAATGACGTAGAAGAAAAAACTTGGAAATTCTTCATATTTAAAATAAGTCGCTTCTTAAAATCAAAATAAGAATGATATTGCACTACACTTCCCTCACATTCTCTCATTTCAAAAAGGGATCAAAATTGTTACAAGAGCACGTGAAAAAGGGATCAAAATCCTTACAAGGATATGTGAATGGGGTTGTTTTCTAAAAAGTGAGCTTTTACTTAAAGAGAAAAAAATGTTTACCTCTGAAACAGGCTTTATCAGGCAGCCTAGAAAGAAAATACGCAACTTGAGAGAACCACTGAGTATGCAGCAGCAAAAAAAGAGATTATAGTACCTCTGCACAGTCTAGATATTGAAGCAGACCCTTCTGCCCATTCCTTTGTTCCCTGAATCCCTATAGAGCATTCCTTTGTTCCCTGAATCCCTATAGAGCCTTGCCTCATCTTTCCACTGTGTCACTTCTGCAATCCCGTAGAGCTGCTGTGGCTTCCTCCCAGCCTCAGTGTGTCTCATTGCTGCCCTCCAGCCCTGGCACTGAAATTCTCTCTGCTTGTGTTCATTTTCTTTTACCCTGAGTATTCTCTGTCCCCCTGTCCCCAGAGAGGCTTAGGCATTAGCACACCAATACACCAGAGTCAGGCTCTGGGCTGCAGTTAGCAGTTCTGAGCTGGGCTTTAAGGACAGAGATCACAAGGGGTAGCTGGCACAGCTGGGCATCACACATAGGACAGGTAATAGAAAAGAACAAAAATATTGGTACATCTAAAATCTCACCTCTTTTGAAGACCTAGATTCCTTTTGGAAACGTGGATTCACACCCTCAAGCTCCACATTTGGACCTTTAATTCATGTATGACCAAGTAGAGGGGAGGTGGCAAGGAAGAACAGTCTGTTGGGTAGACACTTTGCCTGAAAAATATGAAACCCAGACTCAGTCCCCTCCTCTGTGTTAGAGACTCATGTCTCCCACCTCTCAGGAGAGCAGCCAGCCTCGGTAGTCTTGGGGTAGACACTCTCGTTTGATGTTAGATTGTTGTGTGTGGCAGTCATGGAGCTAGAAGATCAAGTAGGAAGATCTACTGTGGCCCACTAAACCATCTGTGAGGGTGGGAGAGAGCCCTCTTTGGAGCTGTTGGACTTGTTTTGTAGAAAACAGATGTTACAAGGAAGCTGCACCCTTAGGACCTCCCTTGTGGCAGAAGCAAACAGGAAAGTTGCACAGCTGGCAGCAAAGGAGAAAAGCACAGGGCTTGGTTTAAGTGCAGATCACAAGGGGTCTCCTGGAGGAGAGAGACAAGAAGGCAAGAACTACAGAGATGTGGGACGTACAGAGTGTATGGCTATGGGGAAGCAGCAGGCCCTTCAGCCAGGGGCCCTTCCCACTGACCATCCAGGAACCATGCTTAAGGGTAGATTTAGGCGTCCTCATCCTGCTGGTTCCCACTATGTCCCAATGGTTGTGACTGTGGTGCCATTTCCCTTTTTTACCTTCACTAATGATCCGACCCCTCGGGGCATGCTGTGCTGTGTGCTGGATGTGTGCCCAGTTAAGTCCCCCCATCATAAATCTGGCTGGCAGGACCATCTGTGAGGAGTCTGGGTATCACTCTCCTGCTCTTTTATCTGAACGTCGTGGTGATAGTCTCAGTATCTGTGCGAGAAAGATTTGATGGAAAGGCTAAGGCTATCATTCCTTGAAGATGAAACAAGCTCCTAGGTGACTGTCTGAGATCCTGTCAAACTGACAATTTTAACGCTGCCAAGATTTACTTTAATTATATATATTGTATAATTAATGTAACATGAGATACGTGTGTATATTTAATAGTGTTAGGGTGTCTGGGGTCTTGTATAAGTTAATAGATAACCCAAAGTAATAAATAAAACAAACACATGGGGCTACTCAAAAAGAGAAGTGCTAAGCAGCACAAGGAGGGGGCTGCAGCTTTAAGCAAGCGCCGTTGGAAGAATCAGATTTTGTGAATTCCCTGAAAAATATTTGGTCGTAGGAGTGAGTTAAAACATTCATAGTGATCTGTGATGCCCTACGTGATTTGTCGTCTACAGGTCTAAAGGGGACCATTCTTTTATGTGTGGGCATCACAGCTGGAATTACGGGAAGCACCTCTGGTGAAGATTTCAGAGGCAGGAAACTGGCACACTGGAGGTTGCCTCAAGCTTTGCCTTCTGGAACATACTGGCTGGAAATGAGATCGAAATGTCACATCTCTGTGTGATGGGGTTGTACTTGGGCTGCTTTCAGGTCCTGCCTCCTAATACGGGTCTGGTACAAAGCTTGTTGAACAACTGCAGGCAATCTTGAGAACAACTATAAATCAGTTTGGGAAATACAGCCTGATCCGCATACTTTCTGCTAAAGAGTTTTTTGTAGTTTAAACTTGTTGAGGTTCCAAATCTGTTAATAATATAGAATACACAACTGAGATAAATAAATTAGTAAATTCACAGTATTGTTGCCTTTATTTCACAGAGTGTCAATCGTGCCCTGGCTACTTCCAAGCTCTGTTTCTAAATCAAATGCATGAAAATCTGCCCAGCTTTCCTGCGGGAAAACATTCACTTCAGATTTTACTGTTGCTTCTGAAGAAACTGTCTTGCTCATACTGGCAAAGCAAAGGGGAAGAAAGTTTTACAGGCGCTGCCACACCTGTATGAAAGCCTGCGTGTTCTCCCGCATTATGACTGAATTAGGGGAGAATCAAAGGGAATTGTCAGAATTGTAAAAAGCTGGTCTTAGGAAGCTGTGCAAAATTGAGATTCAGAAAGGATGGCTACTTCACAGCCATGAGCAAAGGTCCTTCAGCCAGACCTTCTAGCCTAAAGAAAATAGATGCAACTCCAGTGCCTCTGAACAAAAAAAAAAGAAAAAGAAAAAAAAAAAAAGAAAAAAAAAAAAGAAAAAAAAAAAAAAAAAAAAAAAAAAAAAAGAAAAAAAAAAAAAAGAAAAACAAACTAAAAGAGCAAGTAAGCAAAACTATATTTAAAACCAAGGGGAGAGATTTACATGGGAGATGGGGTGTGGAAGGAGACCACAAGGCTGCAAGAGATCTTTGCTAAGGGTAACAGGAGGAGAAAAAAAATAGATATATCCTCTGAAATCTGCAGTGAGTCAGCACAGGTCATGTTTTATGGGGATTTTATTGCATGCTTCATATGTACCTTGTAGAGTAAAACCATATGCATCTGATTAGATTACTTAGTACTGGGAGTGTAAGGTAAGAGCATAAATTGAATGCAATTATTTTTAAAGGAAATTATATTCCTGCTGCTTTCTGTCTGTCTGCTGTCTTCTCTCTTTTTCTCTTTTATTGTCTCTTTTATCTTGGTTCTAAGATGGCTCTCACACCATATCTACCTTGCAATCCCCTAGTTTGTATGAAGGCAATTCACAGCTCAGTGCACTGCCTGTCTCTCCTGATTGTTTACAACTAGTTTATTAACCAGGTTTTGTCTTGGACTATCTGTGCTTCATCGGGAGGGAGTGGGAGAGAGCACAGTTGTTCATTTTGCATTAAGCGTGTGTGCTGATGTGGAAACATCCACCCATACCCCTCAGCGGAGATATCTGTGTTAAAATGAAACCAACTTTTATAGGAAAAAAATTAATTTATTACCAATGCAAGGTTATTACTTGGACCATATAACCCAGTGTAAGTATATGATATTGCCTCCACCTAAGAGTCCTGTATTCCTGATTAAAAATTGCCAGAGGGGAGTATATGCCTTGCAACCACTTATCTGACCCGCTTTCAATTTCACCTGCTACAATATTCCATTTGAACTCTTTCTTAGAATTTTCCAGCTGAAGTGAAATATTTGACTTTCTCATTGGGCTTCAATTTTGGGGTGAGAGGGCAGGGGCTTGAGAAATTTCTTCCTTTTCCCTGCTGCCTTCCTGTTCCTTCCCCTAGAAATATGTTGCCGTAAGTGCCTTTGGCAAAATAGTGATTAGCTGTAATGAAGATCTGTCTGAGAGAGATTACTGCCTTTATGAGGTGGCATTTTTCAATGTGGCTGTGCTTGCACCTTCCAGGCAGTTTGCTTTCTCTGGACACAATTATATTTTGTTCCATGGTTTTAAGTACCTAGGCTAGGCTAGGTTGATTTATTCATATTATTTAAGTAGACATAACACATATTGAATTTCATGTTCTGTCATGATATGTTATCATCCTTGCTATCTATGATAATGGATCCATGTTTAACTATTCACTTGATCCCCAGATTCCCAAGAAGACATTGCAGCAAGATTGAAAAGCTACTAAGAGGTGTTTCTATCTAGTCTAGTAATTTTTGGATCTCCCCTGGCTCCAGACATGTTTCCCGGGGTAAGATTTATCTCGCTTCAGGCGGTCTACAGGGTGGATGTTACATTTAAGGTATTTTATTGAGACTCTTTTTTCCATCAGTGGAGATCTAGACAAAAGCATTAAGGGAGTTTGTGACAATTAGTCTGATCCACAAAATGCAAACTATGCATGGCTCCTTTGGCTCTGCTGACTACATCTCCTCTGTCTGTTGAGAGCCCAGCTTAAGATATCTCCACCAAGTCAGATTGGTCACAGCCTATATGTCCTTCTAAAATCTTGGCCTTTAACTCTACAGATGTCTTACCATCAGTTCAAGATGCTTGTACTCAAAAACCGTGATTTACTACCTCCTTTACTTTGTCGCTGTGAGCAACAAAATCATCTCAACTGCCCTTTCCAGGTATCATGTTCAACACGTGTACCTTCTTCTTTGCAGTGTGGTTGAATTCACAGCCTTGCTGCTTTTTCTGCCCTTCCATGATACAGGCTTTCCAGGTCATTCTCACAGCCTGAGCTCTTTTACTATCTCTCTTCATCTTATATCTCAGCCACTGAAGTTTCATATACTTTGACTTGGATATGGCCAGCCTTGTTCTTTTCAGAGCTTTCACAAAGCTAATTGGAAAGACTGTAGACTTGTCATTAGGTTGCCCAACTTGATGAATCTTTCTATTGCCCTCACTAATTCTGCTTCATCAAATATGTCACCTGCATTCGCAATAAAGGTCCTTAAAAGTCTGTGTCTTTCCTGTCTAACAATTTTTGGTCACTGAAGAAGCTACTGTGCTCAGACATTATATGTGAGACACCATCTCTTTTGCTTTCAACCCAGCACTGTCTTTTCCCGTGCTGCTTCTTGCACCAGGAAACCAAACACCCCTAAGAGCACCACACAGTTGTCCTGCCAGTTCATCTGGAAATCTCTCCTCCTTCATGTTTAGCAGAGGCTCACAGGCAGCTCTACATTTGTACTTAGAAACAAGCTGCATTCCCATAGGGACACCTCCATGCCATGGCTAGCACACGCATCCTTTGGGCTGCCTGTCCCCTTGGAAGAGTCCCATCATAGGCACTTCTGCCCTCAAGCCAGGCAGCCTTTTGGCCATATGCAGGGTCCTTATCTACGCTTCAGTTTTAACTGAAGCTCTGTAGGACTCCATTACAAGGTTGGTGTTCATGTTTCCTGTTGCTTGAACAAACTTTATTCTGGCTTGCATTGCCCTTCTCAGTGCTCACCCATTCATTTTCTGAAGCAGCACTTCCCTCCCACACATGCTGCAAAAAATAAGGAGAAATAATTTACTTTTTCTTTTAAAACACAGCAACATGCAGGATTGACCACTTCTTCACCTCTTGAGAGTATCGCTTTGTTAACATCATTTTCAATAGAAGTCTTTATCTGTGCTTTTACAGGTCTAGCCTTTTGAACCCTCAGCAGTATGTTCTTGGACTTTATGATTTTAACCAGGTCCATTATTATCTAAATACTTGGGGAAGCAGGCAGGGGAGGGAAGAGAGAATGACAAGTGACTTCTTAAAGTGCTGTTCTCGGTAGCTCTTTACAATATACATTAGGAACAGCGGGGAGAAGAGCTTTCATAGTAGATCTGAGCCTGTTAAAAAAAAGAAGCTATGGTGCATAGTCACAAAAAAAAAGGGGAGGGTTGGTTCATATCTGTCACCATCAGGCTTGGCATTTCATATTTGCATAGGGTGATCCTGTTGTGCACAGTCTAGACGGAGCAGTGTCAGGTTTGCCCCTGCTGCTTTAGAGTCGTGCTGGCTATAGTTTGCTCATGAACAAAATCTCTTTAGGTGTTTTGGGATGCACAAGGCTTAAGATCTTTAAATGCTGCTCTCTAGAGTGTGTGTTCCTATTAATGGACCCATAAAGATCCCCTTATTTATTATTGTTTAATTATATGCAACCTGTTGCTCCAAAATAGCTGCACATAATTGCTATTTATACAGAGAAGCTGGGCTGGCTTCTCTGTACATGTATTTAAAACATACATTTTGGGTTTAGTGAATCCTGTGTTACTGATTGTTCAAAGTGACTTTATTTTCTGTTGTCTTTTCTCTAAATGTTCTTTTGATATTTAGGGTGTTAGTGATGATATTATTACATTGCTGTTAGCAATTGAATGAATGATTGCTGTTGTATTCTGAATGTGCTGATGCTGAAAATCTGTGATATAAATAAACTTCCTCTGGTAACATCATTATAATAGCACAAGCAGCAGAAATTTATGGAAAGAACAGATTAAATGCTTAGACCTAAATTCTTCAGTGTGCAACTCCGCTTAAACTGCTGTGTCTGAATTTTGAGTTGCTGAATCAGGTGGAAAAAATCAAACTGACACATCGCTTGTCTGTGCATTTTTACTATGATATATTATGTTACTAAAAGAAAAAGCTCAAAACCTACCATTGATAATCCTGGCTGAAACTTGGAACATAAATTATTAAGATCTGTAGTTTCTTTTCAAAGTGGCCTGGGACTTAATGCATATATCACAGCAAAGAAATGTAACATCAATATGTACTTATGCATTATAACATGAGACGTTTTTATGTACGTAATAAAGCATTCACTATGTAACTGTTTCTCTAAGCAGCCGATAGGAAGGTTGAGAAATTCACACAGTTAATCATATTTATTTAGCTAATTAACAGCTAATAGCATTAATCATAAAATGCATGAATATTTAAAAAGTAATTCATTATTGAATATGAAAACTATTTTCAAACTTGCTTTCCAAACTATGTTTTGTTTATTTATATTGATAAAATCTCCCAAGATACTCAGTCTCAGTATTTCACGTACTCATCCTGTAAATTGAAAATGCAGGATGCAAAGTATTACGCCAGGAATTTACCAAAGATCCACACACCTCCACTAACCGTCTCCAATTACACTGTGTAATCACTCCTAGGCTAGGGAAATGAGACTCCCAAAGTCAGGGGTGCTTATCTCCGGATTGCTACAGTCACCTACACCTTGCATGGAGCCTCAGGATTTCCCAGAAATGGGTTGAAAAGTAATATTATAATTATGCAGTAAGACTGGTGCACTGGTCTCGAACCTTTGCTGCCCCTTGGCAGCAATACTGAGCAAATAATATTGTACAGTGGGATCATAATTTCTCCCTGTCAGCCTTAAGTGTTAACTCCTTAATTCCCTGTGGCTCAGAGCAATGCTGTCCATTAACAACCTGTTGGGAATCAGTGAAAAAACTGAAGACATCACCATCTGTGTTTCTAATTCAGTACGTTTGTTCTCTTCTTTTCAATAACTTTTTTATTACAAATTTAATAGTGCCCAATGAGACTCACTAATAAATGAATGAGTGTTCATTTCCTGCACAGGTTTTGTCAAATTTGCCCTATTATCTCCCAAGTCCAGACTAAGAGTAATAGAATGACAAGTCTCATAGAAAGTTGAGGAGAGAGAGATGTGTCTCTGTGGGGGAAGAACAGGAAGACGTGCATAAAGGCAAAATTAAAGTATAAAATTGAAAAAGAAAATAAAGTAGTATTTTACCTGTATTTTTCAAACGTTTATTTGTAACCACTTTTAAATTAATTGAAGTAAATGACTGAACTTGGCGGGTATGCGAAAGATGAAATAATAACCATTCACAGAAAGCATTACAGCAGCATATTAGCAGTGCTGTGGGGATGGCTGTGTAGGAGGCATTTTCATACCAAATCTTTTTTTTTCTTAAGTTATTTATAATTGTTTCAGGAAAAAACTACCTCACTTCAGGGCTTTGGCCTGTAAGAGTGGGTGCTTGCTTGCTTGATGGTGATGCATTTTCAAATGTGCCATGTTCCCTATGGCCATTTTAAAGTTATCGTACTGTGGTACAACAGGTTTAGACCAGCTGAATTTTTTTCCAAATGATGTTGGTCTGGTTTGGAGTTCATTTTCAATAAGCTGAGCGTTAATTTATTGTAGAAAGGAAAGCTTTCAGTCAGTAATTGAACTCCAAACTGACTTGGACCTTCATCCTGCAATGATTTATGCAGATATGTCCATAGAGCAGCCAGTGGGCATGGAGTCTGTGCTTTACAGGACTGCCTTCCTTTGGAAATGGGAGATGTGCTGATGACAATAACTTAAAATGCCCACCTAAAGTGGGCTGCAAAGCACGTAATTAAACACATGTTTGAGTCTCGTCATCCTGGGATACTGTTTCCAAATACTCAGAAATTACCTGGGTTTAAATCTCATATAAATGCTGTTAAAAATGAAAAAATTCAGCCTAAAAATAATTAAACTGTATATTTGTATGCACACATACAATTCAGTTTTGGATCATTTCACTCAAATTCTGAACATAAGTTACATTTCTCTTTTACACATAAAAAAGGAAACTTCAGTTCAGCCATATTATGATCTTAAGTTTATACTAATATATCACAATTTCTGTGCTCAAAATGGTCATTTTAGCTTGCAAGTGTTTGCACATTTAAACTAATGTATAAGATCATATAGATAAAGCCTAGAAAATTCTACATTATTGTAGTCCAATTGGATTATAAGAATTATGAGTTTCTTTTTTAAGTATGTGTGTTTTTTTAAACTTATCTGGTTACCTAGTTTGATAGAGAATAACGTCCTTTTCTGTGTTTTTGTGGTGGAGGAATGAGAAGAGGAAAGAAAAAGGTTTTCATCCGTCCTATAGAATACTGTAAAGAGATTTTAAAGGAGAAATTTTAAATTATATAGAAAGGTTATAATTTTCTGTGAAGTCATATGGAACTCAGCACAAAGTGCTGATGACTTATTTTTATGTAAATTCTTCATCTTGATGTAATTCACATGGCATCAGCACTGATAAGTAATCAGACCTTTCTGATAAAACCTAAAGCACAGAAAAATAAATGAATGCCATACATTTAACTCTTGACTGTAAAGCCATAGCCTAACCTCGGTTTCAATCCGTAAAATATACAAGAAATGTGCAAACCGGGGTGACTGCAGTAAAGGTGAGCCTGGCAGTAGCTCATGGTGCTGTAGAGTACAGGATTGCTGCTGCGGGGCACAATCCACTGCAGCCACCCCAGACTGACTTCAGGCCTGCTTAGTTCCTGCCTGGCATGCTGACCTCAGCCATGAGGCAGAGCTGTGTTTAATACATAATTAAAGTTATGCATGCAAGTAGGTTTATGGACACCCTGCTTGCTCAGAGCTGAGGATTCTTTGTTCAGATCCCAAATGATTTTTGTTTGTGTGTGTGTATCAGTGTTCTCTTCTAGCCAGGGACAAAGACATATTAATACTTATTCAGTCTTTTGTAATATCCTTTGCAATCTTCAAATTAAGGTTCTGTGTAAGTATATTGTAGTGTTGTCGGTTGTTCGTGTTATTAATCCTGAAATAATAAAATGTGTATTAGATAGAATCAGGGAAGCTCAACAGTATATTGCAGGCTATAAGCTTTCATTAACAGCTACAAGAAATTTTTTGTTAACTCAATGTGTGTAGAGACAGGGAGGGAGAGAGCTGGAGGGAGTGTGATTTGGGCTTGATAAAGAGAGGATAAAACAGGAGTAGGATTTGGATTCTGGACAGCTCTGGCTGCTCTTCAGCTTTTTCCATCAGTTGTCTTCTGGCAATACATTGTGCTGCTTGCTCAAACATAATAATGGTCCTTTATAATGGTCTTTTAAACATGTGTTTCATGGGCCAGGTAGGCTAATGTGCAAGAGCTTTTTATTTTTACTTTTTTTTTCATTGCTCTCAGCAAATAGGTGAATGTGGAGTGCTACAGAATGCAGCAGCTTTGGAGGTTTTTTTCCACTGTGATTAAAGAATAGTTCATCTATAACCAGAGCAGACCTCAGTCACCAGGAGATTGCAGTGGCCAAAAGGGGTATTTAATCATCTGGCTAGGATCAGATCTGGAAAGAAAGGCCATTGTTACGGCTGCAGTCTGACTGCTGAGAAGAAGCAGCCAGAAGTGAACTGCCTGCTCCTACATCCATCCATCTGCTCCCTCCTTCCTCCATTTTTCTAAATATTTCTTTTGTGACACTTTAATTATGATCAGCAGAAGCACTTGATAGAAGCTCTTTGTTCTGACAGGTGTGGTGGGTCCTGCGGTGTCAGCACTCCTCTGTTCGGGAATGGTGGGAGAAGCACTGCAGAAACAAGAGCGAGATGATAACGCACACTTGGAAGGACAGGCATGTGTTTATTTCCCAAATGCTTTTGGCTGGAGTGGCACGTGAAAGCCCGTTTCACGTGTTGATATGCAGTGTCTGGTGCTTTCATGTTCCTCAAAGGCATCTGATGCTGCTGAAGAATCATGACAACTTGGCTGTCTTTGGCATCAGAAGGTTCAGCATCTCTTGGGCCTGCTGCATCTGCTGGTTCATTTGGCAAGAGAAGCAGTGGTTCATAGTAATGTCTTCCACCTCCCAAGTTAAGCAGAAGAATATATTAATTGTAGTTATGTGTTGTCATCTGTACACTCGGGAAACAATTAGGGAAAACCTTCCTAATTTTGAGTGCAAGCTGAGCCTCGGGTGTTCAGTAATAGATCAGCAAACTGTGACTTTGGCACTTGGATGTATTGGAACCTTGCATGACTGCTGAGCTAAAAATGAAGCAATTCTTTCTCTCCTTCCTTAAGTCTGATCTTAACACTTTATTTTCACAGTTTTCTGAATTTCAGGTTTCTGAAGTATCCCCAAAGTAGCATTGTTATGTGGCTTAATAGAGGCTTTTGTGTGGGATTATATACATTTGAGAAAAGGAATCAGTGGAGTCTCATAAATGAATAGTGCTGCATTTCTTTAGCAACATTTCTCCTTGATCTACACGTTTCATTTTTTGTCACCAGATTACAAAGGGAAATTGAGTCAAAAAAGTTGTGGCCATTGCTAGACAAGGAAACAGCATGTTGATAGGGATGGAAGGTGGAAGCTCTGTATCTTGTGCTTTGGTTTGGCCCAAAGGAGGCCACAGGGCTTGTGCCAGCCCCGGGTGCAGTGCAGAGCAGCACTAGTGCCCTGGAGTGTGCAGTTAAAATGAGTTGAGCTCTGCCAGTTTAAGCAATCAATCAAACCACTCTGCCTTCCTCATCAGTTAATGCAATGAATGAGATTCATAATGTACCATGAAATGAGAAGCTTTTCTATGGAGGTTTAAAAACAGAAATGTGACTGCTTAGATAAATGCAATACAATTGCCTTCAGTTCCAAATCATATGCTATCAACTTCAGTTAGGTTGAAAACTATCATAAGATTTGACTTTTGCATCTGGGCAGTGTCTTAAATTGGGGTGTTGGTCATAGGTAAATACAATCTGACCACCAAGACATGGAAGAAACAGTAGGAGACTACGCCAAGACATTGCTGCTAATGACAGCTCCTAAAGCTGCAAGGCTGTTTCACCAGCATTCCTGTAGATCAACTTCTCTATCTTATTTTAGGCATTAGAAATTCTGTTATCACACCGCTGTGGTTAAAATTCCCATTGCAAATGGCAATTGCATGTTGTAGGATGTCTCAAATGCTCCATCCATGGTTCTGATGTTGCTTTAGTGCTAATGGCAATATAACTTTGTCAGTAATAACAAATGCAGTGGCTTATCTAAGCCTGTCATTATAGCAGCCATATGCTTACTGGGAAGGTGCAGTATCCTATTTCACAGAAAGTTAAAGAATTATTGACAGTTTAAGTGACAGCATGGTATATAGGGAGATGCCATAGTGAAAAAGTTGTCTGATGGCTTAGACTTATTTTTTCCTGTCGAGTTTAAATTGTCAACACTCCTTGTAATAATAAAACTCTTTGCATGGAGAGGACTATAATTTAATTTACTACTGTGAATATTGATTCCTGGATAGTACATTCTTTATCCTGCGGATGACCTAGATCCTTGGTTCCCTAAGGGTTTTGAATAATAACAGCAGCAAAATGGTCTGGATTACATAAGAGACTTGATGGAGATTAGTTACTTTCTCTGCTGACATTTTAATTTGATTCATTTAATTTCTTCCTCATATTCAGTGTCTTGCTTTGTAAGCTAGAAACCATTGTCAGTGGCTTGGTGTTGATGAGCACTGAGCATTTTAAACATCATTCTTCCCAGTCATATCAAAACTTATGTTCAAAGTAAACCAGAAAAGGCCACATTCACTCGAGACATGATTTCATTCCTCATAAACTGAAATAATCCTCATAGAGATGATTTACTCCAAGACTCTCTACTGGGAGGATGGTTGCCATGTGCTCCTGACAGAATTCACTTACAGCAGTCATCATGGTGAAGGGTTTCATCTTCTTTAGAAACAGTGGGGAATATTCCCACAGTGCAGGGAAAACTGATGGAATTCCCCTTGGAATCCACAAAATCCCCTATTTCCAACTTCTGCTGTTAAAAGAAGGGATAAGAGCTGCAAAAGTGATATGAGATTCTTGAAAAGAATAGAGAAAGGTGAGAAACAAGGCCAGTGGAAGGAGGGAGAGAATGGGGGTGTGGGAGGAAAGGTGGGAAGGGTCTATCAGTTGCTTTCTGACTCCCCAGCTGAGGGTACAAATAGATCAAATACTCAGGTTTTTGAAGGCTCTGTAGCCCTAGGGGCCAGTGATCAGTCAGGCTATTTGGAGCCTAAGAGAATTATCAGGTCTCTCAAAATTCCCCATCTACCCAGGAGAATGTGGCAGAATTCTATGTGGAAAACCCCGAACAGAGCACAACAAAGTAGCACAGTTTCAGCATAAAACAGGGGTTACTTCAGCAGGTTTTTTAGCCGCATTTCTTTTGCCCAGTTATTTTGAGCCACTCTAAGGCGATTAGAGTGTCTCGTTACCGACACTGAGGAGCTGAGAAGGCAAGTTGTGTTCCCTTTTGAGAAAACTGTCACTATCTCTGCATGAGCTCAGATGGAATTGAATAAAAGTCTGTTTTGTGCGCAGAGTAGCGAGCAAGCCCTCTTTTTGCTTTTGGTGGCTGGGGGTTAATACAGTTGGCTGGGGGATCTAAAGCCTGTTTGCTCCGTCTTGCAGCTGTCAGCTCTATGAGCTCTACTGCAACAGAAGATACTGTGTATGTACATTAAAGACTATTTTCCCTGTCCTCTAAGCATTTCAGTGCTGCCCACCAAGGAAGCCTTTACCTAATTTAGTGACTGTTTTCTCCCTGAAACACTTTCCAGTCGAGGACCTGATTAAGTAATACTTCAAGCTTACAAAAATCTTTCCATCACTGTTATTAGAAAGAAGTAGGAAAATGTAATTGCCTGGACAGGATTTGTGATGGGCACATTTATTAGCATAGATTATTTCCTATCTATAATGGATACATAAAATTGCTTTTATATAAAAATAGAATTCTAAAAATGTTGTTAAGTCCCTGGAAGTTATGTTTTAATTTTATCTAAGATGAGACAAAAAATCCGACAGTACAGCCGTGTATTTGTTATGGACATAGAGGGAGAAAATTACTGTCTGTGGGAAGTGATAAACCCTCTAAACCCATCTCTGTCTGGCACCACAACTGAAATATGAGAAAGAGGTTCTTGAAATAATTCAAGGGTATTTTTGTTGAAAATCAAGTTTTAAAGTTTAATGACAGCCTTTTAGGTCAGAAGGTTATGTGGTTTGTGCACCACACACAAACCTGGTTTGTGTACCAGGAAAACCAGGATACTTGGCCACAGGTTCAGTTTCCAAGTAGATAATTACCACAAGTATTCTTAGGAATAGTATAGACATTTAGGAAATGGTATAATGAAATCTGGAAAGAAATTCAGGATGCCTGGTTCTTACTCATAACCTCAGCCATTTGAAGCAGACGCAGATTTTATTTCATTCAACGCAGTCACTGCTGTTCCTTATATATCTCCCCCACTTCATGTTGCACAGTATGTTCCTACTGCACAATCTTCAGGCACAGAGAGAGAAAAACTAATAGTTTTTGGATAGGTGTAGTTTCTTAATTAAGCATTGCATTTTAAATAATCAAATATATTTAAATTTAGTCCTGGAAATACTCAGTGTTATTATTAGGACTCAAAATCTAGGTCAGCCTCTCAGAAGATTCTGGGATGGGGGCATGTCGGCATGGGCGAAAGCATTAGCCATTCAAGCTGCATGTGAATATGCAGAGCTTCATATGAATTTTTATTACATTGAAGAAAAGGGTTAAGGAAAAAGCCAGAAGGGTTTGGTGGAGAAAAAAAGAAAATATCTGCATTTGTAAGTAACAGGATTTTGCAATTTAGCCCGTGTGTTAATGGCAAAATGAGCCCTTAAAAGTATTCTTTTCTACAATACTTCATTTATGGCTACTGGTTAATAAGGCTACTCTGATTTCAATGGTTGCCTTAATTTAAAATGCTACCTTGATTTTCACAGGAATGGCTCTTATTCCATGAATAAATTATTACTTTGTCACTGTTTTTGTCAGCACTATTAACTATGGAATATATTCTGGCTGGTCATTTTAAGTGTCTTTCTTATCTGTATTGTGCCTGGCATTCATTATCCTCTTATCTCTCCTCCATTTCTCTCAGTAGAGAGGTAATGGATTGATTACTTTCACTGCTATATTGGTCAGGATGTACAACAAATTCTCTTCAGCTCTACAGCTCATTCATCATGGATATCCTTTAATCCCCCATCCCTGAGTTTAAACGTTTCATTCTCTTCATATATATTGGATATTATTAGCAAAGACTAGAATCCAAGCAGTGCATCTTTTATCACTCCTTTGCTGTAAAACATAGTCACTGAAAATGTCTGTGTGGGGGGCTGTCTGTTCAACTGCTCAGGGGGTGTTTCAGTGCCACAGAACCACTAATTCAGCAGCATTTGCATTTTCTGAAATACTGAATTCTGTGTTGCAACTGGAGAATTACTGAAAAGAAAAAACACAAAAAGGGATCTTTGTGGTGTGGTACTCCACACTGTGCTGCATATTCCTATGGGTAGTAACCGATTCTTTGCTAAATGGGTGCATATTTTTAATTTTTAACTGGTATTTGAAAATAAAGACCGTTTTCTTGTAAAAATTGTGTGCTGTACGTTGTACATTCATATTCTATGGAAAACTCTGTTAGAGCACCTGAGTGGGCATCACAGGGTTTCCTCGCTGTAGCAAGTGAAGAACAGAGAGTAGGAGTGCTTTCCTTGGATTTTCTAAGAAACTTGTTCTTCCTGGTTAAACTGTCATTGCAGAAGAGTCCAGAAGGCATCAACATTTTGCCTGGAAGGACCAAGACAGTAGAAGAATGATAGGACAAACTGAAACTGAAAGTATATGTAAAGACTCTTCCAGAGATAGAGAAAGAAGTGTTCTTTCCTGAGGTATGTGAAGGGCACACAAAGTCTGTACTGCAAGGGAGGTTCCCCAGAATGTAGCCACGTGTAAGAGGTAGCTCTGTATCACTAGCTGCTCATCCTCTGGGAGGTACATTTGCTGTTCTTGTCACTGGCACTGTTCCTGATACTGCTGCTTATCACTTTGGTCTGCACCCAGGCACTGACGTGAGGTTATATCAGCACCTCCTGTGCAGAAAGGGCTTAACCCACACTTTTTGAAGGCGTTGGCTCATCCTGGGAACAGACAAATCTTGACTCCAGAACAAATAGAGGGAAGAAATATTCTAAATCTTTCCCAAAAGTATTAGTCAAATATGCAGAAAGGCACCAGTCACTACAAATTGTCTAACTCTCAGAAACAAACCCCAAAATCACTGATAGTCCTGAGTCCAGACTCAGTCTCTGTTACTCTGTTCCTGAGTCTCTTGCTGATGAAGGCTTCTTGCAGTACAGTGAGGTTCACAAACGGCCTCTACAATGCTCTTCCCTCACATGCATGCCCTAGTCTCACTGTCCTCATCAATAAATATTAAAATCTTTTAAGAATTATCCCAGATGAGTTATCTCTATCCCAGATAGAGAGCAGGGGAGAAGTTTAAAAATTGATAGCCATATGGTGACCTGGAAGAGCAGCAAGTCCCTTCAAGGAGGGTGGTGGTATTCATGCATTTGTTTTTAAACAGAAGAGACATGATATCAATAAATTAGAATGACGAGTCATCTGAAATGCTGACAGTATTCAAGGTACAATAGCCATGATGCCTCTGGATGGAGAAGAAGCAGGGAGGAAGGAAATCTAGGCTGTGATTCTAAGGACCTGTATTTGAGCATGTATCTTACAATGCTATAACAGACTGCAGAGTATAGACCAAGTGCAGCTGATCCAATGTTCAAAGATGTAAAGAGATGGAAATTTATCTTTTTTATTTAAAGCATAAATAGCAAAGCACCGAAGCATTTCCAGTAGTGTGTCTGCCCAAAATAAACCACAGAACCACCGCATATTCTCCCTTGAGAAAAGGGAGAGAGTACTTGCTTGTGGTGGCAACACACTTCCTAACATGAGGTTTTGCAAGAAAAATATATCATGCCAAGATATCTTAGAGCTGTCCTGCCTCCTCAATTAAAATGAAAAAAAAAAACCTGCTTATCCTTATACCTATATTCAGTCTCTGGGGAGACAGTCCAGAATAAAGATTGTATCCCTTCAGCTGGGTACTGAAATCTCTGTAAGCAGCCCCTTACCTCTTTGACATCTCCTCTTAGATGTCTTGTCAGAGTCTCTACCTCTGACATCTCTTTCCAATATCTTTTGTAGTTGCTTTAAATGGAACATGGCCAAAAATTAAGTTCTCATCCTTCCCTATGTCCCTTTTATTGTTATCAACAGTGCTATTATCATCTCCGTCTCTCAGCAGTCGGCATGTTCATAGTTACACTTCTGAATGTTTTACTTGCCAGAATTTGTCTGGTCGGATCAACAAGGTTTTTGTCACTGCTCTAGAAGTAATTAGGAAGGACAAACTTCTCAGCAAGAGAGAGGAATGCAAGCAAATCTAGACCCGTATTAGGATCCGTGAAGGTTACTGCTTAAAGGGATAAGATTTTTAGTAGGGCAGTGGAGCCCAACAGAGGGGAAAAAAATATTTCTCTGTGCTGTTTTAATTTGCACTGAAACTATTAATAGCCCAGGCTTTTCTCATTTCCTGTATTTTTCCCAGTGTGTTGTCCTTTCTGCTTCTGCTCCCACCAGATTGAAAGAAAGAGTTATTTGTTGTCTTCAGAAATGTCATTTGTCCTGTATCACAGTATTTGATTTCCTGGCACCTTTTGCTCAGCTCCGTGGTTCACAGTGGGGATAATGTTGTGTCTCAGTGACCCCATCATATTATAGTACAACACTGAAATTCTTTCAGGTATGCAGGAGAGGGAGAACTGCTAAGAGTTTTGATGTTGCAGTCTCCCACAAAGAGGACTCTCTATTTCAGCCCATCATTTATTTAACATTTGACAGCCTCCAAAAGGAAGGGAGGGTTATCCATGCACTTAAATGCATCCTGAAAAGGTGAGATTCAGCCTGTATTACTGTCAGACAATCTGCAGATCCACCTCATTTGACTAATTTCTGCTAGCATTTTAATAATTTCAAAAACAACCCTTGCAAAAGTCCTACTTTCAGCCTGTCCTGTGTTTGAATGCAGGCTCCAGTATTCAGCCAGAAATCAATCATTCATTGTCTTTAGAGAAGGTTTCCCCCTGACTTTGCTCCTCTGGCCCTGGAACAGGACTGATGCCATTCTGTTTGGGTTTGGGCAGGGACTCGGGACCGAGAGCAGAAGAGTTGGTGTCCAGGGAGCTGCAGCCTCAAAAGCAAAATTCCCAGTGAGTTTTTGGGTGCTCCATTCTCAGGTAGTGCTGATGCACACATTTTCTGTGTTTCACAAGAGCTTGTGTCCACCTGAGTCCTCAGGCAACTTGAATCTTGTCCTTGGCGATGACATTTCTGCTTGTCCTGGCTGAACTCAGGTATCCTGTTTCTTTTATCTATACCAAGATCACTTGAAGCTCAGCTGCCATTCTCTATTTCATATCTGGAGGGCACTCACCAGTGTGATATTTCCAGCTGACTAGAGCAAAATAAGGTTCTTTTCTGCTTTTTGAGAGTCAAAAGCTTCTAAATTACCGTCTCTTCCAAACTGCTACCTCTGCCATGTGACCTGTGACCTTAATTTATTTTAATAATTGCATAAAAAACGTATTCAAATAGCTGTGTCAAGTTTGTCATCAGGACCCCGTAGTGCTGTTCTTAACATACTAAGATCATTATTGAGAGACTAAATATTTTTCTTCTATATAACTCCTGTGCACTGATTTGAGGATTTTCATAATTTTTCATGTTTCTGCTTTTTAGTTCTTGTGAGTGATATGAGATTAATTATTAAAACCAAATATGAATATAGCATAATTTCAGATGTTTAATAGCTGAAGAAATAACAGCCCAATTTCATTGAAGATACACAATTTTCAAGAAAGTAGCTTAAAATATAAAATATTTCTTTATTGACATTTACATTAAAATATGGTACTTAATTTCTGTTTGTTTCAGTTTCTATTAGAAATGCTAATTCAAATAAATTTGAGCTGAGAAAACAGTTTTGAAAACTAGCAGTTAAAAAGAGATCCAGAACCATCACTGAATAGGATATGGGAGAATTAATGCCATCCTTCTTAAAGCAGGTTGAAAATGAAAGCCTGAATGAGTATTAGCACTATTCTTTAAAAACATGCAATACAATATTCATTAAGTTTTGATCAAATGTTTTACAAATGGAGGATGATTCAGATCTTTTTTATAAACTGATTTTATTGTAGGAGCATTTTACTATTAGATGATTTGTCTTGCTAGGAAAATACTCTCCTCTTATTACATTCAGATTAGACTGAGACTTAGCTGAGGAGATTTTGAGATTCTGGGTTTTGGTTTCCTAGAGCTATCCAGGATAACTCTCCTCCTGGTTTCGTAGGAACAAATGCTATATTGAGTGTTTGCCATGGGAAGTTTGAGAAGGCTATTATCAAACTCTGAAAAAAAAAGATCCCGAACTTCTGCTTTATAATAACTTTTTAATACAGTATCAGAAAGATGCAAAAGATCTGCCTGGAGACTGACATTTAGCTATTGTGCTCTTTTAAATTAAATGACAGCTCATACAGGCGTTCCAGGGCTAGGTGTAGAATCCTGTTATTTAAACATTGTCAAAGCTTGGGTTTAATTAACTCTAATTCAGTGTAGTTTCCCCATCCTTGCATACTCTTTCTGTATTTCTTTCAGTCCCTGTCTGTCTTTTCTTTCTGCTGGCCTTGAAAGGCTTCGGAGCACCTGTCAGGGTTACAGTGGGATTTCAAATGACTTCATGCCAGTTGCTGGGTGGAAGGGAAAATTACGTCCTGGCAGAGCAGCAGCAAAGCATTTCATTGTCAGCTGGGAGATTCGGGTTGCAAGGTAAAGCTGGAGTGCTAAGTCCCGGGCTGGCTGGGGCTCTTAGTGTTCCAAATGATGTATGGGTGGTTTCTGAGGCAAACAGAGCCACCCTGCTTTGCTGATCAAAAATGTGGAGGACACATTTGGGCTTTCAGAGCCAGAGTGAACAGGTCATTTGTCAACTTCACCATCAAATGAGGTGGCAGAAGTTGCCCTGTGCCTGTCCTAGAAATCACAGAATCATGGAATGGCTTGGGTTGGAAGGGACCTTAAAGATCATCTCCTTCCAACCCCCTGCCATGGACAGAAAACCTGCCACTATACCAGGTTGCTCAAAGCCACATCCAGCCTGTCCTTGGACACTTCCAGGGGTGGGGTGTCAACAACCTCCATGGGCAACCTGTGCCAGTAAATAATTTTACCAACCTCACCAACCTTCACAGTAAATAATTTCTTCCTAATATCCAATCTAAATTTACCGTCTTTCATCTTAAAGTCATTCTACTTGTCCTAAATGTCGCAGGAAGGGCTGTGATGCCAGCACAGTCTGCAGCTCTGGGATAGCAACATATTGAGGATCACAGCCCAGCTGTGACAGAGGTGAGTAGCAGCTCCTAAGAAAATCAGCCAGTAGCATGTATGAGAGGGTGGAAAAGCCATCAAGGAGTAGGGTGGCACAAACACATAAGTAGATGAAAGTCTTGAGTTGCCTTTCGTTCAGTGCTTATTCAGATTATTATTTTTTGGCAGAAGTAGCTCAGATTGAAGACAACCATTCCTGAAAGCTTTTAAAGAAATAAATGGCCTTCTATGCATACCTAGCTCTCGCCTCTCCTTGAAATGCTACTGCAGTTCCTCAGTCTCTATGGATATATGAATTATTAGTCTATTTCTCCAATGTGATTTTGGATGACAAATATTCCTAGGCCCTGAATGGCAATTTTGTAATGAAAGTTACACTAGAATAGGCCAGGAATCCAACAGTACCCATTAAGGATTGCTTTTATGTAACCACCATTCAAAAGCAGCCATCCAGCCTTTGGGTGATAACAGTTTTCCACCTCAGTTATGCCCATTTCAACAGCTTAGTTGTCTAAAATAAACCCTAAATTTTCTCCTCTTTCTGTTTGCATCCCATTTCCCTCTTTGCATTCAGTTCACATTCTTTTTCTTTCAGAGCTTTCAGAGCTTTTATGGCTTCAGAAGCCTCTTCAGTTTCTCCCAGTGACTTCCCAAATAGTGAAAAGTCACCTGCTGATTTTCCCCAGACCAGGAGACCTCTTTTTGTCCTAATCAGCTGCCAGCATGTGCATGGTGTCCTTCATGCCAGTGGCTCCTGTCCCGGGTGCTCCCTGGCCACTGGGAGCAACCGCGGGCAGCCCTCAGCAATCTCTGCCTTTCAGTAGATGAGCATCAACCCAGCTGGATCAAAGGAGTTGAAAAATGTTGAAAAATGAAAACAGCTAATCAAAGCTCATCAGCTCCCCTTCCTTTGTACTTAGCAGCAAGAGATGGACAATCCTGGGGGAAACCCAGCTGTGCTGAAACAGATGTCCAAGGAGGTGAGAAGACTCCCCCACTGGAGCTGCCTGTTTCTGTCTGCAGGAGCCTAGAGACCAAAATTAAGGCCAAATGCCTTTTACACAGCTAAATGTAGATTTGATAAATTTCAGCCCAAAATATATACCCTCTGTAAAAATATGCAAGTCTGTTTATCACAATTCAACTTTAATAAGCAATATTTTGAGGAGGGCTCTCCTGTCCTCTACCTGAGGGACTGGTGAGGAAAGCAATCGCATCCTCAGCCGTCTGCCACAATGCTCGCAGAGGTGGACTGAAACAACCGTCAAAGCTGACACATCAAAGATCTTTCTAGCTTTTCACAGCCTTGAGAAAAAACAACCTGCTCAGATGTTTTCCTTAAATTTTTTCCAGATTTTCCAAGAATAGCCCCCTTCGCATTTAAAAAAAAGAAAAAAAGATTAATATCTTTAATATTTATCTTTAATAAAGATAATGCTGTTATTTTTCCATCACTCAAGGACCACTGTGATTCTTCTTACTAAACATATTGGTCCACATGGGATACCATTAGTACTGGAAAATAAGACAGACTTAACAATATATATTGCCAGTGCAGGTGTAGTGTATATGTGAAGTTCTAACCTTGAAAATGGGTGTACAAAATACACATGAAATTGATAAAAGGGCAAAAGGTGTGTTAATTTCCGGTCTAGTAGAAATGAATAGGCATGTATAGAACAGTGTTCTCCTTTGCTGGCTTTTAAGGCACAAAAAGCAATTTGAGATGTAGTCTTGCTTTAGGGCCATTTTGATTCCTCCCACAGTAATGTCAATGCCTTCCGCACGTGTGTGGATATATACATAACGTTTCTATAAAAGAAACTTAATTCACTTCTGGTTAAAAATGTTTTGTTGTGTTGCTACTATTCATGCAAACTCTAAATTTTCTGTAGCTTCATAAAAAAATGCATTTAAGGTTTATTGGAGAAGTTTCCACCCAACCCATGTTGGCCAATGCTTTGGGCCATGTGTGGTGCTGGCTTTAGGTGCCAGAAAGGTGACTTAGTGCAGTTGAGTTCAAGGACACTGAAGATAATGGGTCAAACTGTGCTGTTCTCTGCCATGAGGCCTTTGTCGTTACAGGTCCTAGTGCAGGGGTAGTTACCCCTGTGATCTGTTGGGACTGCTGGAAGTCATTCCCAGAAGGATGAGTTGTAAGCTCAAGCACAGTCCCACCAGACCGGCCTGAGTATGGCCCTGAGCTAGCAATGCCCACACACCACCACGCTGTGTTGGGCTGTGGTTCTGGTATGCCCTGGCTCTTTTGGAAGCCCAGTGCTGCTGCCCTGCACTCCCTTCCGAGGTCTGGAGGTACCCCATGAGGTGATACAGGTCTGTAGGATACCCCATGAGGTGATACAGGCACGAGCTCTGGGGCTGAGTACCTCGAGCATCACATCATTCAGAGTACGAACCACATCCATCTCGGAGGAGGTGAGGGGGCAGTTTGTTTTGTGAACTCAGAGCTTTGATTAATCTATTCAAATATTAACATGCCTGGTGAGGTAGACCAAAATATCCTCTGGATTTATAAATATTCATATACTAACATCTGCCACATCTGCATAGTTATAACTCTGTTTTCATGGGAGGAAAAGTGTCTCTTTGAGGAAGGTCCAAAGTAGCAGAGGGTTTCTCTTGTTATACCTGTCACTTAGCAAGTTGTGTAACTTTTAAAAATCTCTTACCCTGTTTTAGAGTTTGCCTGGTCTACAAGGATTTAACTCCAGAATAACTGCTATTAATGTTCCTGGATCACTTTTACTTTGTGTATGTGAGGTAGTATATGTTTTTTACAACATAAAACAGCTTCTTTGATCATTTGCAGGCTGATTTCTGCCACTGGTACAGTGCTGAAACAGCCATGCTTTGCACAGTAAATAGAGTCCGATTTTCCTTATAGTACTGACCTCTACCTTTGGCACTTAAAAACATGTCTTCCATTTTCTATGGCTTGGCACAAGCCCTCAAACCTCCATGTCTTTTCTTTTTTTTTTTTATTTTATTTTCTTGCTTTACAGTTTTACATTATTTATTGGTTATTCTGCTCCAAAATGTCTTTTCACTAGGTTTAGTCCTGTCTTTATTCATCTAAACTTTGCCTCCAAGTCTACTTGATCTTCTTCTCTGAAGAAAAAAAAGAAAATAACCCAAAAATATAATCAGCAGCCTTGTTTGTCAGTAGATTCCATACAAGTCTACAGCAGCTGGCTTGTTAGTTATTAAGAAAAACTACTTTTTTTTAAAGTTTGGCATACTGGAAATCTTTGTTGCTTCCTAATTTTTTGGCATAGGGAAGGCATTGTTTCGGTGCACCATCAAATAAGTGGGTGCACAGCAACCATATTCTCTTTTTGCTTTCAAAAAGAACTTGAAAATATTGTTTCTCAAGTAGATTCAAACTGAGTCATTTATTGAATGTCTTTTTTTCCTTCCAGAAGCTCTATTCAGTACTGCACAATTGTTTTTAAGGACTTATATAAATTTTTCTCATTTATAGAATGAATACTAAGAACCACCAAAGAATGGTTTGGGCTGTTTCTTGGGTCCATCAACTACAGAGGAAGAAAAACATAAGAATAACTAGAGTTTGCACTTCCGAACTTCCAAAGTTCTGAACTTTGACTTCTTTTACTTGAACCAGTATTAAAGATTGGTGTGAAAATGATGTAAAATTTGTGTGATTAAGACAAGAATGGTATAGTCCCCTGCAAGAGGGAGTGTCTTGCTTTTATGTGAAGTTGTCATTGCAGACTATTCCCTGGAGAACAAGCAGAGATTTGAAGCTCGGATAAATGGCTGTTTTACAGAGTAGGTTCTTCTCTTCCTGCTCTATCTTTTTACCTTTGACATTACTTTGGTTAGTCAGAAGCAGTTTGACACTATTATTTCGAGAGCAATCATTGTTTGTCTTTATGACAAATTACAGATAGGTTAAATTTTCAAGAGCTGTTAAGTCCCAGGCTCAAAAGTTATTTAGGCATTTTGAAAAAATTTAATCTGCATTTTCTGGAGTTTTGTTGGGTTTTTTTCATTTCTGAGAGTTCTTGAAGACAAGGACCCCAGAGCTGCTGCTTCACCTTCAGTTTTATTTTACATTTACAGCATTATGAATCTTTAAAAATAAGTTGCAGCCTACCCAAATTACATTTCAGTTGAGCAATTTGGTGTCCTTAGGAATGCACTGAATTATCTTAATCACATTCTCAATGACATATTACTACCTTTAAAAATTATTGCTAGGAGAAAATCACAAGTGTATAAGAAGGAGCTGAAGAATAAAAGTGTAACAGTTAAAGGAAAAAAGGAAGACTAAACAAAAGCCAAGACATAAGTTAAGCTGACTAGAAAATTAACATTAAAAATCAGGATATCATGAAAGAGAGTTTCTTCGGTGGTATTGCAAGTGTGTGTCTCTATAACTGTAATTATTGCACTGTACAGCCATGGGGATCAATTCTGCTCTCAGCTGAACAGGTGTGTCGGTTAGAACTGGGAAATACTCAGTGTCACTTAAAAGGGCTTTGTGTCAGTTTAACTCCACAAGACGCTGCACAGCCACACAGCTAAAGCAAGCTCTGATTATGGCTAAGTAGGTACCGCCTGATGGAGTATTGACAGTGTCTTAAGTGAAATAAATTGTCCTTGAAACTATTTTTTCCTGTAAAATGCCATTTCAATCAGTTTTTTCCAAACCACACTAATTAGAAAAGTCATTTAACCATCATTAACAAGGTACATATTTCCAGAATTTGTTCTGAGAGATGATGTTGTTTCAAAATGTATTTTGTATTTGTTATCCAGTTTAATGAAATTTAAATAGCAAGTTGATATGATAGTTCATTAAGATGTAAAATGGTCAAACACACTATTTTCATTTTGAATGTCATGCTTTTAATTATGTTGTTGCTATTTAGTACCATAAAAATGTCCTATTTTCTAGGTCAATGTTTCATATTTGTGTTATGATTAAAACAGTTTGACATTTTGAATAAAAATATACTAATTCGTTGTATTAATTAAAAATAATGACCTAGAAAAACGTTTCCAAACTAACCTAAAGACGTCAGCGCAGTGAGATGTGACAGTTGTGCCATATTGTCACTATTAATGATATTTTCTGCAGCAAAGTGAAAAATTGAATGAAAAAAAAAGGAAATTAAGAACTATTTTCATTTTTAAAACTCTGTGCATGAAATCTTCAGTCCACTGAAAGGGTCACAGGTACTTGGAAAGACAAAACCAGCTTTTGAAATATTGACATTTCATGTGAAACATAAAGGGCAGCTTTTGCACAGGTAGATGTTTGTTCTTCTTCAATACATTTTGGCCTTCTGCTGTCAGAGCAGAGAGGGCAAGCACACGAGAGGTGAAATCACAAAGCCCTTGAAGTTTAGCCGTAGATTTTTAATGAGTTTGTTCCCAGGGTTGTTAATTTGTACACATAAACTGCTATTGTCATATACTTAATTAAAAGTACTATTTTCACTATATATATGTGTGTGTGTGTGTGTGTGTGTGTGTGTGTGTGTGTGAAAATTTATGGTTTTGAGACATGAGAAAAAATGAATGAAATTATAATAATTACCTCTCCTGAAACTGGTTCAGACACACAGCACACACTGATTAGAAACACCAGATTCTGCTCTGTGTCACAGGGCAAAATATCATTGAAGACAAAGTAAATGATCACTAATTGTTTTGTTCCTGAGGAATGCAGAATAAAAATTCAAAAGGCCACTGACAATAAACAGTGGTCATTTAATTTCCAATTCTGTACATTGCTTTTTGGAGCTTTCATCACTGAGTTTAAGGCTGCCCTTTGTGAGGACCTCAGAGGTTGCCCTCCTCTAACTTGGTTCTAAGTCCTGGTTTTGTGTGTCACAGATCAGTGAAGTAGCTTATGGATGAACATTTATCAATTCCCATCAAGAATCTTCTATCTAAATTAAATCCTGTTATTTTCTGTTTGCCTAAAGCTGTAACATGTCCCCTGTCGAGAATCCTCATGGTTTCAACAATAGTTTTCAAAGATACCTCCCAGCCCTCCATATTTCTTACATTTCACTATCTTTAATGCCCAGATTCAAAAGTGGAAACAGTTAATGCTTTCCTGTGTATGTGGCTTTTCAAATCAGTGCAAGTGGCTTTATGGACCCCTGCAAACCTGCAAACTACTGTTGGGCAGCTCTTGTTCTAGATATTTCGGTCATTAGCAAGAGAAGCTGCAAGTACCTTAAATTAAAATAGATCTTTGATTTCCCACTAGGACATCCAGAGAAGAAATTCAGTTCAATTCTTTTGTGAAACTTTACAACTTTGTCTTCCCAGTGCGGGCTGGAGCCCTGGTGAGGCTGTCATTTGAACTGGAGCTGCGTTGCAGCCTCTTTTGTTCTCTGCTCGCCTCAGATGCCGGCTTGCTGCCTGGCGTGCCGGAGCGAGCGGGATGACTTGTGGTGACAGCTGTAAAGTTTCGGATGGGAGCAGAGAGAGGAAAAAAGCCCTTGTTCAGTTAGGAGGGGTTTTATATCTCTCTGTTGCCATAACTACACAGAAGGAGAAAAACATGCTTCTTTCATGCTTGTCTAGATTCAAAATTGCCTGTTGTCATCCTTTCATAGGTTCAGCACCTTTGCGGGTTGGTTGTAGTAGCATTTTTGGATTATGAAATGATTGGGAAATTTGTATATTGCCTTCACAGTTGAAATTTTGACTTAATCACCATGTTTTCTGAGATGTTCCTTTGTTTTCATTTGTATTTGAAATGTTTTAGCCAAGTCTTATCAACCATCTTCATTATGTGAAAGCCATTCAGCTTTCAAATAGTCTTTATAAGCTTGCTTAATTCTTAGAGAGCCCGTAAATTTTAATACTCATTAAATAAATCTTTGTCCTTTAATCTCAACAGACTTCTCAAAAGTCTCTCTCTCTTTTTTTTTTTTTAATTCTGAGTTTGGTAAGGCAGCTACTTAAGTACATCCTGATAACTTAATTCTCTATGAATAGAAACAACATTTGCAGTTAAATGGTTTCGTACATTATCAGCTAGTTATGGCTCATATTCTCTTGCCATACTGTACAAAGCCCCTGCTCAGGCAACATGGATACTAGGAAGTAACTTTACTAGAATTTATACAAAAATACTTAATAGTAATGGAAATACCTTCCAAAAAGTTTGCTTAAAAATAAAGGTTTAAAAATCAAGGTTTTACCCTATTACAGGGAAACATCAGTTAGGCAGAAATGAGAAGGAAGTTTTACAGAGTGTTTCCTAAACAGCTACAACACTGTTAGACTTTGAAAACTTTACAGTGCTTAAAAATGTAGGAAAAAACCCCCAAACAATTATAAAGTCTTTCACATCTTCAGGACAGATAAAATCTCGAGATTTGAAATAATTGTAAGTAGGAAGATGTTCAGAGGAAATCTTGACACAAATTATGGCTTTTTTTAACGTAAAATACCATGTTCTTAAAGCTCAGGGGGCCCAAAAAATAGCTTATTTATCATTTTTGCCAAACCTGTAGTCATTTATGATTCTTAGGTAAGTTAACAGCCCTGTATTTAAGAACTACAATAACTTCTGTAGTCATGAATAGTCGTGATTGCAGCCCCCCACACCTGCTGAAGCCACAGAGCAGGGAACCAGTTGCTAAAGTGGAGTTGTTGGATTGCAGAATACCCCAGGGAGGGCCTAGATTTGACAGAGAGCATTTTTTTTCTTTTCTTTTTTTAATTTTTTTTATTTTTTTTTTTATTTTGCAGTATTTGATTACACTTATCTGTTCTGATAGTGTCATGAATCACTAAGACTCATTGAGGGGACACAGTCCATACCAAAAAACCAGTTCTCTATGATATGAAATGTCCACTGCACCAAGAAATGCTGTCACAACCATTTAACCCAGTGCATAACACATGCCTGGTACTAAACCATCCACAGAGTATACAGGCCTAAATACTGAGATTTAGTACTTTGTTATTTATAGATGATGTATAACATCTTCTGCAAGATGAGATTTCAGTGCCCAAGATTTGAGTTTGTTTTATTTGCTTTCATTAGGCATCATGTATGCAGTCTGTGAATGCTAGAAAATACGTGCATTACCACTGGCCAGTGAAAATGTATTTATTTCAAAGAATTTTGTTGATTACACTTACATACATTTTATGAAAATCCTAAGCCCTGCCCTTGTTGAAGCTGGGCAGCACTGCTTTATTTACAATGGGCAGAGGAGCAGCCTCGTTCTTGCTAATTAATGTATGTTAAGTGCTTTGAAGTCTTTGATTGTCAGGTGTTACCCCTTAGAGTTGTCATGTTTGGGTTTTTTTTTTTGCTCTAATAGATGCAATTTACTCTGGATACATCACTGGTTTATTTTCAGAAACGGGTCTTTTTATATTTTCTTCTTTTGGAACACAAGTGTTTTGTTTGCCGGCTGGTGGTGCAGATGTGCCTGTGGCTGCTGTTAACACACAAGTGGCACCAAAACTGGCCAGTGTTTCACCATCAGTTTCACAGATGGGTGCTGCTTGTTCAAAGCCTTCAAAACTCAGAAATGTTTAGCTAATGCCTTGCACTACATAAAGAGATTCAAAAGGTCCAAAAGCTATCTCCTAGTCTTCTGCTACAAGCAATTAGGATAATACTGAATCCGCCCCAGACCACATAGTAGTAAATATTTTAGCCTTCCCGTAAGTGGGGATTGATATTCAGGGCTGCCTGCTGGTAAATAAAACAATCAGAACTAAATTTCCCTTTGAATCTGGGCTATTCTGCATTTCCAGTGCTCACAGATTTATTTTTTTTCCCTTCTCTTTCTGCCTGTTTCTCTCGTTTTGTCTCCAGAGAAAATTATTGTCTGCCTGGAAATCAAGTTGCAGTGCTAACTGACATAATGGCATGCTTTTTGTGGAGAGGGGACCAGACTGGCAGTTTGCTGGGATCTCCTGGGCTTTGTTTGCCTTGGCCAATATAGAACAGGCTGCAGCCAACTTTGTATTTAATCAGGGGTGAATCCTGAAAAAAACCCAGCAGATCTTGATATAGGAAGCTACATCTTTATCTCAACATCTCAGTGGGTATTTTTATGCTGGGTCCTTTGGTCTTGCTGCCTGTCCTTATATGGATCACAGTGTGTGTTGGAAAATGAAAGAGATCAAATTGTCACTGTATTCTTTTCTCATTCTTTGTATCCATATATGTAATATAAATGCAGTTCATTTTCAAACCCGGTCACATATGCTCACTGTGCATTTGTAACCCTGTTTGATTATAAATTAGCGGGCATGGATACCATAGAAGACTTTACCTCATAAATCAAAGCTGCAAAGGCATTCTAGCCCCCAGATTCCCTTTTTTATTATCTTAATGCATAACTGTGGTACCAAAATCTCTCTAAAGTTGCATTTTAACCATTTTTTTTTCTAGAGATTAAGGGTATAGTTCATCTCTGAATATAATCAGAAAATATGTTGAAATAGTTCTGTGGCCTACTATAGGGAAATACCAACTCTGTAATGTGTGAAGGCAGCCTTGAGGTACCTCCTAATGTCAGTTCCAGTGATGATAATAGCCTGAAAATTAGTTTCAAAACATAATATAGTGACTTCCCTGAGTTTTTAGTATATTTAGAAAGGTTCCATTTACACAGAGAGTTGCAGTTGTCTTCCTCAAGTGAGTAATCACCACAGCTGACTTTGTTGACCCTTTCTCATCATAAGGTGAGAAGAATTTGTCTATGTGAACAACAAAAAATTATTTAGCACAACAGGGCATCTCATTGCCAACAATCCTTTGAGTAGAATTATCATATACAGCCACATACATGTTGTTCAGCAGGATTTAAAAATATTTTCCAACTCTCCAGCATCTGTTACTGTTTTCTTTAGCAGCACAGGTGTCTAACAGTGTCAACACAACGAAGATCTAGACAGGTTGGTCTGCACTACAAAGTCCTACTGCCGTGGTTGTATCAGCTTGGAGTATGACAACTTCACACCTTGCATTTCACATTGCTGTGCTGACAAAACCCAGCAGAAGATGACTCTCGTTGCCTGTTGTTCAGGGGCTGGTGTAGCTCTGCCAGCAGTGATATCTCTCCATCAGCATATGCTCCATCTTCACCAGGGTGTGTAGCTGGGTAGCACAGGCTCAGCAGGGCATGGTCTCGCAGTGCTCCTGCAGTCAGTATTGAGCTTTTCTCAGTTCATTTTACCTGGCTTAAGGGCTTAGGAAAGCAAAATATGCAGGAGATAGCCAGAACCAGTCAAGCATTTTCACGTGCCTTTGGAGCAGGATGGTGTCCTGTGGAAACTCCATAATGAATAGAGACTGTGAGAGGACTGGGCACACCAGCACCATGCACAGTATTTTGCACCTCCATCTGAAGCCTTGGGCAGGCTTGGCTCTTTGCAGTACAGTACAGAGTGAGAGTGCTTCACCGTTTGTCTGCCTCCCCCATCTCTCCAATAAAGGATCCTTGCACAGGCAGTCCCCGCTTTCTTACACCCCCTTCTCCTTCTGCTCTTGATAAAGAAGTTCAACTAAAATTGAGATCCAATAAGAAAAAAAAGTTGAAAGTATTTATCTGCAACTGATTAGTTCTCACCTTCTGCAAGAAAGAAAAGACTGTCTGGTCCCAACTAATTATTGAATCTCCCTTGGTAATCCCTGGGGAGAGACAGTACATCCTACCTGTCTAAGCACACAAAACAGGTTGGATCGTGCCTGAGACAGCCTCTGTCTCTATTCTCTGGACTGCAGAGACAGTCCAGGCAACTGGATGTGTAATCTTCAGGGTCCCAGAAGGAAACTGAACATCACAGGGTAGTACTGGGTATTAAAAAGTTCTTCACCCAGAACAGGCTTCCCAGGGCAGTGGTCACAGCACCACGCCTGACAGAGCTCAAGTGCTCTGACAATGCTCTTAGGCACATGGTGTGATTCTTGGGGCTGTCCTGTGCAGGGCTGGGAGCTGGACTCTATGATCTTTGTGGGTCCCTTCCAACTCAGGCTATTCTGTAATCTGAACCATCCTCATCTGTTAATGAATCTCACCAGGCTCCACTCATTTCCATTTCCCTTTTCCTTTCAGGCCAAAAGAGATTAAAAGACCTATTTCTTATTCTCAGTCCCAACTAGAAAGCTGTTCTCCAGAGGTGTGTGCTTGTCTGCACACCACATGGAATATGCTGTAGCTGATTTTTGCATTTGTCAACTGGGAAATAACTAACCCCCATCCTGAACATCATGGGAGACCCTAAGGGATGGATGATGTTCATCCTGGTCTGCCAGGTCAGGGTGTCTGGAGCAGTGGAGAACAGCATCAGCCACTGCAGTCTGAGTGTGTCTGCTTAATTTCATCAGCCTGGCCTAATGAGGCAGCTGGACATTTAGTTGTTACCTCTCTGCAGCTGCTTCAAGCCACGTACCAACAGCACAAGGAGACATTCAGCAGGTTCTTGGGGCACTCTCCAGGCTTGGGGGTTCTCTGTGTGTCTGTGGAAGTTGTGGTGAAGAGAATGAGAGACTTGTCAAAGTAGCAAAAAATCCTGAGTTCTGGTGTGGTTCACATAGGAAGGCTTCACTTCACTTCACTTCACTTCATGCTAAACTCCTTCCTGTCACTCATAGCTCCAGTTTGAGTCCTAGATCTTCTGCCTCATGATTTAGTTTCTTGCATCTACATGTGCTCTACCACTATCAAAATAATCAAGTGTGGGCAGTGCTGGCACTTAATGGTTAAAATTATTGTTTAGCATAACTAGAGCATAACCTTGGGAATTAATCTCCATACCTATTAAGGGAAGAAGGTAATTGGATTTTCCTCCTAGTAACTTTTCTTGGCTTTCCCACATTTTCTGTCCCAATCATGAAAGCATGAGCCTGTGTGAGCAAGCACTGGTCTCTTGCACATTCCTCACAAGAATAATTAGTGATGTTTCATCAATTGCCCTTTGCAGTTTTATAAGAGGTTAGTTTTCCCAAGTAAATTTTTTAAAAAGCTGTTTGCAAAAATCGTTCTTCCATATTTTATGGTTCATTATATTTTAGCTCTTGCTGCCTCCTTTTAAAGCTTTATCTATTAGATTTTAAGTAAAGAGTTCTTTATTAAAAATGGAAAGAAACCTGAGAGCTTCCATTGTGCCAGGGGAATGTGCATTAGAGAGGGTCTTTAAGTATCCAATCTCCACTGTGCTTAAAATACAGAATAAATAAACTTTGGGAATAAGTTCCTTGTTCATTTTTATTTCTGATCATAAGTAATTTAAAAAAATACTCACTGTATAATTTCTTTTCCCTTTACTTGATCTACACTATTACACAGTTGTGCTTGGTCCTGTATTTGATCCAAGACTTGTGGGCTCTTTAGTTTAATTTGTAATTTGTCCATTAATTAAGAGGGAGAAAAGGTGGTGTGATGGCTGAAGCTGGGGACCAAGAATCAAAGCTTCTGAGTTCTTCCTGGCTCTGTTCCTGACCTGAGGAAAGTCGCTTACACCTTCTGACATATATTGTCTCTGGGACTCTCAATATAATTATATTAAATGCCCCAAGCAATGATACCAAGGCTGAAAATGGCAAGACAGAAAGTACTGCCTTTCAAAAGCTCCACAGAGATGTTCAGTTGCAGGTTTCAGGTCAAGTCCCCTTCAGGTTCAGCCACTACGTAGCTCTTGTAATTTTGGGGTGTCTATTGTGCAGTTCTTTATGAAGAAGGTATTCAACCAGTCTTTCACTGAGAATGACTTAGCATCACTAGTGATAAAAGAGACAGAAAGGACTGGCTTGGTTTCTCTCATTCCAGTGTGTGTGTGTGCACCTGTGGCAGGAAGGGAAAATCCCTTGCACTGAGGTGGCACACTGGCTGTGATTCACTGAGAAGGAACATCAGTGCTCAGCCTGCTGAAACCTTGCACCTTAACTGTCCTTGCACTTCATTTTTACCTGGATCTCTTAAAAAAACAAAAAGTCAAATGAGGAAAAAAAAAACAAATGAAGAAAATAAAGTCCGTTAGAACAAAGAAACAAGAGGAATAAATAAACAGTAGGAAATTCCCAGCACATCCCTTTTTGAAGGCTTCATGAAATTCCATTTGTTGGAGGAAATGCTGAAAATTAGGAGGAGCCCAGAAGAGGGACTAGCAGGAGACAGCTGAGGTCATTTTTCACTGCCAGGACTGCACTGTGTTGTCTCTTCTTTTACAACTCATCGGCAGGCATTATTACCTGGTGAAAAAATTTGTTTTGCAACTCATCCTGAGTCCTCATAAATCATTAATGCCTGGCTAAGCACAGTGTGAGCATTACAAATACTCTGAGAATGAGAGCCCGTTCTGATATAACCTTGTGTCCAATACTAATGCCTGCTAGTTATTTAGTAATACAAAGGAGCCTGAGCGAGGAAGATCGATGAATCAGTGCTGTCTCCTGACTTCCTTCTCCTCTCCACCTGCCTCTCCTCTTTCTAGTTCAGATACTGAGCTGCAAAAATTCAGGACAGTTCATAGTCATCTCTCTGTGGACAGCACTATAACAATTTAGGGGAACAAGGAGGGAATCACGGCCTCCAAACGTCTGTAGGAAAAAGGAGTTTCAGTTTCTGATTAGAACTTGTTCTGATTTCTGGGTTTTTATGAGCCAAATTGCACCACTGCTCCAGACCTGTTTTCTGGTTTGCATCACTTAATGAATGCATGCAGCATAAAGCACATTCAAGTATGTGAAGAGCATAGATAGCAGCTGTGCCCAGGACTGAGTGTAATTAAAGGGTGCTCAGCAAGTCCAAATAATGAGCCCATTACCTGGGGGAGCTGTCTGGGGACTTAAGATGCTCAAACCAGCTCTCACAGTACTGGATGCAGCACGGAGAGCACAACATCAATAGGTGCAGTGGCTGAGCTTTGTGTCTTGTTTTTCAGTACTGTTGGCCAGAGTCAGGAGTTCAAGGATGGTCTGTACTACCCTGCTTACCCTGAGCTCACTTCCCGAAACCTCCAGCCCATTCAAGAGTATAACTAAAATCTGTTTCCTATCCTGTCCTGTCCTGTCCTCTCCTCTCCTCTCCGCTCCTTTCCTTTCCTGTGCTGAAGCACAGGATCCATTTGTGCAGTTGCTATTCATACAGTTGTGCCCTTTGAACACTATAATAATTGATCATGAGCTTTAAAAGAGGGAGATGGAATGAGGTGAGGTGGAGATTGACCCTTTGTGTAAGGGTAATCTTAGACTTGTATGACTTAGTCATGGATGGAGCCCTTGTCCTGAAAGGCTTCTGCAAGGAAGGTTGTAAAGTCACAGCTACAAGAGAAATGGAACTTGAATAGGAACTTAGGAAGAGTGCAAATGGGGGTGAAGGACAGTGGTTGGGTAAATTTGAAAAGGGGAGAGAGTATCAGAAAGTTTAGAGGGAAAAGTAACAGTCTTTAAGACATGAAATGATAGAAAATTGGTGTGAGGAAAATGGTGTTGCTGTAAATGAAAGTGGGGAAATGGACCAAGACAGAAAAAGGAAAAAATTGTTCCTATGTGAAAAGGGACAGACAAATGCTTCCTCCACAAATATATGCAACTGATAAAACACCTGGTGCTGTTCCTTGGAAACCAGACACCTCAGTCATTTTGGCCCTCAGTCAAGCAGAACACCCCTTGTGCCCAAACCATCCTTGGTCTTTAGCTGAGGCCCTAAGTGTTCATTGTGCAGTGAGACCTCAGGCATCACACCTCCAGCAAAAGCCTGAGACTTCCCTGCACAGGAGTCAACATTCAGATCCCATTTTAGGTCTTGCTCAAAATGTATCATTGTGCTTTACCTCAGCTGAATTTGTTAAAAATAGTACCTGCTATAGCACCCACAGGACAGAGTGGTTTATTTTCCCCTATTATAGATCTGACAAAAGCCTGCTGTTATTTCTGTGCCCTCTCTAATGATCTGCTTGCTCTCTGGAGAGCACTGACCCATTTCAGCACAGAATAATTAGCCTTTCAGACACTACTGTGTTTCCATTAAATAGACATAAATGTGCAAGGTGACATTTATTTACTTAGGCCTGAAAAATATGCACCACAGTTGTTGGGGCTTGGGAGAGCTTCAATTTCTTTTCATGAAACGGTTGTACATTTGCATGCTTTTGTGTTGTTAAACACTAGTGCTTTGCTGAAATGATTCCTGTTGAATTTCCTTGGGGAAGCAGGAGAACACAGGGATTATTTGGGTCTGGGTTTCACCATAAGACCCAAGCTTCACCATAAGCTGCCATAAGTGCTTTGGCAGCTCTTGCTCAAGCCCGACAGTAGCTTTGAGTACGGTTAGAGTTACACACCCTTGAGGTCCCTTTTACTTCATGTAAGGACTCCATGTAAGGAACTGTTGTTGATTTACAGATCTGTCTGAAGAGGAATGTGTTCAGGGTGTTACACTGAGGAAATGAGAACCTTGACCTATTGCAAACATAAAATAAACCCAAAGTCCTTTAGTATTTAAAATCAGCTCTTCTGTCATCTTGATCACTGGCTTCTGAACCGCCAGGCTATTGCCCAGGTGAAAAGTATATTATTCATCTTGATAGCCACTTTGGTCTGCAAAGTTGGAGGGAAGTCTTAGCCTTAAAAGTCCAGGCAGCATATAAAACATGTAGGTTGCTTAGTTCACATTCCCACATGGAGATGTGGCATGCTATCATTTCATTCTGTTAGCACCAATAGGCTCTATAAAAGGAGGCATCACACAAGGTAGGTGCTTTATTGCAGGATGGAAACACTTTCATAGGTTATTTTAATCATTATGATTCTTTCATGATGTGTGAAAGTTGATTGTTGCTGTAAATGAAGCCATTGAAGGCTAAAAAATAAAAATGCTGTGATGGTAAAAATCCTTGGAGTGAAAAAAATGGGAATTGCTATAAAAGGCAGTAATTTATTCTCTGCATGAGATTATTTTTTATCATAAGGATGCTTTTAAGCTAATTCTGAAACATATACAATTGTAGTCTATATAGCTGAGGTATATTGCAAGGTGCATTGATAATTTAGCTAATTTTTTATGCACTGTAATTTATATATTATTTAGAAGTGCTATTTTATTCTGTTAACTGAGAGGCTTAACACATTTTTACTATGTTAAGGATAAGTTATTTTTGCAGGTCTTGTGGTTTTATTATTTTGACCCATATCCAATTCATATTGCATCATAATACCATTTTTACTAATATTATTCTAGTATGTTCAAAACTTATTTCCATTTGGATAGAAATTCATTAGCTCTTGATTTTGATTGTAACAAATTATTTTAACTTTTCTGTGATAATGCATTCTCTGTGTTTCTGATTTGCTAATGCTGAAATATTTTATTTTCATTTTTAACCCTTCCAAATTTAGGAATTGTTTTTTGCTTTTTTTCTGTGTATGTATATTTCAGTTGTTTAGACCTACTGGTTCCTGCTTTTTTCTTTTTTTTTTTTTTAATATGTTATGTTCGTAACCTTTGACTGTCTGTGTTGAGCCAATCTTACCAACAAAAATATCAATTGTTTCCTGTTTCTCTACTTCTTTACAAAAAAAAAAAAAGAAAATGAAAAGTAAAAAGTAAAAATAAAAAACTCTTAATGGGAACCCTGGCACTGTCTGTCTTCTCTGTTCTGCAGAAATGTTGAAGGAGTTGAACCAGCAACGCAGAGCGAAAGAGTTTACAGACCTGAAAATTATTGTTGAAGGCAAAGAGTTTGAAGTCCACCAAAATGTTCTAGCTTCCTGCAGCTTGTATTTCAAGGACCTGATTAAAAGGTTTGCCTTCCTTCCAGCTGTGATCTGCTCTGTTCTTTTGTAGGGCGCATTTGTGTCGCTTTTTTTTCCTCCCCTCTCTTGCAGGTTTATGAAGATTGAATCTCCTGTCACAGAGCCAGTAGCCATTCTTTCCACCTCCTCTGAATGTATTTCCAAACTGAGACTCAGATCCATTTGTTACACATCTGACTCGTACAGTGTAATTATTTCTGATGAGTAGAGGCTGTTTTTGGCTGAAGAAAGCGTTCCACCACTGAGAGATCTAAGATTTACACTCCACTGCTAATGGTGATTCAGTCCACAACTAAAAACTGCTGCTGTCGATGTTTGCAAGGGACTCTGTCACACACGACAAAAGTCTGTGCTTCAGGCTGCAAAAAGCCATCAGCGTTCAGGTGAACGGTGCTGAGACATCGTGCAAACAAAGCATTTGGAGTATTGTAATCCCTTCACCCTGAAATCTTTGTTACATGCTTTTGTGTGGCTTTTATGGGCAAAGGGATTGATATTTTTATTATTTGGGGACTTTTAAAAGAAGAAAAGACAACTGATTAATTTCTCTAGAAAAGATTGGAAATAAGATGATTTTCTGGTCAAAATGTAGTTCCGTCTGCATGTTGGACTAACAGTAGCTTTTTCATACAAACACTCCAGTTTAGGGTAGGTACAGTATGTACATTTTCTAAACATCATGTCTCCACCTTCGCATTTTCCCCCCTCTGTTTCTAGCTGATTGATTCTAAACAGTGCATGATAATCTTTTTTTTCCATTACATTGATTTTTCAATTTGTATGCTTCATATACTTGCATAGGAATAAATTGGTACTCTTGTATTATTAGTAAGTTAGAGTAGCAAGTAGGGAGAAAAAAAACCACGAGGATAACTTTCATTTTTCTCTCAATCATCAGCAAATTAATGCAGCTGCTGATTTTGCCTTGCAGTATTTTCCTGAGCAGACTGAGCCTGGACTGTGCTAAAAAATGGGATTAAAGAACATTTTGCTTGCTTCAAATCCTGTATTTAAATTTTGCCAACTAACACAATAGTGACTGTATTTTATTTCAGGATGGCATATTGGCTGGTATCTCCTTTCAGTGTATTGTGTCCTTTTGCACAAAGCTGGTTCTATAATTATGGATATATATTACATTTCTATGATATAACTGTACTGACTGCCTTATCAATTATTCATAAAAAATATGTTGGCCTAGGAAGCATGTCTTTTACCCACTGTAAATCTAATGATTGCTAGCAGTAGCTATGCCAGGTCTCTCCTGTCCTTTCTCTTCTGTCTGCTCATTATTATTTAATTGTTAAGGCTACAGTGTATGCTTTTCAGGGTGATAAAGAATAGAGTCTACAGGAAGAGAAAAATCTTAGAACCAACTTACAGAAATCAAATCACTGACTGTCCAAAGACTGTCATTTGGATTTTGCTGTGAAGACATCTGCTTGTGTGCAGAAGTCACCAGGCAGCGTCTATTTCTAGAAGCACACTGACCAATCTTGCTGCTTTATTATTTAGTTATCAAATGCAGATGTACTTTAGATTAAGCACTGCTCTGTTATGAACCTAGTTAAAACAACAAAAAAAATTAAAACCCTAGATTTCGTGAAAGAAAAAGCCTAGATTTCAGCATGTATTGTCTTTCAGCTGCCCACATAAGGCTTGAATGCATTACAAGAAAAAAATAGTGCAAGGTTTAGCCTGTTTGCTAAACTCACCACTTTTTGCCTTCTTTCACATCATCAGCAGCAATAAATATTCCAGAGGTCAATTTGTGTCCACCATCAGGTCTCTCCATCCCAGTTGTCTTCCATATATAACCTCAGTTGCACACGTGTTACCTTGATGGAGGCTAATGGAATTGCACAGGTGTATCCAAGGCAAAAAAACCTTTATTACTGATGATGATGCTTGAATAAGAAAAAATTCAGCTTGATGTCAAGTTGAATTTGCAAAACTGTCAGGTGAGAAAAATAAATATTCACCTGTAAACTGAGCAAATGTGTCTTTGCAAGAGAATAAACTCAGGGCTATGGGGTGGAATTTCTGAAGACTTGCTTTTTGTAGGATATTTGCAGTGTAAAGCCTTGTCCTTTCCAAAACCCTGTGGAAGTCAAGGGCTCAAGTTGCAAGAGGCACTCTATTTTTTGTGGGATCATGCCCTTAATAATACAGAATCATTATAGTTCATGGAATTAGAATGTTTATAGATACAATACATCTAGAATCCTCTATGATATTTGTTAGCAGCTTGAGACAGCACTTAAAGCTTTATGTGATTTACATTGTACTCCTTGTGTTATTATAGAAATCAAAACAAGAAATGGCAGTTTTTCTTAAAGAATAAAAGATATCTCTTTATATTAAATATAATAGAAAGGCCATTTCAATCACTGCAAGCCAGGGTTAAACCCTAGTGTCATTCCAACCAAAGGCTCTGATGTGTCACCAGAAGCATCAATAAAATGATCTATTCATGAAGGTGCTATGTACATCTATCAAAACATGCAGAAATAGAATCTTTCAGAGTATTTACTTTGGCTTATTATTTGCCACAGGCTGGTTATTATTAACCTCATATTCTGCCATTGATTCCACTGTGTGTTCAAGTTGGTATCTGATGGTAGAATAGCAAGTAGTGTCTCAAAAGAATAAAAGAGAAATGTTCAAAATCAAATAAGATCAATTATTTCCTTCTCAAAATAAAACCAAAATACAGATAAAAAACATAATAGGACTAGAGTTATTGCTCATCTTGAGGAAGGCTATTTGATGAGAATTAGTCATAGCAGGGAAGAAAATATGTTGTTCTTATTGTGCTGATAAAAAGATGATAAGCAGGTTTGATTGTCCAAAACAATTCTAAAGTTATTTACTAAACAAATTTGGTAATGAGAGTTCGCTTGGAAACCCCTTTAGTTTCTCAGAAAATGGCTAATCCTGTGCTGAGCATACTGCTCCTCATCCAGAAAATTCTTCATTCTATGTGTTTTATCTTTCAAATATATGAGCCCTTTTGAGCTTGGGTTAGTCCAGTCCTGAGCCTGAGCTCAGCACCATACCAGGCACCTGTTTTGGAAACAGGTTATCCCCGTCAGAAGCTGCACAGCACTCAAGCCGAAGCCAGGACTTGGTGTTCATCTCCCTTCGAACAGCAGCTGACCATGGGAAAAAACTCAGCCCTTTTCAGTGCAAAATCATCTGAGAAGGGTTGGGTGTATTAGGAACAGCAGGTGTGAAATGTTGCTGATACCTGCTCCACATGACTGTGCCCACGAAGGGAGGAAGGTGAGATTCAGGGGAAGGGTGGGGATCCATACAGTACTACTGCAGTATAGGGCTTCAGGAGAACATGGATGATAAACAGCAGCTGGTTTGGGGCTCTGTCCCCTAAAGGCCATCTTAGGTATTTTGAGTGTGCCACCAACCACATTGGCTCCAGCCTGATCGACTTTGCTGCTTATGAAATCAGACATTTCAAACAAGGGCTCAATTTATGGTACAGACAATGAAGAGAAGAACCTTGAAGGCTTCCTGAAGGATCTCCTTCTCCTAATTCAGGTTCCTATGTGCAGGCAGGTCCCCTGGACCAATGAGAGGTGCTTATCTCTTGCATTAGGTAACCAACATTTAGGTCCAAGGTTGGCATCTAAGACAGGTTGGGTCTAACCTCACCTTCTTGACTGTTGATACAGTCTGCAGGGAGGGAGACAGACCTGTCCAAGAGACAAGTCCTCTCCCCACAAAATAGGTGTCTAAGAGATGAGGTGAAGGAAGAGGCCATCCCCCTTTACTATAAAAGAGAGGGTGATTTGCATAGACAGTGAACTTAGGATGGGTGTTCCATTGCTTCCCTCAGGAGTCCAGCCTAAGCTGGCTGTCTAGACTTCTCTGCGGTTGGGAGGAAAGATGGGAATGTCTGCAGGACGACACATCCCACCTTACAATAAATAGCATGAATTTCCTTCTGGAAGTGCTCATTTTTCATGACCCAGAGAGAAAGACCAGTCACCCACCCAGAATCATAGTTGACTAATAGGACATGAGTGATTTCTTATGGAAACTAGTGTTTTTCTTAATGGCACATACTTATGCTTATATGTGTACACAGAATAAAAAGAGACAGATCCAGATCCATCAAAAAACCCATCTCCAAAATGTGCCTCTTGCAGTGCACAGATTTTATTATTTAAAACGTTCTTGGTTTGGGGGAGGAAAGAAGTGAGCTCTGTTTTTGTATCTGCCCTAGAAGAAATGGTGGAAGGTGGGTGGGTGGGTGGGTGTGTGTGTGTGTTCTTGGAGGAAGGAACGAATGGAAAATCTCATGAAGAGCCATCTTTTTTATTCCCAGCTGTATTTGGGATAGACAAATGCAGCTGCTGAATAAATGGAATTTCTGATATTTCCGTAACAAAGAAATGTTTCACCAGAACATTTTAATTTGCTGCTTTCTTCTTCTTAACCCAGAGTACTGGAATCTCTACTAAATATGACATTATTAAAAGGAAGCTCTTGACATAAAAGTGTCTTCTTGGCCAAAATGCTTGCTTTTATAAGCAAGCTTTTACAAGTAGGCTTCTCTCTGGTCATTTACTAAAGATACACAGATCTTGTCCTACAAGCTTTATCTTTTCAAGATTAGATTTTAATGATGCTTTCTAATCTTTAAGTCATCTCGAGTGCCTGATTCCACGAGCACAGAGCAGTAAGTCACATGTACAAAGGGAATCTGTCACAAGAAGCAGTATTTTGGATGCATTGTAATCTGGCCATGCTATGTTCATCCTTCTTTTCCTGCAAAGCAGAGCAAGTGACTTCATGGCCAAATTGTTTTTCCACAATACCTTGCCTCTTTTTCAAGTCTTCAGATTTTTGGTTTGTTTTTTTTTTCTAGGGTGGGGCTGTATATACTCTCTGAGGGCTTGAAGGTAGGGCAGGACAAGTAAAGCATTTAGGGTGAGAAGACCAAATTCCTCTTGCTTTACACCTACACAGAAGACGAAGATGTCATTCTGCATTTTACACCATTGTGTGGAAAGGGAGCATTTGGATGCACAACAGAGAAACCTGCCACTATCCATCTGAAACAGCCTGACAAAACTGCAAAAGCGTTTAGGTGTCTGGAAAACAGACTGTCTGGTTTGTGTTTACATTCTAAAAAGCCCAAAATGAGAAATAGCAGATGAAAGAAAAATCTTCTCTTGGTGACCCCTTCGTGTTTTCCTGCTTATTAAGAATCTTGCTTTTAAGTCTGCAAGAGGAGCAGGCAGCATTTCCACATCTGCATACTTCAGCTCCATTGTAGAGCAGATGAATGTGGAAACAAACTATAACGTGTAGTTGAAAACAGAGAAATAGGGAGTTAAAGATACAATGTTTCAGGTGCCAGGAGATGTACATTGTGCCTAGAGAGAGAGCACCAGGGGTTTCTGTGAAACCATTTAAACCATGAGAACAGGAGATAGCCTGGGAGTGTAAAATATCCTTCACCCTTTACTGCCAGGGGACAAGTGTAAATTGTGCTGTGGACAAGGTTCTTCTTTTCAACGAGGCAGTGATAATTGCTGTGTGTTGGGCACCAGATCTTGGCATAGGACACAGCTCCCTGCTCTCGGTGGCCCATTTCTGTGAGCACTGCGCTCGCTCTGTGTGCCCAGGCAGCCATCCACCCGCCCCTCGGAGCTCCCTGCTGGGCTTCAAATTTCGCAGCTGCCAGACCTTGGAAAACATGTTTTCATCAAGCAAAAATGTATGGTCTTCTACATAAATGAATGGCAGCTTACAAATATTCAGTGGTGTTCTGTGCTGCCACAAAACCCACCGCAGGTGTCACAGCCTGGCTGTTTCCAGCCCCGCAAGCGTGGCTGTGGATTAGGAGGGTGAGCGGCTTGGGCTGGATGCTGCTCTGAAAGGAGGGGCAGAGTAATGTGCTCTATTCTGAAGAGAAATCCTGGCAAGGAGAACAGAAAGGCTCCTTTTCAAGCCTCGAGGTGCAGCACAGAAATTAAGCTGCTGCCCTGTAATGGCAGCAGTTTGCAGAGGCACCGGGCAGGTCCCTGAACCTCTCACTTGTCTCCCTCATTGACAGCATCTCTGTTTACTGTGGCTGGGGCTTCTTGCTCCCATAATTTCTAGACTTAAACCACAAATTCTGCAAATCTTACCCAAGGAATGACAGACTAATCACCTCTCTTGCTCCAGCTGTACCCGCCCATAAGCCATGCAGATCTCATAAAATGCTGGTGCAGGTGACCTACCTGTACTTACCTACATCTCACAGCCCTGCCTAGGCTTAACTCTGTTAAAAATTAGGGGTGAAAGAGAGCAGTTACCTAACTGTTCAAGGTGCAGTTCAAGATGAGTGAATCAAAAACAACAGAAAAAAAACTTCCATGGCATAGAAACAAGAGCCATGTTCTTGAATACTGTCATTTTTGGGCCAATTCCAAAAGCCAGTCTTGCCCTAAAATGAGGGTAATCAAATCTTCAGCTCTAGCTTGCTTGTCGGTAGCTCCAGGGATCAGTAGTTCACTCCTTTCATTTATATCATCAAGGATTAGCCACTGCTGGATTGGGATAATGAATTTGAATTAATATGACCAGGTTATGATCATATCTGATCACAATGCCCTCTTTTTGCTTGCACAGTGCTGAGCTTTGGTGTCTGAAATACTCAGAACAGTTCTCTGCAGTGTGGATGGGCAGGGACTGATGGGGTGAGAAGACCCACGTGCCCTTTCCTGCCTGTACTGTGGCTGTAGGTGATGTGCTGTCGTGCCTTTCACTGGTGACTCTGGATCTGTAAATACTGTAGAAAAGCACTAGCAATACTCTGTAGCTGAAGGAGAAAGAAACAGTGCCTGACAGAATTAACTCTAATTACTGAAATGCTGATTGGGATCTTTGGGCACTGCCATAATCATAGTTGTAGTAATAAATAATAATCGTGGTTATCATTATTTTATTATTGTTTTCCCTCTAGACATTGCAATGATGAGAAAGAGTCTTGGATAGACTACCTAGATAATTACTTGTATAAATTTCACCACATTCCTAAGAAATAGATTTATTAGCTGCATGCCAGCTCTGTGCTAAGCTGGTTTTTGATGGTGTGAAAAATATCATTAAAAGAAATCAGATAGGAGTTGGGTAAGGGTTTGAGTTTTAAGTTTGATGAGAATAAATTTTTTATTCTGTCAACTTGCTTTTAATCTTCCTTCCTATATAATCCCCCAGAACCTGCTTGCATCTTTTATTTACCTTTAACAAATAGTAGCTCTCACACAGGTTGTTTGCCACTGAATTGGGCTGCCAGAGATACTTGCAAACAAGTTAGATCCCACACTGTTAGTAAGTTGGCCTGGTTTTTTTGTTTCTCCACTAGTACCTTGCGAGATGCAGTTTATTCTCAGTCCCTAGCAAAAGTCTAGGTCATGAAACACTGTTCTTCCAAGGGCACTTGCTATTCACTTCTTCATTCACTTGCCAGTCGTTTAAGCAAGCATCTTCAAACTCGTCATCTTCTTTCTTAAATCTCAGCAGGGAGCCAGATTTGTGCCTCCGACTGTGATCTCTGACACTGTAGCATTACGGGCTGCTGCTGATCCCGCCTTTAGAAATGGTCCTGGCTGAGCATTTAGATTGTGTTCCATCAGTGAATAGCATTAAGGGTATATAGGAAACGTGGCTCTTTTGTTTGCTTTATTTTATTCTGGCCATGCTGTCCATGAACAAAAGCATTTGCTCTTAATCCCGTTGCTCGTCTTGGTTTGTAATGATCATTTCTGTGATGGTGAATTAGCAGGAGCTGCTGGTGCGTGCCCGAGCTCACAGCCATTAATTTTCTTGATTTTCTTCTGAGAGAGCAGGTGCAAACCAGCAGCATTTGACCCTAATAAGTTACACTAGTCTTGCCAGATTTTGTTTGCCTGGAACAAGGAACATTATTTGTATCAACATCCTGATAAAAAGTGGGCAAATAGATTTGTTGGTCAGGTAAATTTTCCTGATGAATTTGCAAGCCTGTGTTTAAACAATGTAATTTATTTAATCTTGTGATTTTACTAGTTCTTTATTGTAATCATACAATAGCACTGTTACAGTACATGTTTTCTTCTCTCATGAGACAGATGGATAGTGACTGAGGCTCAAAGATAATGTTTATCTACAAGATAGAATAACGAAGGCAGAGATTTGCAAGTTAATACATTTTGAGCTGATAAAACAATTCCAAAGGAGAAGCGATGCTGGGGTGTAATTTATTTTTTTTTTAAATCCTGTTTAATAAAACATTCAGTGCCTTATGACATACGTATTGCAATGATGTTGCTCTATAAATGTCCCTTCCTGTCATCATTTACATGACTGATTACCTTGCAGCAGCATAAACTTGTATAACTCAGTAAATAACCTATTACCTCAGTATGCACATGTTTCTTGGTGCATGTCATGGAAATATATGTTGTATGTTTGGGCATCTATGCTTTTATATCTCGTGAACACATAATTACGATAAATCAAGATACTCAGTACAAAATACAACTTTCCATGTAGAGTGCTTTGTCTGATCTGTACGTAGCTGAAGGTTGGCTATAATTTAACAAAGTTTCTTTTTTGCTTCTCCCAAGATACACAGACATATGGGTTTTGAACCATTCATGGCTCTGAAGACCGTAAAAAATCAAATAGTGGACAGTTAAGATGCAGCATCATTGCACTCTCTTCTTTGCCTAGAGTTTCAGTGCTTTAAGGATTAAAGTAAAAAGTTAAAGTTCCACAATAAACAAGATGTTCAGTCTAAATTGTGTCAACTTGAACAGCAGTTTCTAATGAGCACACAGCTAACAGACTCTTAAGCCTCATGAGAAGCTGTCTACCCCAGTCTGGAGTCCTTTCTTTGGTAATCAAAATAATTTGACAGAGATAAAAAGAAGTAGCTTTTCTTCAGTTAAGTGCTTCATCTTACATGAAAATCTTGGATTTCCTGTTTTCTGGAGTCCTAAATACTGTCCAGGGAACAAAGCGATTTAATTTGGTTTTTTTTTATTATCCTGTCTATCTTGGTAGAAAATATGTTGCTCTCTTACAGTGGGAACACAATTACTGTAGGGTAAACATTTATATTCCTAATTATGAAAACAAGCCAGCAAGATCAGCATGTTGAGCTGATAGGGCAAATCCTGGAAGGGCACTGGGGGTGGAGAGGTCAAAAGGCAGCTAGCTGGGTGATGGGACAGGCCAATACTTTGGTCTATGCAGGGAGGGACCACCCCCAAAACAGGGGCTTCAGTTTCCTCAGTCCAGGTTGGAGCTGGAGATCCTGCCTGCTGCTGGCAATCCTGCAGCCTCCCATCAGCTCAAACACGTGCTTTTAGTGGATGAGATTCAGATCCCTGAGTTGTGTGAGACCCTGAGCCATAAATAGTCAAAGATAACAATTGTTTTTCATTACACTACCAAAATGAGTGTGTTTTCCTATTTCTTAAAGATAGATTCTGAGTGAAATATGAAGAAAATTGAAGTTATATTATGGAGCTAGCTCTTTGCTGCTGTCTCCTGCTGGGAGAAGCAGGTAGTGGCGATAGGATCACAGAGGGACCTTGGAGAGGCAAAAGGAAAAAGACACACCAAGTCCCACTTGTCCAGGGAAAGATCACAAATAACAATTCTACATGTGTATTTTAAAAGATAATCATTTATTTCAGTGCCCTTTTGGAGCACAAAGCTTAAATATACGTCATACCTCTGAGTCTACGGCATGGTGAGTCATATGGCATCGAATGTAAATAGGTGTCACAAACTCTGTCAGTCCTCCTGTTCCCAACCAGGCAGCCTGGGCGGAAACTGAACCAACTGTTCCTAGGCAGTAATGTACATTTACATAAAGTGTTTCACATTTTTCATGTTTATTCCATGCAGATGGCTCCATTTTGAACATCCAGAATTTGTTTTGACTTTGTGACTGTAGCTTGTAAACAGAGCGTTGGCTGACATCTGCACCGGGTATAGGTAGCTTTTCGTATTTGATCTAAAATTGAGTGAAGCTGTAGCCAAACCATTACTCAGTCAAAATAATGTTGCAAGCCAGTTAAAGGAAGCATATCCAAACCATGAGGGAAGGCTGAATGAGAGGCAGTAGCGCTGTCCATAAATTGACAAATTGATGCGCTTGCGGTGTTTCACTTACACAGCTACTTTAGCCAGACTCTAAATGTGGATTTGCAAATCAAGGCATCTCACTATTAAATGTTTTGAACAGAATCACACAGACATTCTGTTATGGGAATGTGTTGGTACAAATAATGCAGGAAAAATGCATAGATACACATCTATTTATAACTCAAGATGCAGAAAACTTCAGTTGCATCACTATTAAGCATGAAAGCACTATGGCTGATTCTTGTCTGTGTGTATTACATGTTTGGAAATGATTTTCAAGGACAAATGAATACCAAAGAATGTAAATTTCTCTACTTTTTGTCAGTTCCACTACTAGATCCTGCAGATGAGGTATTAGGGTTATTTTTCTTGCTATCAAGTATTTAAACATTTTTGCTCTTTCCTATATATTAGTTAACAGAAAGGGACACTGATTCTGATTTGTTATTTGAGAGTGTAATCAAGCCATCTTTTGCTTTAAAGGGTTCTCTGTGCCTTTGTCTTCTCTAGTTGAAGCAGTTAAGTTGAAGGATAAGTAGCCAGACTATGTTCAAAGGCATTGGCTTGATTTTGTTCGACTTAATTATTCCAGACAATGCAGAATATTTTTCAGTAACTCCCCCCCTTACCCATTCAGAGTATATCTGTGCTTCCTGCTTATCTGCTGGTTCAGTTCTGCTTGCACATTGCTCAGGTCTATCACCTTGCTGGAGAAATACATGATTTGTAAATCTGAGAGAATTCCCCAACAGCTACCATAAAATTAAGCTGTTAAAGAGCTCTTGGAGCTTGTTTAAATGTAGACCTAAACAAATCTCTTTGCTGTTTAGCTCAAGATAAATCTTTTTAAAAGTCCTGTTCTAAATCACTTCCCAATTTTAATGAGTTTATATATCAGGCTTTGCCAGATTTTTACTGTAGCTTTTCTCCAAGATTATAGCCATGATAAAGTAAGGACTAAAATTGTTTATTATATATTATTCTTCAGAAGCAAAACTTTTTCCCCCAGAGGCTGTTGGGAGAGCTATTGATTTTCTGCCACAATGTGAAATGTGTGACCTTTATAATATGAGCAATGATTACAAGGCCAATAAAATGACATCATTCTGTTTAAACTTTAGAGTTCGCCAGGCAAATAGCAGAATGTGCCACATTTAATGATGTCCATGGACGATAAGGGTGCGTTGACTGGCTTCAAGCGAGACTGAAACATGAAGGAGGCAGGCACTCAATCCCCAAAACATCTCATGTTTGTGCCAGGATTTGGGGAACAGGAGTGTATGTACCAGATAGAACTGTGACTTTTCCCAGCTCTTAAGGCAGGAAGTCAGGGCTTTTCTGGTAACAGGCTTCTCTAAACGTTTGCATTTACTGATGTCACCAACAAAACTCCTCCTGCTGTGACACAGGATGAGCTATTTGGGGAACAACTCTATATATTGCTACAGATTTTCCCAAATCCACTGCATATGCATTTACAGAACTAAATTCTATCCTTGTAATACAGCTTTAGCCACTTCATTGCAGTTCCTCTAGAGGAGCCGAGAGAAGACTCTGTCCCAAATAGATGAATTATGCACATCATTATGCACAGGGCATATGATATTCTAATATGTGTGAAAACAAGGAACACAGAAACCTTTATTCAGGCTTTGAGGGGGATGCTACAACCAAATTCACTGAAATAATTTCATAAAGAAGTCTATGGAATTTCCCTTTTCAGTCACATCACTCTGTTTCCCCACATTATGTTCTTCTCTTCCTTCAAACACTTATTTTTGATCCATTAGGACCTGCTTCAGCCAATTTGCTGCCCGTTCTGCAGCCTACACCAAGCCAGATCCTTGGTGTGGAAGCCACGGTAGCTGTGATTTCCCTGTGCAGGCTGTATCCAGCCTGTACTCAGTGTTTGATCCAGCCAAACGTGGAGCCGAAGGGCTCGCTGCTTAGAAAGCACAAGCAAAACAGCACAACACATTCAAGGCATTGCAGAGGCAGGAATAGGGATAATTTTCTTTCCCATTTCTGGCTCATTGTGTAATATCAATAATCTCTGTAGCTTTGTATTATACTTGCCGTAAGTGGCTCTAGTGATTGATTAAACACCTTAGCTTTTCTTTGGCATTTAATCAATTGCAGCAGCAGTTTATTGCTCAGTGTATTACAAAGTAAAAGAGATTATTACTTAATTATTGTGAAAAATAGCAGCTTGCAGTTGTTGCTAGCATGGGTATGTGTCTGCGCTGACATTGGTGTCACATCATCCTTTCGTTTGTGCCTCCTGGTCTCCGCGCTGGGTGCGATTGTGCAATTCCCAGTGGATCTCACGCGGTCCTTCCCGCAGCCGGCGCCAACACAGTGCAATTAGTGGCGTTAAATAAATAATTGCTTATGGTAAGGCTTCCCACAGTGCAAAGAGCCCTACTCTGTCACTTGCTGAATACCTCCAAACCTCCCTGAAATTTTAGGTGGTGTGTTTATTAACCAGCCCATGTGAAAATGAGCTCACTGTCAGGTACAAACCACATCTGGGAGCAGTTCAGCAAGAATTGCATCGGTACCAAGAGGTATTTGGACAGCCCAGAGTGCAGCACCAGATGTACGTACAACTGAAAATAAATCAGATATGGGGTATGTTATTGGGGTGTGAGTGTGAGAAAGGAAAAAACCCAACACTTTGTCACATCCTCTTGAGGATCTAGGAAATGGCAACTCTTCTGTTTTGCCACCAGAGGTTTTCTGCCTCGGATGCAGAATTGAATCCATATGCAAGAGTTCAGAAAGAATACGGTGGTGTGATAAAGCATAAGGATTCAGGGTAGCATACATACCTCTGTGCTTGTAGGGGTACAACAGGTGTCATGATCAGTATGTGTTCTTAGCATCTGCATGTGGAATAGGATCTAACACGCCTGTGTTGCCATGCAAAGGGACAGTTCAATATTCAGAATTTTAAAAATGGGGTTTAATTCCTTGGTTTGCTCCTGACTCTCTGTGATCATAGGCAAGTGGTTTTGTCTCCTTGTGCCTCAGTTTCCTCCTGTGAATGGGAGTAACCACTGTTCACTACCTTAGAGAAGACTGTGAAATTAGGGACTGCTAGCTGCTCCTCTATTGAAGATGAAACCTCTTTAAAGCTTTGATCCTGCAGAGATTCATATGAATTAAAGCTGTGCCCTTGACTTGACCAGGCTGGTCAGTGGAAGACCAGTTACAAAGCATCCGCTGCAAATTTTAAGCATTTCCCCAAATAACTTTAGGTGTTGTTGGGGCATGTGGTTGGGGTGTCGTGTGGGAAGAAAACTGAACCTCGTATGTTGTTTATTTTTCTTCTGTGATGGTAGTAGAGGTCTGACCATCGCCTTTGTAGGCAGCTGTGTGAACCCGAGAGGTTGGTAGTGTTCATGGTAGCTTTTGCTCATGCTTCAAGCTGGCGTTGCCTGTGAATAGTGATGCTTTGGCCAGTCCGTATCTGTCACACCGCATCGTGTGCCGGTTTTGTGTCACTCGTGCAATGGCTTTTGCAAGTACTCGAGCAGAATTGGAGCGAACAGACGTTGACTGTCCAGTGGCAGACACAAAGCTCATGTTTCTTTGAGAAGGTGCTGGATGGTCCTAACCATTAAAAGAGTTTATTTTCTTACTCCAACAGATTTCCCCTCCCCTCCTCGATGTTACCAAATTTATCATCACTTTTGTCTTTCAGGTGTAACCTGTCTTTAGTGTTGCAGACACATCAGCCATGCATTAAGAACTGGGCCCTTACTTTAATTCAGTATGACTTTCTTTTTGTCCAATAATTTCACAAGCACTAATGCACACTTCAAATGCAGGAGATACTTTGATCCCCAAATTGTTCAGCACTTCATGCAGGAAAAACCGTAGGCCACAGTCATGAAACTCCTAGAGGATGGCTGCTGGCTTCCTGTGGCAGAGCTGGTTGTTGTTTTTCCCCCTCTCCCTTCTTTGCTCTAACCATTTTGTCTGTCTAGCTTGTCTTGTATTCAGTTTTCAAAGCAATTGCCATGGAGGGCTTCCTTTTTTTAGTGCCTAAAAGGGAACAATAGATTTTTAGAATAAGCATATATTATATTTTATATGGCCATCTGTATACCATAGATATCGTATTGACCATATCTGTAATTTAATACAACATACTGAGAAGTTCAAGCTAAAGAGAAATTTGTATTTTTTTATTACTATTTTTTATGAAAAGGTCTTTAAATGTATCCTTAAGTGCACATGACATCTAAAATTGTTCCAGTGCTGGATTCTTGAAAAAGTGGATGACCTTTTCTCTTGAAATTAGAGAGTGGTTTTTCCTTCACAGTTATATTATGCACAGAAGATGAGATGTTAACCAAGATGTTAAAATGTATTGTTTCCCTTTGAAAGCTAATCCCATTCCTCATTTTCATTAATGTTGGATCATTCATTTTCCTTTTTCTTTTTTTCCTTTCTTTTCCTTTCCTTTTCTTTTGCAACTGTTTTTGCATGAAAATGCAAAGTAGCAATAAACATTCTTTGTAAGACTTGCTTTAAGACTCTTCTCTTTCAGATCCAGTTAAAGTTTTTAAGTTCAGTTATTTTAAAATTCATATTCTTCAGTTCTGTAAACAAAAATAATGGAGAAATATAATGAGGTGCAAAGCGATTTTCTAGCCCTCACTAATCAATAAATGCCAATAAAATGGGGATGGTGTAATGTCCATAATTTAATTGTCTGCTGTTACCAGGTCACCACGAGACAGCAGTAGAAGCGGAGAGAAGCTGGAATTGGCCATGTCCAACCTCACTGCGGATGTCCTGGAGTTACTCCTGGAGTTTGTTTATACAGGTTCTTTGATCATAGATTCAGCCAATGCAAAAACCCTACTGGAAGCTGCCAGCAAGTTCCAGTTTCATACTTTCTGTAAAGTCTGCGTTTCATTTCTAGGTAAGAATCATTGCATCTAGTGAGGTTTTAAGATCTTGTGTTAAGGTTTGTAAACCTGTCTTTGAACAGCTCTTAAAAGACAATGAAGAAACCCAAGATGAAACAGAATAAAATAAAGTAAAGCATCATTAATTTGATTTGTGATTTCAATTTCAAATGCTGACATGATGGCCAGTGGAAAACGGTCTAGAAAAGTGTAGCCTGTTGCTGGAGTGGCAACAGCTTTCATATCTTGGATAACCTATTTAGTTGAATCTTGTTCTGTACTTGGAATCTTGATGACATTTTGTTCCCCAGAGGATAATATCTGCATAGATACCAGGCTGTAACACACAGGTTGCTTATAACTGTGACAGCATATTTTGGATTCTACACCAGGCCAGCTTGGTCAAACACCAAAAACAGTTTGAAGGTGGGCTCCAATGGAGGAAGATGTCCTGCAAATCTGCAAAAAAATTAAGGCCTGCATTGCAATATCTGCAATTTTCTTGCATTTCTGAGAAAGTCCTCTACACGTCCCATGTTCCAGGTTGAATGTTCGTGGTGTTTGTTACTGCATACAGAGCTATGGCCTGATGTCATCACAAAGGGGGGCAGAAGGAAAGGTTGCTGTGCCCACCCCTGGTAACTGGCGTGCCCTTGGTGCACGGGGAGCATTTGCCTCAGTGAGGGTCTATAGAGCAACATCTTCGTCCGTGCCTCAGTCCATCATCTTGTGGCCATGAGAACTCCGTTCTTCTTGCCAGGGGCACTGTGTCATCCTGCTCCTTTCACTTTCCCTCTGCTTTCCAGCAGAGAGTATTTCAAAACAGTCCAAGATTTCCAGCTCAGCTAAGCTTTACTGGCCTGAACTGGAACCAGACAGACCAGGCATGGCAGAAGAGGAGCCAGAACTGAAGTTCAGGTGAAACACACTGGTTCAAATTCCTGCCTGTACCACAAGCCACTTCTTCACTGTCATGACTGTAATATCAGTTTATGAGACCATAATATTTTAAAAATTATTAACACAAGTTTATGAATACAAAAAAATTGATATTATATTACTTACTTCCCAGGTATAAGTACCAGATAACCTTTTTTGACATCTAATTTCTGCTTGGGCTTCCTCAACTCCTAGCTTGGTGTGAGAGACATCGTTCTCTCTAAAGCCCAAATGAACTGTAGGTTCTTCCTGGGCAGTTCTCATTTAAATTTGTCATCTACTATTCCAGAATGTGGAAGATGAGTTTAGAAAATGTTGCATTCAAAAAACAAGAACAACAAAAAACCCTCAAATGAGTCCAGTTTACTCCTGTGTTAATTTTCACTGCTAAGCCAGCCTGCTGGCAAGATGAGTGGTGTGACTTGGCTGGTACAATGCAGGCATCAGTAAAGAATCTCTGGCATTGTATTCTCCTTTCCAACTTTTTATATGCCCCCTGTCTTAAAGTCTGTTCTCAAATGGGTGGGTACTGGTGATGTGAAATTTATGCTTTGCAATCCTACCATGTGGACTGTGCAATTTGAATGAGGCTTTGGCTCTGGCATTGCTTGCTCCCAGCTTCCCTTCACCACCTTTTTACAGTGATTAGATCTTGCAGCCTTTCCAGAAACACAGGATGTGTTTAAGTTGTGCTATCACTGAAGACTCAGCCACAAAACCAAAATACATTTATTTCACTGAATCAGTGTGAGAGTTCTCTTTTCTGATAGTTAATATTTTAATTCAGTGAACCATGTTATGGTATGAAATAGTAGAGTTGGTTATAAGTTCAGTGATATATGGAAAGTCACTGGAACTTTGTATTCTCATTTGGAGAATTCAAGGAGTGTAATTGCTTATTTTTATTTATAGCTGTGACTCAATTGCGCTACAGAGACAGCAGAGCATTTGCCATCTGAAAAGTTTAGGGAAAAGCATTTTGTCTTTTCACCTCAGCTACCTCTGCTCTACACAAAGCAAAAATATGGTAAAAATCAGGGATTTTTTTCCTGCAGGGTGTTTGGAGGGTTCACCAGTATAAACAGTGAATCTTTCCCATCAGTGGCCATGTCTAAATAGGGAGAGAAGGGAAGTTCAAAGAAGTAAATCCCCAAATTATTAAGTCTGTTCAGCATAGCACAGCACAATCTCAGAGAAAGTCCAGGTCATCCTTTTTCAGCCAGGAAGATCCAGGAGGGTCGTGTCTGGTTGATGTCCAAACAGCTTTTGTGTCCCTATCCTGGTCCTCTCAGCAGCCTTGGGCAGAGGCACCCCAAATTTTCTTGTACTTTCTGATGAAAAGATGCAGCAGAATGTGTCAGGAAAGTAGTTTCATTTCAGTGGGAGATTTCTTAACCGGCTTCCCTGGGATAATTATAGCCATGTTCTCTCTCTTCCCCACATGTTGTCTCCTTGGCTTTTGCCTAGACCATGAGAAATGACAACAGTTTTGTGCTGACTGATGCAACAAGGGTGACAGGTTCATGCAGGCACTGTATGATAACTGGGCAAATGTTTGCAAACTAGTCAGGATATCGTAGGTATTTCCTCCACCCATATGGCTGAAGACTTGAGCCTTTTTTTCCTTCTTTTTTTCCATGTTCATTTTACATTATCATCACAGTCATGGCTTGAATTGGGTTTCACACATCACCAGTGTCATGGTTTCAGCCCATAGTGCATGGACACCCATCACAGGAGGGAAAACATTCTGTGCTTGTACTTCAGCCTGCTGCTGTTAAGTAAAAGTATTCATCCTTAACCCTAAAGAAGTTGGTGGAATCTGGTAGTTTCATGGACCAGAATAGGAAAGAGCAGGAGCTCTGCATTTTCTTAGTCTCCTGAGCACAGAGGACAAAATCAATGTTTGGAAAGAGTATTAGAGGGAGCAGTGAGAAAAACTGAACTATGGACCAGTGATGAGACCTGCATGAGTAGGCACCTGAGGAAAGAAGAGGCCTTTATGGTCCTTATGAATTCAAGAGAAAGTATTATGGGCAATTCTTTTGTTCATCCAAGGTGGAGAATTTTGAGACAGGTGGAGAACCACACTACCCAGCACTGGAGAAACTATAATATATAAACTTGATATAAACTATGTATAAACTTCAGCTATACCTGGAGATAGGAGAAAGGAAGAAGACTCTCACAGGGGATGGGAAATCTTTTGGACAGTTCATTAGACAGTGAATGCATCCGAAAGTCTTCCACTTATCTCCCATCTTCACATGCTTTTTGACACTAGCAGGAATACCTGAGGAGTAAGTTTCTCATCAGAATGTACACAGGGTACCACAAGGAAGTACACACAAGGTAGCACAATAGTTTTGTGCTAGTTTTGGTGATATCCAAATCATCATCTAGAAAGCATCTGTAAGTGAAAATACTGTGCTTAATGCACACAGAGGAGGTGTACAACCACCGCTGAGCTTCCATCACACTGGTACCACAATCTCACTGAGTAATCCTTCCTGCATACCATTTATCTCTGGCTTTATCTCAAGTCTCCCCACTCCTAGAAGTGCAGTTGGAACAGTCTGCCTGGCTGATTGTCTCCTGATGATGCTACACAGGATCCTGCTCCAAAGTCACATCTAACACAGTGGAAAATACCAGCTGCTGATCTGCATTGTGACACACATAGCAAAAAATATGCTGTCCAGCACTGTCTCAAACCAGTGAGAACCTACAAGATTACATCTGATATCCTTAAAGTCCACTCATGAGTCTGTTAAAAACTGTCCTTGAGCACTGGGAATAGCTTAGCAATCAGCACTTGTGTTCTGAATGGAGACAAGGTGAAACTTCACAAAAATGTGTTGTTACAAGCCCAGTGTCACTGTGGCGAAATAACAATTATTGTAAACATGCCAGTGTCCAAAGGAACACAGCTCAGGAACAGATGGAGCAGAACTGGTCCTTAGCTGTCTTTGTCATGCCAGCATTGAGAAGTACCCCCGGATTGCAGTCATTTGGGATGAGCTATGTTATATAGCAGAAGTCTGTGTCTAAGTAGTGATGTAGGTTCCCTTTATAGTCAGTGAGGAGTAACAGGCGTTGGTAAGGCAGGGTTCTGCTCGTCACAAAGTCGTCATCCAGAATATTACCAGATTAATCCAGAATATTACCTGATTGCTACTTGGAATTGCTTGTTTATGGGTGTGCAGGGATATTAATGTGAATGCAGAGTTGCACCACAGACAGCTGGAGTCAAGAGATGTGAGTCTTGCTCCCAAATTTTGAGTCAGAGATGAAAAATGGAGGGATGAGGTGGTGTTTTTATGTTCATAGGATAAAGATTTTCCGTATCTCCTACAGCTGTTGTCCCAAGGTCTGTCTTGCTCACCTGCAATGAATCCCTCTAGTTCACATGCCAGCCCTCATCTTAAACAGATGTTGCTGTGCCCACCTTGCTGTGGTGCTCATCACATAGAAGTGAAGTGCAGAGAAATGTGTCACCAGCCCCCTGCACATCCCCTAGTCCCACATCTCCCTGGGACTCCTCTCCACAGGGCCTCCCAATCATTCCTGAACCAGACAGAGACGTCATTAGAATCTGCCACCGAGGGGTTTCTCAGGGAAGAGGAGGGAGTAAAGCTCCAAGGGCCAACATGGACCTGCTTGGACCAGTGTACCAGGCTGCATCAGTCACCCGGTGTTGTTAGAGGTAGAGAAACCTGTCCAGATCTGAAGAAATCAGTTGTGAGCAGTGTTTTTTCTGCCACATGACACAGGCTCAGCTGGAAATGGTATGGGGATCTCTCTGGATAGAGGCAAACCCAGTCCTCTGAAGAGAAGGACTCTTGAAAGTTTTTACCATCATGTGCTGCTTAATGAGTCAAAATTGATTATTCCCTTTGTTATTAATCCTGTGAGGATAATGTGGAACAGTGTCAGATTGGCCTTTGACTTGAGAGTTTGCCAAGAGATGATGAGAGTTTTGGGCTCTGTTACATGATTATTTTACCCCCAGCTGTATATACACCATGAAACTGTGCCAGCAGACAGAAGCAAAGAACCTGGAAGAGGTTTATGGTCTTTTGGGGGTTTCTTGTGGTGGGGTTTTATTTGGGTTTTTGGGGTGGTTTTTTTTTGTTTTATTTTGCTTTGTGGTTTGTTTTTTTTTAAAGAAAAAAATTGGTAGCATTGGGCTTCATAGCTATCAGTTTACAACCTGTCTGTGGGCAGTCTTTGAGTGACAAAATCTACTGACAGCAAACAGTGCCGCTGCTGCAGTCAGCTTGAGGAAATGGGCTCCTTGGAGTCAGTACAATCAACTGATGCAAAATGAGATAACCTAGTTTTGAGACTGTTGGATCTGTAAAAGAAAATACGGAGAGTTGGGAGGGGAAGAAAACAAAACAAACCCACAAAACTCCTAATCTCATGTCAGGTTTAAAAAAAAAAAAAGGAAAAGGTGGTTCATAATCCCATTTTATTAAAAGCCACATGTAGATAGTGTTCAGGTTTTCAATCTAATGAAGGCAGAAGCTGGGTATAGGGAAGAATCCCTGAGCATTTCCAGCAGAAGCAGTCTGATGAGGGTTTCGTTTGAAGGGATATGGGGCTATTGCACATTCCTGTCCAGTGCTCTGTCATAGTGCACTAGGATATGACACTGCCAAATGTGATAGACTTCTCTGACAGAACAGGAGCCTGCCACTGGTACCAATGCCTTTGTGATCTATTGCAGTCTCTCATTTTTTTTTTTAGTCCTCTATCTTAAAAGAATATATTCTTCTTATTAGTAGTGACTTGGTTAACAAAAGCTGCAAAGAATCTGAGAATTCCTCTTATAAATGTCTAAAATTGGTGGGTTTTTCTTCAAAATAGCTGGAAAGGAAAAAAGTACAGTCAAATGTATGGTGTAGCACACTTCTAACGCAAAGCTACACACTGTGCTGCTGCTTCTGTTTGCTGGGAAGGAGATAATGCTGTCTCCTCTGTGCATGATTTTCTTTGAAACCCACTACACAACGTTTAACAGAAGGCGTTAGTATAATCTGTGTTTTGCATAAGGGATGTCATCACATTCAGCAGCAACAAAGTTCCTTTGAAAAAAAAAGAGGGGGGAGGATTTTTTTTTTATTTGAAGTAGCTTAGTAGCTGAACAGGGCAAAAATTATCATAAAGTGACTGCAGCATTCTCAGAAATGTCCTTAGTGATGTTTGCATTTACTCGTAAGTGTCTGCACTGGCGTTTACACCCTTGCTGTTCCTTAAAGCAACATTGTAGGCGGTAAGAACAGCGGCTGTCTCTTGGCTGGGTTCCCATCCCTTGGGAAGCCCCAGATACTGTTATGTCAGTAGGTTTCCCCAGTGCTTTGTGGAGGCTTACACAAAAAGCAAACTGAGAAAGTGCATTTCTCTCTCCATGCCCAACTCACTTGTTAGGCAGACTTTTATTTTTTGTACTTTAAAACCCAATTCCAAATTAACACAGGGTGCTGCTTCTAGTTAACTCCCTGAAATTAATTAGGGTTGGAGGTTTGTCCATGACACTTATTTTTCTCATGATCTCAGAACAAATGTGAATCTTGCTTTTAATAATTCTCTATTGCCTTTTTTTGTTTGTTTTTTTCCCGTTTTTAGAAAAACAGCTGACTGCTAGCAACTGCTTAGGAATATTAGCCATGGCTGAAGCCATGCAGTGCACTGAACTATACAACATGGCCAAAGCTTATGCCCTGCAAATTTTCCCAGAGGTGGCAAACCAAGAAGAAATCCTTAATATCTCAAAAGACGACTTCATTTCTTACATGTCCAATGACAGCCTGAACACCAAAGCAGAGGAGCTAGTGTATGAAACAGTGATAAAGTGGATTAAGAAGGACGCCGCAATCAGAGCTCAGGTAAAAATAATCTCAGCAGCCTCACTCTGCTCCCTTCCCATGAATGCCTCTTTTAGAATAGAAACCATCTCCGTGCAATTTTAAACATACGGGTGTGTGGGAGATGGGATGGGCAGTTCAGATAAAAAAAAGACAAAGGGAATGCAGGCTATGCACAAAATGTATGTAATTTCAAAATCTGATCCCTATATCTGATCATTTAGAATGAAAATCTCATTTGTGACATGCATGGTACAAAGCTGGGGCCTCCAGTTGTTGACTGCAGGCTCAGTCAGAGATAAATTGGGAAGAATTACAGTTGTGTGAGATGCTGCTTTAAAGGGATGCATTTTAGTAACAGCAGGAAATAAAAAATCTGTCAGAAAATCTGTATTTCTTTTGATGCCACATACTGAATAAGTATAATTCCAGTTCATAAAATAAAGATTCTGTATCTTTATTGGCTGTTTAGATAATCCCTTGGATTTTATATATTTATTAGAGTTAGCCTTTCCTCAACCATAGGAGCTATGAAGTCTGCTCTTGCCTAAAGAAACTGAGTCTGTGACTTTACCCGGCGCTGTCTCCAGATAATGCTAGAAGCAATGTCTGTTTGGAGGCTGCTGATTGTCCTTGGGACCAGAAGTCGTCCCTGGTGATATCTCAAAACCTGCTACTTGCCTTGAGTCAGCTCTGTGGTCTGAACCCCAAACCTCTCCACTTGGAGGCCAGTTCTCTGCACAGACCCCTAAGGGGTACACTGTTTTCCTCTGTCCGCTTCTTTGGAGGCCAGAGTTGTTTCTGTTGACCCCAGTCACAGTTTGGGCTGTTTTAAGGTGGACAGTTGCTTATGGACCAGACTGGATCTCAGGGAGACACTTGGCCATGTTGCTGATGCTGTCCCACATTGTAACATTGTAACATCTGTACCTCCTTGACTGAAATGTGAATTCAAGCACTTAAACGTGCAGTGGGATGTTAAATGTGTCACTGGATGTGATCCATAACAGCTGCACATCCACACCTTGCCTCTAAAGTGGGAGAAATAGGAATTCCTGCTCTCCCCAGGCTGCTGGATAAGGGCATTAAGGACAGCGGGGTACTGCATGCCAGGCCAGGCCTTGCTGCCTGTGCTGATCCAGCAGCTGAGCCCCTGGTCCCTGCCAGAGCCTGCAGCCCCCAAGGCCTTGCTCCTGCCCTGTGTGACCAGGAGCTGTGGCTCAGCAGGACAATCCTGGGGACCTGCCCCACGCTCTGATTGCCTCCTCCATGTGCCAGCAGTGCCACTTGGCATTGTCCAATGTTATTATTGCCTAGAACATTCACACAGTATCATGGATTTACTGAAATGCACCCCTTTTTTGGCTCTCACTGGCCTTGAAAAACACAGTTTTACTGAGTCTTTCCCTGAGTGCTTGAAGTTTGATGGCTCTGTGCCACTCTGAACTTAACACAACCTCAGGGACTATTCCCAGGGGCCGGAGTTCAGGAGCCCTGTGGCAGGAGCTTGCCTGGTGCCAGCAGAAGGTGTCACTCACCAGACAGTCTGGGTTATGTTCTCAAAATTGTGGTTTTAAATATTTCCTTCTGCATCCTGCTGAGGCAATGTTGGGAATTTGTTTTTTTAAGTAGTGGTTTTTCTTGCTGCCACCACTGCCATCCGCTCCTCTCTTCCTTTCGTGTTGCAGTTGAGTTGCTTTTCTGGTTTTTTTTTATTCCGAAGTTTCCTTCCCCTCTGTCCTGGTTCTGCAGTGCTTTTGTAGTTTATGATGGCAGTTTTATTTGCTTCTCCAAATTTCTCTGTGGTGCTTTGGTTTCATGCCTTACTTTACAGCAGCTTTTAATTTTTAATTTGTATTTATCCAGAGATAATGGTTTTGAATAAATTACTATTAAAGAAACCAAGAAGAAACTATTTTCCTGCCCAATCCTACCACTAAGCTAGTTTATTTAAATAGTAGCTCTCACTTTTCTTAGTACTCTGTGCACTGCTTGATCTATTATAAAGTTCTTAGTTAAATAGGTACTTACTTTTTTAAAGTAGGAGCTCACACTTACCATGAAAAGTACCATCTTTACAATAATGACTTCTGCATTTTCAGAGCCTAGGAACAAATAGCTTCCATGGTGGATAGGAAGGAAGATAGACCTAAATAATCTTATTTCTAATGAAAATGATGACGAGTAAAAATTTGTGTATGGTGAGCAGCACGGCCCACCATGTCAAGAACTGCCCAAGCTCCTGTGAGATGCACAGGCTGCTCAGAGCTTTGGAGAACTGGGCAACCGTGGCAACACGGAACACAGGATGAACCTTCCTGCAGGAGCTGTGCGTGGATGTTTTTATTTTATTCACAGTTTGGAGATAGATTCTATGAGCTGCCTTTAGACTCTTTGGGGTGGAGGACACCAGGACTGTTGGGGTCTGTTGGGAGGGTTGGTGGATGCCATGAATTGCAGCAGTCTCAAGACATCACTCCAGCTCTACTGCATTCCTCAGGTGATCCAGTCTGGTTTTATTTCTCTCTCCCAGAGGCAGTGCTGGCAGTTAAATCCTTCAGGACATGGATTTCCGGAGCCCTCACTTTCTTCATGGTCTCTCCATCTCCCTTCACCTTGACAGTTCAGGCTCTATTGTCACGTTTTTATTTTGAATAGCTCCAATGGCAGGTGACTAAAATGCTTCTTTGGCAGCTTCTTCCAAGTCCTGCATTGGTGATTCTCCCAAAGGTGGGGGTCTGGCACAAACAGGGAAAGGTCTGGGCTCTTCTTCTCACCTGCATGTCCATCTTCCCTGGCAAAGCCTGGCAGGGGCTCTCTCAGCAGAGACATCCCCGCAGAGGAGCTTCTCTCTGAATCAGCACCCTCTGCCCCCAGGGCAGCCGCAGCCCTCCAGAACTCCTTGTGCTGTAATAGCTTTGTGTCACTCTGCAGTGCCTGGGGACAGTAAATCTCACCCCTTGTGTTCCCCCACCGCAGCCTCATGCCGTGCTCTTACAACAACTTATCCATCACTGCATCCCCTCCTGCCCGATCCCCTGCTGAAAGCCTCTGGGAAGGAGATTTTCAGCGGATCCTCCTGTTCCCCTGGAAGGGTGTTGTTTGCTGTCTACCTGCTCTTCTCTGCCTTTCTAAAAGCTTTTCTTCAGGTGTCTGTTCCTGCTTTTGTTAATTCTTTCCCCACCAGGCTGGAGGGCAGTGACAGGGAAGGAAGCAGGATTTTCTTGGAAGGCAAGTTGAAAAGCTGTGCTCTGGCCGATGTTTAATTGTGCACATTGTGCTCATATGAACAGTACTCATAAAAGTGCTCTGTGGCATTACAAAAGACAGCACCTGAGCCTTGTTACAAAGAGAGAACAGCAGTGCTTTAAGGGTTGCTGATGATCTGCATAAGACAAAGAGGCAGTTCAGACAGTGACATGTTAAACCAGGATTTGGTAAATAATTGTATCGCCCTAGTGCGTTGGAGCAGTGCCTCAGCTCATAGGGTAACATTTATGAAGCTGGTTTAGTGCTGCTGGTAGTGCAGTTTAAAACTGGTCTGAGCAGAAGAAGCAGCCTGTGAGGTGAGGTCAGGACTAGTAGGTAATTTCCTGTGCCACTGGACACAGAGCACTGGTTGTAGGAGTCCTTCTGATTACTGGCACTGAGTGTAGAGCCTGCATCTGACTGACACATCTGGGAAAGCTGAATCTACTCTTTTTTCCTATTTATTTCTCTTCCTGACTGATGGACAAGATTGTAGGGTTTATCCTAACAGTTTTCCCCTTGATAAGCTTATTACAACTCCAGCAAACTCATGCAAAAAAATATATTGTATAATGGAGGCTTTGCTGTCTGAAACCAGCACAGTCTGAGCTGCCTGAACAAGGAAAGGTTTCTGCCAGGCCCCATGCAGTCTTCAGCTGAGCACATCCCCCAGCTCCCTGCATGGCCTTGGGCAGGTTGTTTTGCCTTTTTGCCCCCATTTCTTACCCTGTAAGCTGGAGGAAAGTGATGCCTCCCATGAGGGCTGCTGGGAGGATCCAGTGGATAATGAGCCATACTGTCCACAGGTACTGACGACTGCCAAAGCTGCTCAGAGCTGCAGTCATGCCAGTGTCCACATGGGATGGGAAGGATGGGAAGTTGCTGGATGTGTAGCAGTTTGCTGCCTGTCCAAAGCATAGACATACCAAAGCTCATTGGAAACATTCCCACTTTCTCTTCCAAGTCCAGAGTTTTCCCTGATATAAAAAAAACCTACTACCATGTTTATTAATGACAGAAAGCCTGGGAAAACAAGAGTCCCTGTTGTATGAAAATTCCCTCTCACCCTGAGGAGGGACGAGACATGAGCAGAGGGCAAACATTTCAACAAGTTTCCCAGAAAAGTGCTCGAAGAGAGGGAGATACTGCAGTGATGAATGAAGGACAAGAGGCTCAGCTGAATGACAGCCACCTTTTGTTGCACTCTGCAAGGATATAGTCATGTGCCCTTTTTCCAAACCTTTAAAATCATGGTGTCCAGCAGCAATACAAAATGTCTCCACAATAAAGGCATTAACAAGCTTTTTATGAACTTGTGTCCTCAGAGGCAGATTTATTTAAACAGCATCTTCATGGTGTCTGAGAACCAGAGATGCGTAGACAAATTTGAGGTAATTTAGAGAAGAGCAACAAAAATGATTAAAAGACTGAAGGAACTGATGTGAGGAAAAAAAAGATTAAAAGATGTGAATATGCATGACTTGGCCTAATGACAGCTAAAGAGGGATAAATGTCTACAAGTGTTTGAAACCCCAAGGAGGGGAATTGCCTGAAAGGATGCATGGGAATAACAACAGTAAGGACCACTGGGATAAATTTGAGACTTGGCAAATTAGTCTAACACTAAGCAAATTAGTCTAACACTAAGCAAACACAAAGCCCACCTGTAAGCCCTGTATCTGTCAGTGAGAGTAAGGAAAAGTGATGGAGAGGAGCGGAGGATTTCTGTCAAAAAAGCTACAAATGCCCGTGAGCTATATTTTGGCAGTGACAGAGAGTGGCAGTTCGAAGGCAAGATGCTACAGAAGAGAAAGGGTTGGTGACTGTGAGAGAGCAGATGGAAGATCCCTTATTTCTCAGGCACATTTTAAAGAGACTCCATGCAGAAGAGCAGTTTGCTTCAGGAAAATGGAGAATCTGACAGGTAACAATGACAATTCCAACTCTGCTCTGTGATGACAAGAAGGTAATGATAGAAGCTGATACCCAATACCAGCATGTACAAATTACTTAGTTCATCATAATAAGAAATTAATTGATCAATCAATGTACTCAAGGGCATTAAGTTTCAGGAAAGAATGTTGGAATAAATATGGAAAAGGATGCTTCCAGGGGAGCCTAAGTGAATTAGGCACTAACACTCTATAACAGTTCAATTAGGCTTCTTTGAAAAGCCCACACTACCCTGGTGCTTTGAAATCCATTTGTGGGAAGAGCAGACAAATGCAGAAAGATGCCATAATGAAAGTACAAGAAGCTTCAATTTCTCTGAAAGTGAAAAACGCAAGGGATGAGCGGTAACCCCTGTGATTTCCCGGGGATGGGCTGCTCAAAGAGCTCCAATTTGAATGAAGCTTTTGCAGACACTCAGCTCCCACACGGGCTTACAGAGGGAGAAGAAAAGGCAGCAGCAGGAATGGAATCAGTGCAGGAACATGCCCTTAGCTATATATTGGAAGAAGAAACTGCATTAAATAAAAAAGAGGATGCAGGTGACATTAGCAGTTCCTGAAATTCCCTCTCTACTAAACTTTTAAGTTTTTTTAAAAGGGATACCCTTGACAGAAAATCTACAGAATTATTTCTGTGAAGTTTTAATTGGTTTGAGGAACTCCTTTGTCTCTCAGTCTGCTCAGTCTCTTCATTTGTGGCTTTTCCAACACATTTTTCTGTTTTTTACAAAATCTTTCTTCACTGTTGCTGAAGCAACGGCCTTACAAAGACCCACATCCACAAGCAGCTCCTCACAAATGCTCCCTTCCCTTGCGCTGCATGTGGCCCCAGAATTCAGGACCAAACTCCAGAAACAAAATCATTTTATATTATAGTCAAGAAGCATTTTGGAGAGTTATGGCACATGGATTCATGTGCCTGTGTGTTGTAGGGATGGAGGTATGAGTGGTTCTATGAAGCACCTGAGAAGCTGCAGCTGTTTTGTTGTTGGCAGTGTGCTTTCGAGGTGCATCTGTTTGCTGTGTTTGAGTAGGTGAGTGCCCATAAGCAAAAGAAACACCACTTACCCCTGGCACTCTGTGGGGGAATTTTGAGGGACTATTTCATAGCGTTTAGTCAGCAAGCCAGAGAATGCATGGTAGGAGTGAGGCTTTTTTTAATCTTTAGTATCAGGCAAATTCCAAGTATGATGGATCAATGATTTATCGCCCAGTGCATTTAAAAGCCTCTCACCATATTCCTGCTGGAAATACCAACCCGAGAGCTGCTTTGCAAACAGCTCGGAGAACAGGACAGCCGCTCACTGGTGACATTACAGTGTTTAGTCAGCTGTGCTGCCATAAAGATGTCACATTGAAACCTGATTGCAGGAAGACAGAGGGGCTGCTCTTTCCTTCTTGCTGGGCATGAGATTTATGCATGTGGCATCCTGCCACTGAGCCACCAGCTGAACCCAGTGCCTGCAAACCAGATTTTCTGCCACATGTTTATCTCATGATATTAGGAGGCTGTCGGCTGACATGCTACCAAGCCTTTGGGTTTAATCTCAAGGGAGCATTGCAATTCCAAGAAGTCAATGCGGGTAATTAGTAAGTACTCCAAGCGCAGCAGAAAGCTTAGTTGGGCTTGGATATGACCTTGGGTGTAGGAATGTACAGGAGTTTACTGGAAACACAGTGTGTCTTTGTAATACCCAGGGGTTAGATATCTCAAAGCAAGTTCCCTCATTACCAAGTAGCAGGGCAGCACTGGGAAAATCTAGCCAAAAAAAGCTTGTTTCTGAGAATGGCAAAGCAGTGCACGAATAGCTTTGGCTTCCCCAAACCAGCCAGTTCCCTGTTGGGCTTGCATTTGGGAACTCTGAGCCGGCAATATTTTGAATATCAGGTTGGATAAGCTGTGGGGTAAGCCTGGTTTGGGCTGGAGATGGTGGTCGGGAGGGACCACTCGTGTCACCTCTCCAGCATGCCACATCTCCGGTTATCACCATCAGCACGTGTCACTGGGCAGTTTGCTACCTGGCCACAGCCAGGTTTTTTAATTAGCATGTCCTGTTCTCATTTGAAGGAGTCTAATGCGGTGGGTAACTGGTTCTGCTTCAGATCTGCCCCTGATGGCTTCCTCCATCCAAGGAGGTTCTTGCTCTCTCACTGGGACGGTGCACGCCGTGTGGCAAGTCTGAAGCCAGGGTTCCTATGAGACAGCATTAATCTCCTTCAAGGCTCTCAGATGAATCAAATATATTCCTACTTCATAATGTTTTGAAAACTATTGCAATTGTGCATAAAGGGCTGAAACAGCAGTTTATTGGAGCAAAAGCCTATCGTAATGTGGTTAATCTACCTTCTGTATTTGTCTTTCTAGCTGAAGCCTGTTTCTTTAGGCAGAAAGTACAAAGGGGCCTTTGTGGGGAGAACAGTAAACTAGAGAGACAGATGAATTATAAGGCATAAGGGAAACATTATTTTGACCTCTTCGGGCATTACTTCAAAGATGTTAAAAATCTTAAGAGCTTTCCAGTGGAGCATTTAAGGAGCAGGAAATATGACTCTGTAGCAGGAGACGTACCTCCTTTAAAACCTAACTGTACACTGTTGTGGCCCAAGTCTGTGCAGGAGTACAATGAGAGTCCTTTTGGAGAATACTTGTGAGGATTTTACTGGAGTAGAGATTTGAGAATAAAAAGATTATTTTTAATGTGATAGTGAAGTGGGTTTTGTAACTGAGACTGGGAAGATGCCAGAACAAAGCCCACTTGCAAGCAAGCATTCATAATACTGATGTAATCAGTAGCAGAAGAAATGTCGTAAAAACTTAAGCAAGGTAAACGTTCTCACTCAAACTACCAGTCAGGAATAAAAAAAGCGTTAGAGACTTTTGTAGTCTCATTTGCTAAAGCACTGGCTTGCTGAATGAGATGGGAGTAACTTGTGTGTGAACAGATTATTAGGGAAAGGCTTGAGAGGGTCAACTTCAAGGTACAGCTGGTCATGTTGATCACATACTCCTCTGAGTCAACACTGACCCAATGGTAACACTTAGGCTTCCTCATAGCATGATCACAACCTTCTGAGTACAGCACCCAGGACAAATGGACACAAAAATCCCCGCCAGAGGGTAGAATTATTCGCCCTCCAATTTATATTGACATGTGGTTGTAGACATCTTAGTGTGCCATGGTCTGAGGCATGGTCTGAGGAACGTACTCCATTTCCCAGGAGCTGATGGCTCACAGTTCTGGACCAGAAGGGGACACTGATATTCTCTGCTTCCCCTGGTGCTCAATGCATCCTCTCAGCTGCATTGCTCTGAGGGCTGTTAAGTGTGTTGACTAAATCTGTCTTAATTATAACATGAGTTTACACGTGCCTGGCCGACAAGTAGATACTTGGCTTGCACGAACCCATTTAGGTGTCTGAATCTAGAGCTGAATCTCTCCCCAGAAATGTTTAGATAATTAGGGAAAGATAAGATCTCTTAAGATTTTTCTCTCCCTGTTTTATATGAAACACACTTGTGATTGCAGGCTGGTGGAAGATCCTGCTTTCTGTTCAGCCACTGAAATCAGTGAAAAATCACTGAAATGTGTGCCTCGAAGCAGGGCAGATAGCATCTCTCAGAAGTCTCTGCTCTACTGTGTCCCCAGTGACTATACAAAAAGACTGCTCATATGGCAGCAGTGCCCTGGCTCCTGCAGAATCACCCTGGCCATGCGTGGGGTATCTGGCAGCATCACCACTCAGCAAGGAGTTTATGGATGAGGTCTTCTGCTGTTGCAAAACCTGAGCAGCTCCCTTCACCCAACAGGAGCTACGCTGAGGTTCACATCACCTGAAAAAACAGCCCTGATGGTGTTCAGAAACTTTCCTAGCATTTTAAACAATAAATATTTAGATTTTTGTGTAATGGTGTCCATTCTCAAGGAGCTGAGGCATGATCTCCCATGTTTATGAGTGGGTAATTCCTAATTTTATGCCCAGAAGGGGTATTAATATTCTCTCCTTCACTCTGGCATGTGATGCAGGCTGTAGAGTAGTCATAAGTGATTCCCAACAAACACCTGAGAAATATTCGTACTTGTCCAGCCAGCGCCTGCAGCCAAGCAGGGAGAAGAAAACATCCCCAGGGTTACAGGCACAAAGCACAACTCCAGGGACCTGAAGTGGATGAGTTTGGCAACGTGCCCTGTGCATGTATTCTGCTGCTTTAGCGATAACTGGTAACATCAGTAGGTGCAGTAGATGTTTCATAGCTGTGTAAGGCACAACGGAAAGACAAGAGAGAATGGAGAGCAAATAACAGATGGTAAGGAGGTTGAAATGCTTTATGGTGCTTATTCCAGTCTTAAATGAAAAGGATAATAGTAACAGGATATTTAGTACAATCATAGCTAACAGAGCTGGGAAGTCTTCGTGAGGGAGAATCCAAAAGAAAAAGGCTGCTGATTGCCTAAATCACTTGAATATTCTTAAATCACTGAGGCTAAATGAAATTCACCCTTGACTATAGTGCTTAAAAGAGGTTGCTTTATAAAAGCTTCTCCTGTCTTGTGGAGATGCTGCCGTGGTTCGTACTCCTCAAATCCTTTGGTGAGAAACACTGCAATTCTACGTACCGCTAATGCTCTCAGCACCAAGCCCGAGTCGTGACTGCATGTGGTCGAGCACACACACACACACACACACAGAGAGCCAGCTTTCTGTCGCTGTTCGAGCAAAGGGAAGAGTAAGAGTGAAAAGTGACATCGGTTTTGATATGTGACATCAACTTTCAAGCTGATGAAAGGGAGCAACATGTTCTAATTATTATTCCCCTTCAAAATAAGCCACGAGCTCAGACAAAAGAGGAGAGAAAGGAGGAGGGGAATCCAGGAAAGAAACAGAATCACATTTTCTCACTTATCTAATTAAAGCAAGGTGGGTGAGCGAGAGGGAGAGCTCGCTGTGCTCAGGGAGCAGTGCTGCCCCATTTATTCAGAGAAAGGTGGGAGATGGAGGCAGTAACTCCACTGGGCCCATGGGAATTGTCCCATCCCTGATGGAAAGGAGCTGTTCTCCCAGTGCTAATTCACAGTCAGCTTTGAGACACGGTGGTGCCTGTGGAACCCCATGTCCCCGTGCAGTGGCACACCTGTTTGTGCTGGTGTTTGGCACTGCTTTGTGTGGTGGCTGCTTCCAGTGCAGACCAGCCTCGTGAGTGTCAGGAGCAGCTCTGGCGTGTCCCACCGCACCAAGGGAAGGTGCTGGCTCCTCTGTACACTCCATATATTTTCCAACTTTATTTAAACTGCCCTTTAGAGACTCGTACTGCTTCCTGATCAGCCTGGAGTGGGAATTAACCTCCCTTGTGGGATTGTCTCACTCATCCCCAATGTACCCTCTCTCTGCATTATTCTCCTGTCCCGGTGCCACGTTTCATCTTGGCTCCCTTGTAAGGTTAAACGCCTCCAACCTTCTTAAAAAAAGCACTTCCTGAAGTCAGAGCTTTGCCACCCACTGCCATATGTCCACTGCTCCCTCTCTTACAAGGTAATGACATTAAGATATCTGCAGCCAAGTGCCTGACATTTGTGGCTCCGGGGAAGGAGCAGCCGTTGTGCCTCCTAGAAAGTGCCTCAGAAATGGATTGCAGCAAGGGAGGAGTGTCTTTTTATATGTTTTGAGGTTGATGAAGTGATCTGAAGCCCTACTCGGCCCTGTGCCACACTAGAGGTAATAGTGAGGAGTCAGGAACTTACTGCTCACAGGGGTGTTTTTTCCCAGAAGAGAAGCACCGTCACTTTTCCATCCCTTTTCCATCCCCAAACGACATTTTTATCCCCAAACAAAATTGCAGGGTGGCCAGGCTTCAACTCTTCAGGCTGTACCCTAAAATTGCCAGCTCCAGTGTTGAGGAGAGCTGATAAGCAGGGGACTGGGAGTCAGCCTGAGACCCTTCAGCTCTTTGGGGCCAGAGATTTGCAGGCATGTGTGGGGCTCAGCTCCCCACAGGTTGTTGCGTTTTCGCTTTGACAGAGCTTGCAGCAGGCTGATGTGACTCTCCGGTAGAGGAGCAGTGTGAATTGGGAGGAGACATTGTTTTCCTTCTAAATTAAGCCTACTTCTTCAGTTTGTGTGGGGAAGGGTGAAGCCCTGGAAGTGCTCACAGGTGCTGCATCCTCCACCTGCTTGGCCAGCCCATTACCCAGTTCAGGCCATGTCCCTGCCCTCCTGTCTCACTATGGCCCTGCTGCACTCCCATCCCTACTCATGCTCCTGTTCCTGCTGTGACTTGGCTCTCAGGCACTGCAGGGACAGGCTCGCTGCTGAAAAAGAAAGTAAGAGCCGAGTGGCTACTGGAAGACCAGAGGCATCTGCAGGCCAGCAGATGCTGCTGGCGCTCAGTGTTTCTTGGGACCAACACAGACCTCAGGAATATTTATTTGCATCCTGGCCTCAATCCCAGTTGGGGTCTTTGGATGCTGCCACTATATGAATATTTATTGCAACAGATGATTATCTTTTCTTGCTGCTCACCTTTAGTTTGCATCCTGTTTGTGTGCCTTGCCTCTGGAGTTCTGTGTTTTCCCATTGCTCTGCTTTTCACTGTATTCTCGTGCAGTGTTGTGATATCCCCAACTATATATAAAAAGAATAATCTGGGGACGGACTCCTGCTTTTTCGATTGCAGTTTTCTCTCTTGGGGTTTTGTTCTCCTTTAAGCCGTGTTTGGTGACAGACAGCTTCATTTGCTCAGGTGTCCTTTACCCTCTGAGATTTAATGTATTTGTTTTAGAAGATGAAACTTACTTAGTCAGTATTTCTATAGCACCCTCTGGAGTCAGACTTCCCTAAAAGCTAGAGCTACATGATTTCTTCACCAACAAATAAACTCTACTAATTGAAAGATTTTTAGCAATTGGTTGACATCATTCAGGCTCCACCACAGTTGTTGAAATCAACCCTATTTATTGAGGTTTGTTTCACATTTATAGTGCCAGAAAAGACTTGTTTGGGGCTTTTATTACAGTACAACAACCACATTCACATTTCAAGGTTAATTCATGTAACTCAAATGCTTACTCCATGTATCCACTGCACAAGGTGTTATATTCAGCCTGACTTCAGAATGAGCTTTTAATTCCAAAAATTCCTCCATACAGTGCTGTATAACAGGAGTTGCTACCTTCTGAAGATTATTTTCAGTCTCTGGGTCCAAGCCCAGCCTGGGCCAGGGAGCTCTGAGAGCTGCACTGTCTCTGTCCCACCCATTCACTAGGCAGGGCTTGTATGCAGCATCCATGACAAGTGTCTTTCCAGGCTGGATGACAGGGGATGGTTTACAGGGAAGGAGGTAGAGATGCCAAGTGGCTGAACTCTGACATGAAGGCTGCATGTGTTATTATTTCTCCCCCATCACAGTATGCTGCAGAGCTGCTGGCAGTGGTGCGGCTCCCCTTCATCCATCCCAGCTATCTGCTGAATGTTGTTGACAATGAGGAGTTGATAAAGTCTTCGGAGGCTTGCCGGGATCTGGTGAACGAAGCCAAACGTTATCACATGCTGCCACACGCCCGCCAGGAGATGCAGACACCAAGGACCCGGCCCAGGCTCTCTGCAGGTAAAGCAAAAAAATCCTTCAACAACACCAGCTCCCTGGTTCCACATTTCCTGGACATGCCCTGGGATAGGGCACAGACCTTGGCTCCTTCCCAGAACCTGGTGATACTTCAATTTTCCATCGTTTCCTTAAGCATTTAGGAGCCTCTCCCCATGGGTGGACAAGGGTGTTCAGATATATGCCCCTGAAATGGGATTTAAAAGAGCCTAAACTTTAGGAATGATTATCTTTGTCAGAGACTGTAACGTTCCTCTGTTGTCCTGAAAGTGAGTCCCTTGCCCTCTTTGCATCAGTTTCTGTAGCTGCAGAAAAAGATGAATAATTTGATTCTTTGCCACGGAGCCTCTTGTGGGGAGGATCTGTCTAATATTCATCAAACACCTTCACTTTCACAGCCCTTTGTAAATATAATATTTTTATATGGTGAGGCTGGTGTAAATATAGTATTTTTATACTGATGAGTACCAGCTCAGGCTGTTTAATGCTTGCAGAACAAATGGATCACACATAACATATTCCCTTTTAAAAACCCAGCAGCTATGAAGAGCTGAGTCTTTTTAAGAAGTTTCACACCCATTTTTCCTTTTTGGAAAAATGCATGGAAAAACCTCAAGTGCCTACCTTGCCAGTCAAGCCCGTATCATGGTGATGTGAGAAATATCCTAAATATTCGCTGAACAGAGAGTGCAAATACCACGTAGGAAAACTGCATCCAAGAAGGAGTCTGATGAAGCAGGTGAATTGTTTTAACATGCTGCCTGTACTTCTGCCTCCCATAAGTAAAACAGAAAGCCAGACAAAACTTTCTGTCACTGCCAGTGATGCTAATGTGGCACGGAGATGGCATATCAAACCACGGCATTTGCAGCTTCGGGAAACTGCATCATCAAGGCACCTTTCAGAACGACAAAGTGTAGAGGACTTTCAATAACAATCTACCCTAAAAAGTCTTTCATTGAAGACGACTAATGGTGTGATGTTTGAAGGGATTTTTGAAAAGTGCTTATTTTATGTATATAAAATTGTAGATGTAATGTGATCCATTTCCAGAAGCTTGTTGATGAGGGAAAAGTGATTCTCTCAGGGTAAAGGAGGGTGATTATAGTTTTTTAGGTCAGAGTCTAATTATATAGAATCATGTTATTTTGCATATCAACAGCATTCATGGAGGCACAAAGGATCTCTAAACACCCTTTGTGGACTCGCTGCTGCGTGTCACATGCCCTCTCGAGGTCATTGATTATAATCAAGTTATGTCTTGCACAGGTGATTAGATTTTCTGGTATGGCACAAAAATAATGATCTCTTCTTGCTGAGAAATATTTATTTAAAACCGTACAGCACTTTATCTTAATAACTTTTAACAGAGTAACCTTGCTTGAATGACACAAATATATTTTTTGAAAATGCTAATGAAGAATGACGATAATCCATTACTCTGCAGACGCATTTCTCTCCACTGCTGCTCCTAATCCTTCTCGCTGGCAGTCTCGCTCTCACCCCACACCTGTGCACACTTGTCTCTGGTCTGGGAACTGTGACACATCACAGCAATGGCTCCAGCCAGGAGACAGCTCCTGAGGTGGTGATTCCTTCCATCCTGTGGCCTCCTGGTCCTGCTTCTGAGCCTACCTCTCCTGGCAACACATTGCACAGGGGCTTCCAATTGCTGCAGAAGGGTTTTTAACACTTCCACTAAAAGCCAAGTCCAAACCATCCCCAGCACTTGACTCCCGGGTGGAGCCAGGAAACATCCCAGGGTTACACTGTGACCCATCTCTGTGGGAATGAGTCTGGAGAGGAGTCTGGAGTAACACAGAGATCAGATACGACTCTGCTGTGAAGTGGGAATAAAACCTCAGAGATGTGGACTGCAAAAGTTTTGCCTGAACAGAGAGTTTGGCTTGGTGGACACATTGCATGTTATGGGCTTGGGGGAGCTGTTCAAGCACAGAAAAAGCTCAGTTAATAACTATATTAAGGCAGGGGCCATCTCTGTCACATTTCCTAGCACCTGGTAGAACAAGACCATGATCCGTGACTTCAGCACATGTTATCTAGGTCTGGAAAATCTGCTTTCTCTGGAAAAAGAAAAAAAAACAAAAACAAAAACAAAACAAAACANCAAACCCAGAAAAATCTATATTAATAGAGTGCATGCAGGAAGAATATCAGGATGAAGATCCACAATCATAGCTTCACTTTTTCCAGACATTAGCTTTTAATGTGAGAAGACTTTCTTTAGATTAAAGTCCAAACATGCTTTTCCTGGATAATGACCAAGCTCCAAAGCTATCACAATCCTTGACAAAATGCCCATTTTCTTCAATGGAAGAGAAATTTGCTACCTGCGAGTCTCACTCAAAGACTCTTCAAATGAATGGACATCTTTACGTGGAAGTGCCTTTTTAATTCTGTCCCTCCAAGTTTTGCCCAGATGGCATTCTCCCTCCCTGGTTCTCCCAAGAGTGTTCATAGTGTCATTCCTCACCCACTGCTCCCCCTACACACACATTCCTGGTTTTTCTCACTCTTTGTGGTTTGATTGCAGACTCTAAAACAGATTTATATACGATGCATTAAAATTTCCCTGACTGATGAATATTTTTGGATGGATTCCTGCCTGGTTGAGCGATGCCACTTTTTTACAACACTATTTTTCTTGCTTGAATCCTAGGAGTAGCCGAGGTAATAGTCTTAGTTGGGGGTCGCCAGATGATTGGCATGAACCAACGTGCTTTAACAGCAGTCACTTGCTTAAATCCTCAAAACAACAAGTGGTACCCATTGGCCAGCCTGCCCTTCTATGATCGAGAGTTTTTCAGCGTGGTCAGCGCTGGAGACAACATCTATCTCTCAGGTAAGCAGCAGATTCCATAGAAACAGAACCACAGAAGGGTTTGGGTTGGAAAGGACCTTTAAAGGTCACCTAATCCAACCCCACTGCCATGGGCAAGGACACCTTCCACTATCCCAGGTTGCTCTAAGCCCCATCCAACCTGGCCTTGGACACTTACAGAGAGGGTGCATCCACAGCTTCTCTGGGTAACCTGTGCCAAGGCCTCACCACCCTCAGTGTAAGAAATTTCTTTCTTGTGTCCAATCTAAATCTACCTTCTTTCAGAAGAAGTTTAAAACTCTTGCGTCTGATCCTGTCACCACAGGCCTTGATAAAAAGCCTCTTTCCATCCTTCTTGTAAGCGCAGTTTAAGTATTGAAAGGTCATGATAAGGTCTTCCCAGACCTTTCTCTTCTCCAGGCTGAACAACCCCAAATCTCTCAGCCTGCCTGCATAGGAGAGGTGCTCCAGCCCTCTGACCATTTTCATACTCCATCCCTGGACTCAATTCAGCAGGTCCATGTCCTTCTTGTGCTGGAGACCCCAGAGCTGAACACTGTACTCAAGGTGGGGGTCTCATGAGAGCGGAGTAGAGGAGGAGAATCACCTCCCTCAACCTGCTGGTCACGCTGCTTTTGATGCAGCCCAGGATACACTTGACTTTCTGGGCTGTAAGTGCACGCTGCTGGGTCATTTCCTATTTTTTGTCCACCAGTATCCCCCATTCTTCCTCTACAGGGCTGTTCTCAATCCATTCACTCTCCAGATTTACTGGTCTGGGAGAAAAGTTACAATACAGACAGCCCAGACAAAGCAGGACCTGCCAGAGTTTTACCCAGCTGCTCCTGGGGAGGAAAAAAAAAAAAGAAGTGGGAGGGATGTTGGGAGAAAGGGATTTCCCTGCTTTTATCATTCTCCACATCTCTGCAGTGTTAACGTTCTCTCAGAGCAGTCAACAACAGTATTTTGCAGTTGCAACGTGGAGAAAATAGGTCTGACAACCATCAAGCATGCAAAGAGTTTTCACTGCCACAGAAACAATTCAGAATACTGTCTGTAGTTGAATCTAAATGGTAGGTTATGGAATTTGAGACAGACAGACTGAACTGCTGAATATGTGACCTACACTTAAAGTATTTGCTTACAGAAGCATTCATGTTTTGTACTTGTTGAAACCTCTCTTTTGACAGTAGTCACTAGCCCTATAATCTTAGTTTTGATGAAACTGAGACCACGCTCCTTAAAAGGCTTTAACTCCCAAAGTATCTGTCGACACCATGCCCTGAGCATCACAGTATCTGGATTTTTGCAGTCTGTTGGTACCTCTGCTTGGCTGGAGGGGGAAAAGCAATTCTCACCAAACGGTGCAAGGATGCTCTGATGGCAGCTGAGTGGAGGCTGGATGATTAAAAGAGGAGGCTGGGCAGGGAGGTGCGGATGCGTGTGATCCGAGGATGTAGCTGGGAGCACAGATGCACCTGGCATCTGTACCAGTAAGGGGTTACAGCTGTTGCCTTTCCCTTGCCGCGCTCTCTCACTGCATTTTCTGCAGTAAATTGCTTCCTGTGGTGTTAAATTCCATTAATACTGCATAGAGACCCTAAGAATTGATTAGAAATTATTTCTTGATTTTTTTTTTCCCCCGTGCTTGTTTGCCCATGCTTGAGAGCAGCTGGAGCAAAAGTCTTCTGGGGAGGCTTTTGTCAGATGTTGGCTTTTAGTTATTCTTAACTGAGGTGCTTTCCAGTATGTGCAGCCATTTTAGGCTGTGCCGTACCTGGTAACAAAAGCTTGGAATCCTAATTTCAAAGCTCATTTCAGCTCTTTCCCTTGAATCTGGATGACTGACCGGGTGGTATTTGGTGGCTGCAATAAGGAGAGCTGCAAATGTAGCTAAGAGTCAGCTGATATTTTGCCTTTGCTCTAATGTAGAAGACACAGGAAAAAAGGAAGAGGAACCAACAGAAGTGAGAATGGCCTGCTGCAAGCTCCGAGTGCTGAACCCTGCACTGCATAGCATAGGTTTGGAGAGCAAAATACCAAGGAGGAAGTCTGGTTTTCTCATTAAACCATGGAACTGTATCTAGTTCATTTTCCTGGCTTGACCACTGACTCCTAGTGTGGTCCCAAATAAATCATTTCACCTGTTTGTTCTTCAAAACAGGATAGTAAGACACTCACTAAATGGCTATCTTGGAAGCTTCAAGCAGAAGTTAAAAGTGACCAACATAAATATTTCACAAGATCATCTTGAACTGTTTTACAGGAGTGGTACAGCTGGTTCTGTCTTTTATCTACAAATGAAAATAAATAAGAATTGTGTCCCCCGAGAATTAGAAATTAAGCCTACAGTGCAAACACTGGCTTTATTGTGCCTATATATTTGCTGCTTCAATCCATCACTGTATTAAGCATTTTAGATTTCAGGCTGGCCTGTGTCTTGCAAGCCAAGATAGACTCAGCCTCCTGACACCTTCTTGCAAGTGTTGCAGTAATTTAATAGGCTGGAAGTTATTTATGAACAGTGAGAAGGGTCTATCCCCTTATGTACGTGTCCCTCGTAGTCTGACATCTTGATTTCTTCATGTCATCTTATTAAAAAAAACCTCAGCCTTTGGGGCGCATGAATAAGTGACACAGATATGCATCATCGGAACAGATGCTCAGTATTGAGGGTGATTTATTTTAATTAGTCAAATGTCATTTGAAGAGTTTTTACTTTGTAACTGGCTTTGATTGCTGTGTGCAGAGCTGCTGCCGTTCCAGGATCTCACGTAACTCTCCCCTTTTCTCTCCCCCGCCCGCCCGTGGGTGCCAGGCGGCATGGAGTCGGGTGTCACGCTGGCTGATGTCTGGTGTTACATGTCCTTGCTCGATAACTGGAACCTCGTGTCCCGCATGACAGTCCCAAGGTGTCGACATAACAGTCTGGTGTACGATGGGAAAATTTATACCATTGGAGGGGTCGGTGTGGCAGGCAACGTTGACCATGTGGAAAGGTAAAAAAAAAAACCCAAAGGTGAAAAAAAAACCCCTCACGTGCTGTTTGCTGGAGCTTTTCCTTCATGTTATGCTAAAGGAGCGTTTGCCTTTTAAAGGACACATCAAATGGACTGTATGTGTTAAAATAAGCTTTTATAACAGCTAAGAAAGTAGGAAAGTGGGCAGGATTAGATTTCATTTAAAAGCTTCAGTGGAAAGCATTGTTTCAAAACCAAAGAGGAAAGTTGCCAGCTTCTCTCTTTGCTCAGGGGAGTGAAGGGAGGAATTAAGCTTCTTTGGACATTTTTCCAGGTCATACAATGAACTAATAAACTCCCTTTGAATTTAGTACTGATGAAAGTCTTTACAGACCACAATAGTACTTTTTTTTTTCTTCTTTTAAATCCAAGAAAAGCGGCAGCAAAGTAAGTTTCTTGTATGTGTTTTCCTGGTGTAACACCTCAGCCGTGACCTGGCTGGAAGATCCTCCCTTTGGTGGTCTTGGCCTGGGGCTGGGACCTGCCGATTTCAGACTAAAACAACCAATAAATGGAAACAGTTTTGAATTTCTGGCTGAACAAAGATGGGAGAGAATGGAAATTTCTCCTTTCAAATAGACTCCAGATGTAATTTTTTTCATTTTTTTCACATGGAACTTAAAAAAACAGGAAGGAACAAAAGTGCAACAAAAGTATTTCACAAAGTAAAATTCCAAAACCAGGTAATTTCTTGTCACCCATGGCATTCAATAAAGCCCTAGATTTTATATGTATATCTGTGTTTTCATTAAAAAATAGAATTCACTTTGAAATGCAGTTTATGAGACTATTCTATTCCAAAAATATCAATACAGTCTTAGTCTTCTCCAAATACTTAATTGGGGCACATTTTTGGGAAATGTTTTTCCTAAGTGAATGTGGCAACCAAAAATATTTTTGTCAGTTTTAAATGCTGAATTTGAATACTTCTTCAGAAACATTTTGAAGCAGGCATTTTCCAGTAAAAGTTGCATTAACAGGCAAGACAAATAGGGATAGGTCATTAAGAAAGATTGTGGGGGAAGAAAAAAGCAACGTATTATTCAAAAGGTTAGAAACTGGTGTTGGTGATGATGCTCTCAGCAAATCAGGGGACTGCAGACAGCAAGGAATGAATGATAAATCATAGCAGTGAACGCAACATGTGAACATTGCTTCCCTCCTTAACCCAGAACGTAAGGTGAGCACTGCCCACCAGACTTGCCTTGAAGCAAATCTCACCCTTTTCAGCAGATTTGTTTCTGATATCTGCAGGTATTTGTCCCATAATTTAAGTCAGTAAATTTTTAACTAGCAGAACTGTTTTTGTGAACACAGGCAGGAGAGAGCCCACGAAAGAGATGCTGTTCCATTCCGTCTCTTGATAAAGATGAACAGCGAAATAATGCTACTGAGAATAGGAGTCTTGATAGTTGTCATTGATTAAATTACCTCTTTTCAGTTTTCCTTGGGCCTGATTTCTGTCTCTGCTCTGATTCTCATGGTCTCTCTTTATCAAAGCATCTAAAATGTTGGTCAGTTGAATGGACCCCAAATCAAGCAGAGTCCCCCCCGCTCCTTCCCTCTCATCTCAGTCACCCCAGCCCTCACCACAGATGACATTGCAGCCTGCAAAGTCACACTCAGGCCCTCGGCGGCCCCTGCTTGGCTCAGTGAGAGCAGCCGTGCTGGTTTTCCATTGTACCGAGCCCACCAAGAGACCTGGATGTGGGAAAGGAGCAGATTTCCTCCCTATCATTTCAGCACACGCCGTCTCAGCCACAATAAGGATGTCTTGTCATGGGGATTTGCTAAACCGTGGTTATAATTAATCTGCTGTTGTCTATAGAGTGACTTGTGAGGCAGAGCCATGGAAAAAGTGCAACATGGCCTACTTTGGGCTATGCCAGGAAATGAGAGAAGTTTGGGGATGTTTCCTTTTTATTCTTCATATTAAAATGACAGTAGGGGGTGACAGAAGTGAAGCACAGCATGGCTGAAGCTATGTTTTGGAAAGGATGTTTCAGGGTCTGCTGTCAAAAATGCAGGTGAGGGAAGGCTGACCCTCCTAGCTGTGCTGAGCCAAGACAGGCCTTTTCACACAAAAGCACTTCCCATTTGGACAAGGCAGGGGGCAGGAATTTAAATCGCTGTACCCATTTTTGCAAGCAGTGAGGATTTCTGAATTTGGATTGCAACTTTGGAAAAAACACACTAAAATACAAACTAAAATCGCTTTGATTGCTGAGTTGGCTTCTGTTTTACAAGCAGTGAATGCCCACTTCTTGACTCTGCTTTTCTTCCCCCCACCTCCTCTAGACCTACAAGAAACCAACTTTCTCCCATCATATTTCTGTGTGGATTGCACATTCCTCTTCAAATACTGCGTTGGTTTGGACGGGACATTGTGATACAGTCTCTCAGTAGGGGGGAAGTCTCTCTGTCATTCCAGCAGGTCATAAAAAAGCACTACATTAAAATAACGTAGCATGGTCATAGAGTCCATGTCAGGTGATGCCAAAAATTACATTTACCTCTAAAGTTATCAATCCTCCCCTGAGTGTTGAATTGCAGAAACACACTCCTGGGTTTGGGGTGGTTTTCCACCTTGTAGGAGGCCTCTGAGATTATAGCCCTTTTATCCCCCCAGATGAAGGTGCAGGGGCTTATCCAGGCCTGACACACAATGCAGTCCTGGGCTGTGCCACCAGTGTGAAGGGCAAGGCACTGCACATCCTCCCTCGCTGGACCACCTACCACCTCCCCTGGTGCATATGCAGCTTATCTTTCCCAACCATATTTTGCTTTCTGCTTGCTCAGTCAGCCCAAGCGTGACCATGCCCAGCTTTGGCCAGGTTCTGACGTGAGTCTGCTGGCGTGGTGAAGGGCATATCTCCAGTCCAAAGTGACTTACCCTGACCTCACCAGTTAGCACACCCAGAGCATGAAGTCTACAGGGTGTCTCACCACAGTGGGTCTTTGAGGACAGAGAACATAGCATTTTCTCCCAGTTTCTTTCTTGTTCTCCACCTGTTTTTCATGGAATTAATGTATTACTTGATCCTAAATGGTTAAAAATCTTAAAAAGATTTTTTTACAGCATTTTGCTTTTTAAAAACAAATGTCAGACCACCTTAGCTATACATGGTGCCACCTGCCTGTACTTAATACATCTGCTGCACTACTACAAAGCATTAAAGCAAGTGGGGGCCACTGGGCTTGTAATGATCATTGGCATTAGCTCCTGTGTCCCTCTCTCCGTGCTTTCGGTTGTGTCGTTGATGCTGAAGGGTGCAGCCTTACCCAGAAGTTCTGGTGACACTTAAAACAGTGGGTGTTTTCCCATCAAATTCAACAGGGCTGAGATTCTTTACCCTTTATCTGCCATTTGTCTGTAAGGAGGCAGCAAAATTTACATCTCAATGGATAATATTATGGGACTATCAATCACAAGCAGATGAATAGGAGTCATTCGTTACTCATCTTAAAACAATATGCATGTGCCAGAGGGGCTGAGTTATAAGTCCATTTTGGTGGCTGTGCATGGGTATATGTTCAGGGAAAGTTATGTTTTTGCAATGAGTGTTTAGGGAAATAACGGCGTGGCTGCAGTTCTCCATCAAGCCCCTCTGGCAAGGTTCTGTGTGACAGGAAGCAAGTCATTAGGTGTTAGGCGAGAGGGTATTACACTTTCTGTCTTCTTCTGAGATATGAGTTGAGTTGGGAGCTGGCGAAATGAAGTGGATCCATGAACTAGGTCTTTAGATAATGGATGGGCCCTGTAATATATGCAATTTGAGAGCCGAGAAGGCTGCGTATGCTGACAAGACAATGTATGTGACTGGAAGCGTGGAAATGTGGGTGCTTTGTGGTTATTATATGTTTGAAGGACAGAAGAAGATGAATCCCCTTGACCTGACAGTACTTTTGCAATAGGGTTGTCTAAAATTGGGAGATTACTTTTGTTGGCAGTGCATACTTTGAAAACAGTCTAAAAAAAATCAGTGTAAAGAATAAGCTTCAAACATTTTAGAAACTGCTTCAGAACCTACTGTTTTATTGAGACATGATCATGTAGGACTTAGGGGTTCTTCCCCAAGGAAGGTGGACATTTCTTCACCAAAAGGATTGCCAGGCACTGGAACAGGGGAGCATTGGAGTCACCATCCCTGGAGGTATTTAAAAGTCATGTAGATGTGGCACTGAGGGACATGGTTTAGTGGTGGGCTTGGCAGTGCTGGGTTAATGGTTGGACTCATGGATTTTAAAGATCTTATCTTACCTAGACAGAAGAAATTTAAACATATTGCCTTGTCTTAGGATAGTTTCTTAAGCCTGTCAGAAGAAAAGAAAAAAGGCAAAAAATAGTAATCCATTACTGTGATTTTAAACACGTGAATCATCTGAAGAGCAGTTCAATATGACACTGTACAGCTTTAGTTTAAATAGAAGCTTTACTGCAAATATAATTAAATAATGCTTAAATAACTGAAGTCTTTCTTGCAGACTGACAGAAATGGTCAGTGTGTAAGCGGCTGACCATGATGTAAGGATCATATAATGTGAATAAATGAAGATACACGTATGGCTGCTTAACCTAGGAGGACAAAAATTAAGAGACTGAGGAGAAAAAAAAATACTGTTTTCAGGTACTGAAGAGATCAAAAGTCAAGAAGGCAGTGAAGCGAGTGGCACAGCTTGAAATGAAGGGTTTTCTGCTGTTAATACTGAGGTGGTAGGGAAAGAGCAAGGAAGGAGGTGTTGAATGAAATGAATGAAGGAAGGGGAAGATCAGGCCCACAGATGAAATCCTAAGAGTGGGGAGTTGTGGAAACCAGCAAGGTTTTATATCTGCATGTGCTCTCTTCAAGCCTGAGCTGTATTTTCTGCTGGGTTCAGATCAATTGCCATATCATGGGTATATAAATTACACATATACATACATACATACATTATATATGCAGATAATGCACATATACACATATATAAAAACATATAAGGCATATGTAAAGGACATACATCAGCAGGTAGTGACTGCACAAGGGTGAGATGAGATCCCTGTGCTCGGTGCAAGTGACACGTGAAGTGACAGGTGGGGACACACATCCTGCAGGGCCAGGACCCGCAGGCTGCTAGGGCAGAGGAAGGAGTGTGAGGGCGAGTGTGTAAAACCACACGTGAGACCATAGCGTGCAAGGACTGCAGACCAGGAATCAGTCGTGTGAAAGGAGATGAACTTGAAGATTCAAGTTCATCGAATTGGATGGGCTTGGTAGGCCCATAGCCAAGGACAAGCATGGACACACTGGGAGGGAGCAGTGCAGGAGAGGGAAGAAAAACCTTTGCTTGGCTTGAAGCCAGCTCACATTATGTCTCCATCTACGGCTTCAAACAGGGGATTCGAATGCAAAGCTTGACTAATGGAAAGAGATCAAAGTGATTATTCTTTAAATCAGTTTCCTCCCTGCTGGCCCTTGAGCAGAGCTGGTGTGACAGGCAGCCAGGAGCCCCACGAGCACCAGTGGCCATGGTGTGATGGTAGTGCCAGAGGTGACACAACAGATGGAAAAGCCCTAGGGCAGAGAGGTAAAGCAGGGGTCAGTATTTTCTGTCCTGGAAGGTTACAAAGGTTCACCTTCATTCATTTTTAAACCAATTGAGTTAATCTGGTGCAAATCCTTGTGTGAACACATTAAGAGCTGACTTGAGATAGACCAAAATGATGGAAACCTGCCTTGCAGAGACTTAAGGAGCTTAGACTACTTAGTTTATCCCATAGAAGGTGAAGAGTTGACTTTATTATTTTCTGCACGTCCATATGTGAAAGAGAGAGATTTGATAGCAGACAGCTTTATAATCCACCAGGGAAAAAGAAACAAACTTTCTGGTGGGTGGGAGCTGGAGCAAAACAGGCTAGAAATCAGGTCTACTGTTTTGCAAGGAGGGAGTGAACTGGAGGAGTAAATTCCCAGGGGATGGAGGGACTCAGTGGACAGCTATCAGGGTGCCGTGAAGGCATCATTTTCTCCTCTTCAGCCTCAGAGCTAGGGCAGACACTCACTTGAGAGAGTTGCTTCACTGAACAGCCCATGTAAAACCCACGTTAGATGCCCATGTTAAGTGGATTGGGACTTGATTCCACCTGCTTTATGGTTCACCAATTTTTTAAACCAAATGACCTTCAAGAAAAGGGTGGGGTTTTAAGCTTCACCACATGCACCTGTATCCAGTAGATTTTTCAGCCTTTGGCTTTCAGCAGATGAAGTGAAACTGTTCATTTTTAGTTTCTCAGTGGCAGATGAAGGACAATAGGAAAAATACCAGCTCTGTCACCATAGAGCACAAACAGAGAGCAGTGAAAGTGAGTGAAAAATAGGGTCTGTGGGACCTGAGGCCTCAGTAAGGAAATTTATCCAGAAAAAGGATGATCGTTTTTGTAATTTGAACCTTCTCCAGTATTCCTATGGATGTGGTCCTCAATCACACCCAGCCCCTAGCATATGTGAAGGATATCTTCCCAAAAATCTTCCCTTCTTCCCAAAAACGTATTAGGACAATCAGAACGTCACTGTCAGGAACATCTTTGTCTTGGGAGCTGAGCTGTGCCAGGTACTTCTGCCAGCAACAGGGAAGGCAGTTGGCTGCTCACCACCCCCATCTCAGACCACTTTGACTGCCCACAAATGTTGCTGGTGCAAATTCAGAGTAGATGGTGTGAGATAAAACTTATCAGTTGACAAGTAGAATTTGTCTTAAAGGAGGAACAAGAGAAGGAACACTAGGTCAGTTCTCAGCTCTGTTGTTTTTCCCATTCTATAACCAATTATAGCCATTTTTTTAACAAGACATCAAGAAGTAAATTACCAATGAGTTAGCAAAGTGTGTCCCAAAAGCAAAGTGCAAAACTTTATATTATGTGAGATTTTTGCATATCTGCTCCAGTGGATGTGAGGGCTGCTCCTCCTGAGTGCTGTGGGTGAATGCAGGAGCTGCAGCATGTGGTGACTTACCTGGAGGAGATGCTTGTGCAGTCAGAATGCATCTGCAGGCTCAGGTTTGGTACAAGAATCAGCCCAGTGAAGGTGTGTCACCTTGAATGCTCCCAGCACCATGTTGTTTAATCTTGTTATATTTCTTCCCTTTGATCACTTGTTGTAGATGAATTTAATTTCTCTGTAACTAATTTGGAGCATCATACAAGGCAGTTCTCCATGCTCATTATAAGGGACTTTCCTAATTTTTTTTAGTTAAAGTTTGCCTCCCTCTTGCTTTTGCTTCAGTCTTATGAGTGTGTTAATTACTTTCAGTTATATTACTTGGAAACTCATTAGTGCATTTTTATTAAGCACATTATTTTCTGCTGTTTCTGCCATTTTTATCATTCCTCTCTTTTATTTTCCCCAAGTTTGAGCAGTGAAAATTTGAGGGACATGTTACAGACGGAGAATTCCTCTGTTGCCAAATCGTATTTTGCAGATGGGTTCATGTTCATCAATTCATTTCATGTTTGCATATTGCATATCACTGCCATTAAGAGCAAAAGCACTGAATGGGTGATGAGGGCTTCAGTTCTGGCAGTCAACAACTCTGAAAAATCACTACACAGGAAACTCCTGTTTGACTGCATCTGTCATTACATGGAAATATAGAAACCTAAAAATCACGTTATTCTCCACTGTCTCCAAGACTCATTTTAGAGCAGCTATTTGGATCTCTGCCACATTATCTTTAAAAAAAGGGGATGCCTGTACTTGTGATGTTGTCTAAAATGAATCTTCATCCATGGATTGTTAACTGCACATCCCTTATGGTCAATGACTTAATTAAATCAGATACTGATGACCTTAAAACTAATTTAGCACTTTCATGCATACTCTTTTCTTTTTGATTCATGTCAAATACGAATGCAATGGTGAAATCTTACTCCAGCATTAACAGCTGCAGCATCCTGAAATGAAGCACAGTAGCTTGGTTTGCACAATGAAAATTAAATGGAAGCAACTTATTCTGGCACAAAATGTGTGTTGCTGGTCAGTTAACTAGAGTAAAAGGAGCCATCGTGTTGCATTATGTTGCAGATGAGATGTGTTCCACAAGCTGAACAACTGAAGTATATTAACAGTTGCCTGCCCACAGTCACTATTGGATATCTCCACACTGATTAGCAAGAATAATCTCATTGTATACTCATTAGAAGAAATTAATCAGTGGAAGACATCTCAACAAAGATGTCCCAAGTTTCTGCACCTTGGACTATAATGAGATTTGAGAGGCATATACAGAAAACAGAACCAGCTTTCTCTGGGCTTCTATCAATGTTTTAAAACCTTAGAGAAAAGCATTCATTACACCGTTTACCAAGTGGCTGAATTTGTAAGATGTTAAAAAAAGTGCATTTCCACCTCTGCTTTTCTTCTGCTTGCCAAGCTGCCTTTCTGTGCCCCAGCCTGCTTCCTGTGCCTGTCTGTGCTGCCCAGTGCTGCTCACCTCAGCTCACTGCCCTGCTGTCATCCCTAGGTACGACACCATCACCAACCAGTGGGAGACCATCGCCCCCCTGCCCAAGGCCGTGCACTCGGCTGCGGCCACCGTGTGTGGGGGCAAGATCTACGTCTTCGGAGGGGTGAACGAAGCCGGCCGAGCCGCGGGGGTCTTGCAGTCCTACATCCCTCAGACCAACTCATGGAGTTTCATAGAGTCCCCGATGATTGGTAAGCCTTGCGTGGTGTCAGAGCAAACTTCTGTGCTACAAGTATCTTAATGCCTTTGCAGAAAGCAAAGGAGTTGTGGGGTCAGGGGGGATATCCCTATAACATACTGGCAGGAATGCATGGCTCTTACACCAGAGAAGCAGTTGTCTGGATCTCCACTGAAGGCAGTTGTCACTCGTTAATACAGACTAGTTACCAGCTAGAAGTGATGAGTTCAAAGCAGAGGAGAAAGGAAATCAGTTACTAGGTATGAACAAATAGACACTTTAGATTAAAAAAATCTCCAAGTGCAGTGAAACTTCATGCTGGCATCATGTGCTGTTCCATGTGGGTTCACAGCACTGCTCAAGGAGTGCATTATCACTCATGGGTTTGTTAAAATGCTGCCTGTCCTATGGGAAGTGACGGGCATTCTGAGCTGGGATTTATCAGTGGTGTCCACAGGCGTTATGTGCTTCGGAGGCTGACGTCTTCAAGACGTAGTTTATTAAAACTGTGTTTATTAGTTTCTGATGCCCTTGAGCTCACCAAACATAAAGAGCAAGACGAGAAACCAAATTTCAATTTCAATGTACCAGCCAATGTCAGAGGTGGTGACTTCCTTCCAAAATTAGAACAGCACTCAGAAGTTTGCAACTTACTTGCTTTCTGTGGCAATTTGTACCCTCAGTGTTTAGCCTGCTTTTGGAAATGAGGTTTAGTGTTCAGCTCAGAGAGGATGCTCCTGCAGGCAACAGCTGACCTGGGTCGTCTGCCCTGCACTGGGGTGTGCCAGCCTTCGGTATGGCTGCACCCGAGTGGCCAAGGAAACAACTCACACACAGTCATTGCACAGAAGCTGCTTTTGGAGTGGTTTGCCTTCACATCCTAGTTCAGAGAATCATACAGTGGTTTGGGATTTTTAAAGGTCACGTAACCCAAGCAATAAGCGGGGACATCTTTCACTAATTCAGTTTTCTCAGAGCCCTGTCCAACTTGACCTTGAAGTTTCCAAGGATGGGGCATCTACTGTCTGTCCGGGCAACCTGTTCCAGTGTTTCAGCATTCTAAATCCCTTATTCATGTTGAAACTGTGACTTCATTTTAAAAAAAATCTTCTCATTACTGAGCCTTAGAGCAATAGGAGTATCAAGTAGGAAACTATAGAAGGACAGCTGTAAGGTATTCAAGTAAGGCCTAAGCGTATTCAGAAACTTAGAATAAGCTGCTCTTTCTGTTGTAGCTTGTTGCAATGATTCCAGCCCTTTTGCTGGGGTTCCCTGGTAGATCAGGACACGAGGAGCTGGCGCTCCGTGGCCGCAGCCTCCCCGGCACAGAGAGCGCGGCCGCTCCCGATGCCGGCTGCTCCCGTGTGCTCTAACACAACATGACACGCGTATGATGGGCATGAAGCGCCCAGCAGGAGCGCGTTAGCCGGCCAAAGGCGTGTTTATGTAAGACAGCAGCACAAACAGCCCCACTGCCTGGCTTTTTCCATCACGTGGCTACAGCTATCGCTGCTCCTTTAATCCACTGACTGACAGTATGAGGCTTTCCTGGACTCACAGCATACTGCAAAAATGAGTGCATTATGCAAAGTTGTATTCCTATTCCTTACCATAATAGTACAAGCGCCACAGGAGCTAAGGAATCATCCCCTGGGCACATTAAGGTGTAACAAGCGTCAACACTATGTGTGTTTAAAAAAAATCATCTTAACCATCCCAGAGCTGGGTTCATCACCCGTTGTTGTAATAGGGTTGTACTATTATTTCTTAATAGTACAAAAATATGTGAAACATACTCATGAAGTTAAAAGATGGTATTTATGTTTTCTTGGTGTAAGCAAAGTTCATTGTTTAAGCTGAAGGCATAAAATACATAATAAAACAAGGACTTCTTTGTTGGGTAATGTATAACGTCAATTAACTTGCAAATAACTTGAAATAACACAATCTGAAAAATGGCACCTCGATGGAGAATGTCTGGGAATGTGAACTGATGTGATGCCTGATCTTCACTACAAGGCAGTGGGAATGCTGGAAATATATTTCTATTTCTCCAGCTCTACAGAAACCGTAGCATCTCCTGTATTTTTAAAGTATCCCCCCCAAGAACTTAGAGCAGTGCCAGGTACAGTACAGTCTAAAAGAAAGAAGTAGAAGGAACCTTTTGCACAATGGAGCTGGGATCAATCCTGGCATGATCACTGCCAGGGCGCCTCTGACAGCATCAGAGCCTTTTTGTGTTGATTTGTGAATTCCTAAGGTGTACCTCTGAGCTAAGGCAACTGAGATGTCTGATGGTGAGTTGTTACAAAGTCACCCTAGAGATCACTGAAACCTGTTTGACCTCAAATAGGACAACAGTTTATTTTAAAATGCCTCAAGCATGCTCAGATATGCAACAGTAGCTGCAGGTATTGAAAGCAGCCAAGGTCTGTGGAGATTTTTAGACCAGTAGCACCTGTCTCAGTTCACTGTGGTATTTTATGATAGTGAGTTGAATGCAGCATGGCACACGTTTGAACCCAGCAGGTCCATCTCTTTCAAAGCATCACATGCCAGCCTAACCCAAGGCAACACTGGCATCAGTCATGGCTCGTGTTTTGTCCAATCTGAGTGGAGGTGAAGCAGGCTGGACACTGACATCCTGCCTGTGCAGAGGAGATACAGACTGGGGACTGATAGCAAGTCCACCCAGCTCAGCCTTTGCTCTCTTCTGCCTTGATTTCTTCCAGGAATATGCAGTGAATTCACTCCCAGTTCCCATTTATTCTTTATTCTCCAGCTGTCAGGAGGTGTTGGGACGTGGATGCCTGTGAGCAGTAGGTCTGACACCAGGCTCACTGACACACTGCACATGGATGCTGTGGATGCCTTTGGGCAGGTGTTGGTCACACACATGCACATTTGGGGAGGAGAAGGCCTTTCTCAGTGCCCCATCCTTTGCCCTGTGTCAGTCTTTCCCACCTTGGAGTGGGCAGATGTTCCTGCAGCCGTGCAGCCCACAGCTGGAAGTTACTGGGATAATGGAGCCTCACGGGGCTTTCACACTGTGTGTTTTTGGTAAACACCAAAGCCCTGCACTTCTCCTTCTCATGTTTTTAGATGTAAAAGCAAAAGTCCTACATGAGTAAATGAACCTGGGCTACGTACTTGCAGCACCTGCCTTTCCATTTCTGGCCAAGTTGTCCTATATAGCTGTGCTAAAAATGTATTCCATGCCCAGCTTCCTGAGCTTTTTGTTATTTAACAAGATGGCCATCAACATGCTGAAGTCAGGGATTCTAAGTAAGCCTAATTACTTGGTCTTTGCCTTTTAGTTCACATTATGCCTTCATGACAGGGCACTAAAATATACCTTTTTTTGATACTCTGAACAGTCAGTGTGGAATTACAAGTTTTTATTAATGTTTCTGGATTGTAAGAAAACTAGTATTTAATTACCGCCACTATTAAATTTTAAAATCTGGTGAGAACTAGAGAACAGGGATCTGAGTTCTGTGAGTATTTATGATTTCTAATCCAAGTATCTAGTTGCTCACCATACCATTTGCTCCTGCAGTGATATGTCTGACCAAAGTGGGACAGTCACAGACCTAAGAATGCAAGACTATCTGGAAAACAGCACTAGAAGCATCTGTGCATTTTTACTGCTCTGTCCCGTGGCTTATTTTGGTTAAAATTCATAATAATAATAATTTATTTTTTGACTTTACAAGAAAAATCAGACATATGTGTTGGCCCTCTCCCAAGGCCAATAGTTTGGTATTTCTAGGAGAATATGGCTGGCTTTCACCTGAAAGTCCCAAAGCAATGAGTGTTTCCTCTCATTCTTCAGTGTATTTTTCTTCCCATGGCCAGTTCTTAGTGTTTTTCACCCTACTAAGCTTGGATTTTTATCTCACCCATTTCTCCTCTGTATATGTCATGTCCTTCCTGCAGAATGACTTTTTCCACTCCTCAGTGTGTTTCCCTATCTATTCTCTGCCCTCTGCCCTGCAAAATCAGTATTTCTATGTTGCTATTCATCCGATGTCCTCCTTTTCACCCCTCTCTCTCCTTCTTCTCTCCTTCATTTCCATGGCTGTTCTTTCTCCAACACTCTTCAGTTCATCAACCTCATGCCCATAAATTTGACGCTAAAGCTGTCCTGCAGTGGCAGGTGGAGCCTCCTGCTTTGGCATGGGCCATGCCCCCCACACATACACAAAATGTGGTGTTTGCAAGTGAGGACACTCGACTTTGGGGTCTCCAAGGACGGTTTGCTCAAGGGTCAGTGGGGAAGCCAGGGGGCTGGGTGGCCAGTTGTGTATTTGGGAGAGATCAGCCTGCAGGAGAGCTCCAAGCCTGCAGGGTGACATCCAAGCCCTCACTATTCATGCAGCAGCTTCACCTAGGCCTCATGAGCTGTGTTAAGGATCAGATCACAGTCTCCTGGTTATCCTGTGGCCATGCCGTTCTTCAGTTTGTCTGCAGAGTGTTCAAGGAGAGGAAGAGGCACTTACTCTTAAAAGCAGGCTTAGTTTTTATTAACCAGACTCCTTTCTCTAATCTGCTCCATGAAGTGCATCACCCTCCCCACCGGGCACCCACACCTGCCAGGAGACAATTTGGTTGGGTTCTGCCTGGACTGGTGGCACTCCTGCATTTCTTCCTCCCAGTAAAAATGTTTAACTAGCTTAGTTATAACAACCTTATTCCGTGTGAAGTGCTGCTGCTGTTCATTGCAGTGCCCCTTCAGTCCCTGACCGAGTGCATTACCGAAGGCAGTGTAAGATCTTTGAGCAATCATGGAAGGGAAAGCAGGACTGTGCTACTTGGCCATGTAATGTAGGGAGAAATGTGAGAGCCATGGACACATCCCAAGAGCAGTCTGACCTCCCTGAGGGGCACAGCAGCAGGTTAAATCATCAACCACACGTGATGGACACCTCTGGCTGAAGCATTGTCCTGGAGTGCACACTCCTTCCTCCAGTGGCCTGTCACAGAATAGAACTACTGGCTTATTTTACTGTAGCAACAGAAAAGGAAAACCATGTTGTCCACTTGGAGAGAAGATTACCTTTTACCTATTATTTCATTTACATTTATTCTGCCTGCTAATCTCGAGTGTGTTTGCTGACCTCGACAAATCCCATTTAAGATTTTCCAGCCTGAAATGGATTACTGTATCCAACAGCCTCAACACTTAAACTTTGGAGAGGAAAGGAGGCTGCTTCTGTTTCCATGCTTCCTCTCCCCTCTCTTCCTTTTCTCCAGCAGTCTTTTGAAATACCCAGTGGCCCCTCTGCATCCCACAGAAGCCTCTGACACGTAGAAGCTCATGTTCACGCCCAGTAGCATTGTCCACCTCTTCTCCAGCTTGCTGCACATTGACCAAAAAGCCCAACCAGAAAATGCTTTTGCAAAATTAGGCTCCCCACCAGGTGCCTTACACTGTGACCATGTTAAGGACTTCAAACAGTGACAGAAATTGGAGTCTCCTGAGACTTTGCATGAGCATACCAAGCCCTGAAAAAGACAACACCACCGGAAGCGTGAGGGTTGCACTGGGGTGAAGTAAGGTTAAAGATTGAAGGTGGTCGTCCACACCTGAGTATCAGGAATGATGATGTTTCCAAAATCCCGGTATCCATGAACAATTTCTGTCCCCATGGTAACAAAACAAAAATAAAACCCACTGTTTCCTCTCTACTTCTCTACCCTCCTCTCTGGACGGGTGTCCCTCGTGTCTTTTTGCCATATCTTCATCAGGAACAAGAGACTTTTCTGTGAACTTCTCCCTTCCTGAAAGAAAAAGCAAAGATTTTTCTGTTTCTCTGTCTCAGACTTACTTGATACCAATTTATGAAATTATAACTAAAGACAAAAACAGTAAAAAGACAATAGATAGGAGATGTATTGAAAAACTGATAAGGATCAAACATGATTGCCTCTTAAAAAACGAAGAAAAAGAATATCAGACTGCCTATCCAAAAAGGAAAAAAAAGCCACTATAAAAATACCCAAGGGGTTTCCCTCGTTCTTTAACAAAAAGAAATGTGAAGTCAGTGATTCAGTCCCTTGAGAAATCACTGTTTCTGACGTGAGGGAGCCCCAAATAATTTCCCTGTGAGATTTGGGAGCTGAGGGGGTTTTTTTAATGCAAGAGTTTCATTCTCCTGCAAAACTGTGCTAGTCGGAGGAAAAGTGATAGAAGTGATAATTAAATATGGAAAATTTCTGATGAGTGTCTTAAGTGGAAAAAATGTCACATATGCAAGTCTGATTTGGAAAGGGATGCGAGCCGGGTTGTTAGGACAGATAAGCCTTTCTGATGAATTATAGTGGCTTAGTGGCACTGTGAAGAAACTGAATACTCCTTGTTCTATTTTCTGGATGAATTAGTTTCTTCCCATCTGTTCCCAAGGATCAGTGACATTTTCCTAATACAGACGTGGTTTTTTGACATATGCCTGTAGATACTCAGCATAGTAGGAGCTCAACTTTAACCCATCACATGAGTTCTGTCTGTTTTCCTGCCAGGTGCTGCACGCCTGTAGGTCCCCCTGGGCATGTGCCAGTGTGGGGTGGGATGAACGGAGCCAGACCACCCCATGGCCATGCTGGGACAGAAGCAGACAGCACAAAACCATTCTTTTCATTCTAGTTTCACCAGTTCAAACCTCAGTTAAGGAGATTATCTCTCTTCTGGAGATGTTCATCAGCTTTTGCTTAACTCCTGTCAAATTAAGTCTCTGTTAAATATTTAATGGAATAAGGTAGTTTTACAAGAACCTTAGGGTTACAACACATCATGCAAGAGGTGAGCAAATTCCAGAATAAAGCTGCCGCATCTGGTTTAAGCCCATCCTTTTCTGTGTTCCTAAAAGGACACAGTCATAATGCTGTAGATTTGGGAGGAACATGTAAACCCCTTCAGTGTTATACAGAGGTTGTTATCAGAGATGTAAGAGCACAGTAAAGATGGTATTGCACCTCCTCTCCAGCTTCTGCCTCCAGGTCCCCTTTGGAGCAGGTTGCAGGGGCTTGAAACCAGCAGGACTGTGTCCCATCTGATTCCCTGCTGGAGATGCAGGGGGATCAACCTCTCCTGAGCATATGAAAATGCAGATTTTGGAAACGCTTTAACTTGAAGCTACGAGTAGAGAATTTTATGTGTCCCCTGACCCCAGGATGGCCTCCCAGGAAACATGCACTTCACACCCCAAAGGGCTAAGCCAAAGGGCTGAGGCTCCTGCTTCTTAGAGAACTGGTTGTGAGGCGTATTTTAACTCAAAGCAACGCATTTTCCCATCTTTTGTTCCCAGCCACTGCTGATTGGTTTTGCAGAAATGTTGATTAAAAACCTGTATCTCATCAAGACAGACATCATCATGAGAAATTTCAGCCCAACTGGCTCATATTTAATAATGTGCATATGGTGTGCTAGCAGCATAAGGGACAAGCCAACTAATTAGATTAGAATTATTTTATTCAATAATTTATGATTAGTTTTACTAATATTTCTAATAATGCCACAGCTAACAAGAATTTTAAAGCATCCTCAGAAAATCTGATTGAACTTGACTCAGGATGAGAGAGTTGCTTAATTTCAAACTCCCAACCTCACACAGTTTGTTGCTAAATTACAGGACTGCTTGGAGATACACACACATCTGAAAATAAAAATGCAGGTGAATTTATGAGACAGATAAAGGTGAAAAAGAAATCGGGTCTCAGAAAATCTTCTGGAAATGTGTGGGTGACCTTCCCACATGCAAAAGCACAATATAAAAGAGTATCAACTATTGGATATTATTGGGGGGGGTCTCTGTGCTGTGGGTTTCTGCTGTATTTAGCTGCTGCACAGACATGGGAAGCATCCAAGCTAAAACTTACACCAATTCAAAATTCTGAACCAATTTGACATCTTAATTTCATATGTAACTGTGGAACTTTCATGGTGACTCCATTAGGCTTCAGGAGAGAATAGCTGTTCTTTACCAGTTTAGAGGGAGGTGCATACTGGGGGATGAAGAAGTGATGAACTTGAAAAGTGCCTTTGAGAACTTGGAGAGAGGAGAACAAAACCAGGAAAGGTTTCCTCATTTTTCTTTCCTTAGCCTTGGAGGTTTAGAGAAACGTGACTTATCTATAAATAAGGGGAATGTATAAATAAAAAAACAGTCTCCAAACCTGAGCATAAAACTGATCTCAGTGTTGCTTTCCATTGACAGATAACAAATATGCTCCTGCAGTCACTCTCAATGGGTTCATCTTTATTCTTGGAGGAGCTTATGCACGAGCAACCACCATCTATGACCCAGAGAAAGGCAATATTAAAGCAGGTCCCAACATGAACCACTCCAGGCAGTTCTGCAGGTGAGAAAAACCATTAAAATGGAATTACCGGTGCCTTAACATTTTCTGTTGATAAATAAGCTACTACAAGTGAAGGGGAGAGGGGAAGGGAGGTGTGAACCTTTTGGGGTTTTTCCTCATCTCTTTTCTGTACGTGTTCAGGCACACAGCATTTCCCAAAGTGTACATTCAGCAGTCTGTTATGGTTCTCGTGTCTCCTCACGTTCAGGCACGATGGATCACGGGGAGGGATGTGTGTTGGGCTCCTCCAGTGATTACAGGAATGCTGTTCTCCTCAGTTTGCCATGTGCAACTAGAGGATGATAAATACCCTCTGTAGGAGAGGCCACCATAATGTGAAATGTGTTTCTGCTAACCAGCTAAAAGATCCTTGAATGAAAAAGAATACTGAGTAAGCACCACACACCGATATTAATTACTATTATTTATTAGGTGCTTTTGATTGCTTTTTGGGCTCGCTTCCCTGATCATGGTCACAAGCTGAACAAATTTCACAAATCGTCTGACAAAAATAAAACTTGGCAGCCATTGCAGGTACTGGCAGCACTTAAAGGCCTTTTAAATAGTTTTACATGGCTGCTACTGAAAGACAGGCTTGTTTTGGGCTGTGCACAGCCAGCCCTTCACAGAGCAGATTCCCATGCTGGGGAAGGGCTGAGCTGTTGGTTTCCCTGGAAAAGCCACTGCTGGTCTCCAGACACGGCCACAGGCACCAGGTGAGGGTTTGTTATCCATGTCTGATGCAGCAGCATCCTGAGGCACTGAGCCAAGCCAGGGCAGAGGGGATGTGCCAGACGATGTCCTGACAAAACACTAGCTGGGGCGGGAGGAAGAGCAGCGATGGGGCAGCAGCAGGGCCCACAGCAGACCCACATATTCCAAATATTCAGCCAACTGCACCTTGCTCCAGGGGTGTCCCTGGCCCCCATGCTACTGTTGTAAAACACCTCCCTGTTTTAACTTGGATTTAGCCTTCCACTTCGATGCAGATGAGAAAATGCCTTTTAAGAAATCATGCTCAGTTTTTCTCTTTTTGCTGTTTTTTTCTCGTTTCCACCTTTTTTCTCTTCCTTTTATTAATTTAAGGGGCGCCCTCTCTTGGCTGCTGGAGCAGATATTGCTGTTAACAAAGAGGTCAGAGCACCAGCCCCATCCCGAGCCAGCTCCACCCCAGTGGCTGCTGCCCTGTTCCCCTGCTCTAAGGACACATCCTCCCAGTCCCTATACTCTAGCAGGAGGCAAAGCAGGACGAGGAGTGAAGTGCTCAGGCAGCATATAATGATATTTTTCTCCTGAAAACCAGAAATAACAGGTACAATGCCACTCAGGATCAGAGCCCTAAGATGTAAAATGAAACATGAGGGACTTGGGACATTTGCTACGTTCCTGCATCTTCCCATCCATCATAGAAAGGGATGAGCTGCTCTTTGAACATCTTGGGTTTGTAAAAAGTAACAAAAATCTGTTAAATATACAAAAGAAATTGCATGGCTGATTTCAGCTGCTGGCTGAGCACCTCACCTGAAAACTTCCCAGGGTTTCTAACATGAAGGAATGCTTTGCTCTGCACCCTGCAGAACACAAGGACCAAGGAAAGTGAATTGGTGACCTAAATATTCCCTAGTGCTTAGGCACCATAATAAACTGGCTTTGTTTAAGTAGAACTTGCCACCTGTCCGTAAAAAGTAAATTGAAGCTTTTAGACGACATTTTTTTCTAATGCCTAAAGCAACAGTGGACAGGAAACCTACATTTACAGTGGAATGGTCACCAAAAAAAAAGTAGATATAATTGGAAGCAAAAAAGGCACCATTTCAAAGATTCTTGAATGTGCTGGGAAACAGTCAAGGAAAAATATTTCAGCCTAAAGGACATGTAAAGCCTGTGACAAAACCTAAATAAATCAGACTGTGTGGAAATAGACAAGATGGGGGGTCAGCAGTTACAAATAGGTTAAAAACCTACTGCTGCTACAAGGAGGCTGAGGGAACCAGTGCTGAAGGCCAACAGGGGTAAAAAGAAAGGCACTTTAAATCTTTGGGGACCAAATTTGTAATTTTAATCGGTTATAAAACCGCTGGTGATGAGACTGATGAGGTAGCAAAGTAAAATACAGACTGATTGGGTGGGCGTTTCTCACAAGTATTTGGAGGGGAACAAGGAGGTTTGGTTCCGTATTCTGCTGTGAGAGACCAAAAACAGTCACTGTTGGCAGCAAGGAAAGATGGGAATCCTGAAATTATATTCTCAGATCCAGCAAACAAGCTGTCTTAGACACAGGTGTCTTCAGAGATTTCATTGAGAAGCTGATTGAACCACTAATGGTGATTTTTAATAACTTTTCAAGTTGAGGATGGATCAGGGCACTGCCAAAGTGTTTCCATATTTTGAAAAGGTGAAAAGGAGAATGTCAGTGCAGCAATTAATTTTGCAAAGTACCAGCATCAAGCTAAGTGGTCTCACTTAGCCTCACGTTGGTCCTCTGCAAAATACCAGAGTGGTTAATTTGAGATTTCATCAACAAATAACTAGATGCTAATAAAATAATGAGCATCAATCAATGCACTTTTCTGGAAAATGAGGCTTGTTAAACCACCCTGTTGTCATAGAATCATTTAGGTTTGAAAAGACCTTTGAGGTCCTCGAATCCAGCCGTAAACCTGACACTGCCAAGTTCACCAAAGGTGTTGGGAAGCCTGGTTCTTTGTTTTGGTTTGTAATACAACACGCCTGGCTGCTAAAGACAACTGTGACACTGTAATATACTGCAATTTCTCCAAGGTATTTGGCTGGCATTATATGGAATTAACAAGGCGTACAGTAGAGAGATTAAATCTGCTTCACTGACAGATCTCAAAATGCAGTTGTTAATGAGAAGATACCATTGAGCAAGGCCACTTGTTGCAAGCATTTCTTCTTCAATGCTATTTAATACATCTACCAACAATCCAGGTAATAGAAAATCTCTCCTGATAAAGGCTGCAGGTGGCATAACACTTACTGGGTACAAAACATTACAGAAGGAGCTATTTTAGCAGTTACCTGAATATCTCAGTTGAACTGTCTCAAGCTAGCAGTGGTATTTTAAATACAAAGTAAGACATGGAGGAAGCACACTCATAGCAGCCCTGCTCCCTTGGAAAGCCAGGCTCTCAGAGGAAGACATAAAGGAGATCACTCAGAGCAGCACAACATGAGCTTGCATCACAGTGCTCTAGATAAAAGGTCAGTGCGATATTGGAGATACAAAATGAGCCCTAACACCAAAATGAAAACAAGCTGAAGCTGGGGAGAGCGAGTGCTGCCACATACGGCACTGGCGAGGCGCAGGTCCTGGGTCCTGCATCAACATGTGGAAATATCAGCAGAAGTTCAAAGGGAAGCTGACAAAATTACCCCAGATTGCAAATCAAACCTTTGGCACGAAACTCAAGGAGTTTATCAAAGAAAGGCTGAGAGGTGACTTGATCACTGGGAGCAAATGGAGAAGCTTTCAGTCTCACAGACAAAGGCGTAGCAGGTTACAAGGGCTGGAAAGTCAAGTTACACATCTTGGCCTCGAAGTGAAGCACTTTCCCAACAGCAAGGATAATTAAACAGAGAAGCAGCGAGGGAGGGGGTAAACTCACCAACACTCGCTGTTTTTAAGAGGAGATTAGATACATTTCCAGGAGAGATGCTGCCTGGGGAAATGTCCATGGCCTGCATATACACAAGCTCAGATTAACTAAGCACAGAGGTCCCTTCTGACCTTATCCTGTGAATCTATAAATTCCTCATTCCACTCAGTAGCATGGATCACAAAAAACATGGTTTAAAAGCAGCAACATAAACAACTTAAAAATTAACTGCATGCTATTGATCTCCTCTCACCAGGAATCACTCGATACTGAATTTGCTGGGAAAAATCTTGACCGCATCACTTTTATTTTTATCTGCTTTGTTTCTACATGTTAGTGATGAGGGAGCATGATAGCCTCGAGCAGAGGGAAAAGAAATGTGTGTGACATTCCCTGCCTGTGAAAAATTAAAGGTCCGTTCAAATGGTTTTAATATCAAGTTAAATTACTTTTAATGAAAAATGAAAAATAAATGGTTCAGGTCTCCAGCTCACAATCAACAGAAGGGCAAATTGAGGATCATTTTCAGATTAAGCCCAGCCTGATGGAAGTCAATAAGAAATTCATGCTGATGTAGAATTAACCCTTTGAAAGATGGTGCTAAATGAGAAAAGAGCTATAATAGGCCTGAAGCATTTTAAAATTCACTGAGAGGTTGAACACCTTCCACACAACAGGTGAGGGAAATATTTGACATTTCCCAAACATCAGGCAAGTGTGAGCTTTTTGCCACACACACCCCATCTCAGTTTGGCAGCCCCTATTCATTTGCAGGATCTTGAGATGGTGGACAGCAACCAACGGGAATGAAAAGCCAGGATGAGATGATCACACCTCGCTCTGCCAGACACCTCCCTCCAAGAAGACTTGCATATATCCCTCCCTTTCAGCATGGCAAGGCCTCCCTTTGCAGGCAGAAGTTCTCCCTTCCTGCAATGCCCTTCAAGGGTTTATTTTTCCACAAGTGAAAAGAATACCAAATGCGTTCCTGTGCATGATTAAAAATTTCATATTCTGCTTGCTTAGGATGCAGGCAGCGTGCAAACAGGCTTGTGCTACAGCGAGCCTCCATGGGGCAACAGCGGCAGCGTGGTGGTGCCAGCAATAATTCCAGAGAAGCTAATTTAGTACCAGCAATTCCCTACAGACACCAGAAAAACATTTTCTTCCTCCTCATCTGACTGCTAACCAGTAAGATTTATTAGATGGTTCTGCTGAATGAAAATTTTTAATAAAACTTTGACTCAGGCTGAACAGCACAAAACCAGGGTCAGTTTGGGGATTATTTTACTGCACCCCTCCCCACCCCAGGCTCTTCTTTTCAAGGCCTTGTTCTTGAACAGCAAAGCATGGTGCCTCCTGTGCTGACCTGCCAGGCATTGCTGACCTACAGCACCAGCTACAGCCTCCCCAGGCTGGCTCCCTTCCTCCTTGCAAAGTTCATGACAGCTCCAGGCACTGGAAGGCGTTGGAGCACAGCTTGTTCGGATGGATATTCCCAGGTGCAGCTATTATGGAGCACGTTTCCTCAATGGCCATGTGCTTCCTGAGCCTACAGACAGGAAGGTTGGTGTGTTCAGCCAGCAGCATTTGCAGCTGGAGGTGTTTGTAGTCCAGAAGGGAAAACCAAAATCTTCCAGCATATCTGGAAGGAGACATAGGTGTGGGGCCGTACTGCATGGACAGCAGTGAGAACTGCTGCACCAGACTACTGGCAGTAATTTCTGTAGGAGCTGATGACATGAAGGATTGTGGTGGGCATTAAAGCATAACTGATAAAGACACAGCACTCAGGCCATTACTGATGTGCTGTGGACTTTGGAGTAAAACACTGCTGGTTTTCAGCAACAAGTAACGATGCCACATGATGGTTTTGGATCATTAGCAAGGGAAAGTGCTCACAGAACAGGGGAGAATATAACTGGATCTTGGCCAAAACACCCACACTAATAATCCTGCTCCAAGAAGGGGCATGATATCCTCCTAATTGACCATGACTAATCTGGACCCTCATTTATCCATCTCATTGTAAAGATGACACTTCTGGCAGCGTGACACGGCCACCCGAGCTCGAGCCTTCTCCGACATAACAACCTGGTTGCCAGCGCGGCCGCTCTTGGCGCCGGGGGCTGTCAGCACTGCCACCAAACAGGGGACAGAGCCTTGGCTCCCTGACTGTCACCACCCACGGACACAATGCCAGCAATGCCTTTTGCTACAGCGCCACAAACCACCACGCAAGTGTCTCAGAAAGGTCCCTGGTTTAAAAGAAAGCTTAAGGGGCACTTGCAGCTCTGCCTGGCACTGCCCAGAGCCACATCCCGCAGGGGCCGGGACCCTGGAGGCTTCCCTGGTCCTAAAGCCAACTCCATCCAGTTGATGAGCATCCTGGAATCACACAATATCCTGAGTTGGAAGGGATGCACAAGGATCATCAAGCCCAACTCCTGTCCCTGCACAGGACAACCCCAAGAATCCCACTTGTATCATTCAGTTCCACCTCCAGTAAAGCCCTCCTGAAATCTTAGGGCAGGAAGGAAATTTATCCACTAATAAATACAGGCATTTCTTTTTCTTCTTTTAAGCAGATCCTGTGTCGACCTAGCTGATAATACTCAATAATGTTTGTGGAACTGCTCCAAAAAAATTAGCGTGTGCTTGTCCATGCATAGCCAAGAGTGAGCAGAGACAAGAGCATTGTTTGAGGCCTCAGAAGATACTGAGTTTCAGGCAGTCAAAACAATACACTAATTCAGCTGTTTCAAATCTTTTGCAACCCTGGGAGTTACAAGACAGAATTTTTTAAAATTATTTTTCAACATTTCCTGATGAGGCTGATGTGATCCTTAGGACTGAGAAATAATAAAGAAAACTAACATTTCTTGTAGTCCCACTGCTTGATGGTATGTCCAGCATATCACTGGGAGAGGGAAGTGCTGGAGCAAGAGCACCCAGGCATTCACCTCTCAAACATACAGAAAAGAAGACAGTGAAATCCTCCACTTCCAAAGCTTACTGCCCATCAGGAGACTTTCATCTTCCCACTCTACTCAGCTTTTGTCAGGCAGCACTTCTGGTTCCCACAGTTCAAAAAAGACAAACAGACTGGAGAAGGTCTAGAGGAGGGTCGTGAAGATGATCAAAGGGCTAGAGAGCCTGCCTGATGAGGGAAGACTGAAGGAGTTGGGTGTTTTCTCCCTGGAGAAGAGAAGGCTCAGGGGACCCTCACAGAGTATTCCAGTACTACAAGAACAGCTACAAGGAGGACAGAAACTCTCTCTTGACAAGGAGACACAAGGAGAAGACAAGGGGCAACAGGTACAAGCTGCAGGAGGAGAGGCTTCGTCATGATGTAAGAATTTTTTACAGGGAGATCAGTCATTCACTGGAACAACCTCCTCAGGGATGTGGTGGAGTCCCCATCACCAAAGGTTTTCAAGATGTGATTGGACAGGATGAAAGATAATCTCATCTGGTGTCCCTTTACCACAAAAGGTTGGACGAGATGATCTTCCAAGGTCCCTTCCTGCCTGGGCTGTTCCATGGTTTTTTGGTTCAGTGATTCAGTTTGTCCATCAAATCTTTTAACAGGCAGCTGTCAGAGAGGGACCTTCTCTGCCGTTTGCTCAGACTGGGCAGGGACTGAAAGGTGGATAGGCAGGGACGAGATTCAAAGGGTGTTTAGATTACACTGGCACACCAGTCATGGACAGCCAGGTCCCCACAGCCCTTGGCACACCTCAGCCTCATTGGGATTTTCTTGGCAGTGTGATCCAGAGCTTCGTGGAGGCCAGCAGATGGATCAGATGATCCGTGGCAGTGTCAGGGGACAGTCACAGCACAACCTTTTGACACTGAGCATCGTTTGGGAAATGAAGGATGCCCAGGCACCTCAGGAGAATCAGTCACAGGGCAGGAGAAACCTCTCTAGTGAACAGCGGTAATTACCTGCAGAGTAGAAAGCTGGGCCATTCATTAGCCTGCATGGTGATAATTTGCTGAATCCAATTTTTTTGGAAGGAGTGGCTGAAGTGATCTGGATTTGGATGCCCATAACCTTCACCCCAGGCATTCTGCTGGAGAGGTGGAGGTCTGGCTGCTCCACAGCCAAGGAAGTCACTGCCCCAAAGCCACCAGAGGGTTTGTGTCCCTGCAGCAAGGCTCTGTGGCACAGAGCTTCCTTCCTTCCCAGGCTCTGACAGCCTGTAATCATTTTATCTCTCAGGATTAATGGCACCAAGCAATAAACTCGCATCCTAATTATTGTAATTATTTCTTTCTTTGTATGTCAGCCTTGGTAACGATGTTTTTACAGCTGATGGGATGGAAGGGAGGGGAGAAACGAAGTATTGTCACAGTAATGAAGAAAGAGCAATAAGCATACTCCCTTCCACTCACTTTTCTCAAGGTTTTAGAATCCACTTGAGTTTTCTATTCCCTAAGGTCCCAGAAATTAGTGGTGATTGTCCTAATACTGCAAAGTAGCAGCAATCTAGGATTAAATTCCTAATTATCTTAAGCACCTACCTGCCACTTTAGCCCCAGAGATGCCTGAATGTCTCCAAAGTCCCCTGCACATGTAAGTACTCACTGTGTGCTCATAACTGCCTATTTCTTCATGGCAAGAGCAGCTCACTGCTTCGCTTAACCTCAGGCATGACTCACAAGCTAAGCATTATGCCAGCCTTATCTACGGGAATTGCATAAGGAGGGAGCAGAAGTTGCTCTAATCACTATTTAAAATTCATAGTCTTCCACAGGGTGGAATTCAGCATCCATTTCTTCCCCACTGTATTAGCACCATGATGGGAAGGTACAGGATTGAGCTGCTTGTCCCGGGTGCTGGGCAGGAATTCTTTCCAGGGCAGTAGCCCAGGTTCCAGAGAACAAGGGCAGCACTTACCCACTCACTGTAACCCCAAATCCAGAGTATGGGCTGGGGAAGACCTCAGACCCAGATCATTTTGGGAAACTTTCCTTGGCTGCTCAGCTGCTCTGTGGTGGCAGCAGCTCTGGCTCAGAGTAGCTCCTACTAAACATGCCCCAGAGAAGATTTCACTAGAAGGAATATGGGTGGCTAAGATGCAACACAAGAATTTGTAAAGCACCCACGTCCCTGTTTAGAGACCTAACGTGAGATGCCCGAGGGAATACTGGCACTTAGGACCAGGTTTCAGCTGTACAGCACAGAGCCAGCAAGGAAGGGCTGGTGGCTGCTTGGCTCCTGTTCCCATGGTCACCTGTAGAGTCTTCCCTCTGCTCATTCCATTCTTCCCATCCAGATCAAAAACTCCATGCAGAGGAATTTCATCAGTTAATGAGCAGTGAGTGGTAGACCAGCCCCATATGTCAGTGGTGACCGAGGACTGAGACCCTCTCTGTATTGGTGTGAGGTGCTGCCATCTACACCAGCATGTCCACACCAGTAAATTAAAACTAAGGCCATTCATGGGCAGCAGACCTTGATCGTCAGCACTGATGGAACCAGCCCCAGGCTCCATGCTCCACGCTCCACACTAATATTTGTTCCAATTGCCCACTATTGATAGTTCTGAAGACAGATTTTTTTTGGGGATCTTTTGGAGTTTGTTTCATTTTTCCCACTTAACCCAAAAAAATTGATAAATTAACCCATTTAATTTTTATTTCTTTTTTGCATCAAGCAAAAAAAGTGGAATGCTGAATCAGCATTTCATTAGAGAACCAAGGCAGCAGAGCTGCTTTGTACCACAGTCCATCTCTGACATTGGACTCTCTTCCACATCCCAAACCATATCCCAAACAAAGAAGCTTCCATCTTCTTCGACTTCACAATCCATAAAAAAAAAAAGTGAAGTGAAACAAAAACAGCAACCACTACCCCGGAGCCTCATCTCTCAACTGCTCATTTCAGCAGCCACTCCACCACATCAGGAGCCTGGGGCAGGACAATCCTTCCCCCTACTCAGGCCAGATTTTGCAAGCTGTAATTTGCAGCTTGCCTAAATAGTAACTTGTTCCTGTCCAGAAATGAACCTCCCACCCCTCAGGAAATATCCTAAACGATCTGAAACTGTGGTTTAATCTGCACATTTGTCTGATTTACTGGGTTGGCTGGTCCTGCCACCTCTGCCTTCTCCTGGGCATAGGGACTGAGCCTTGGCAGGAGTTCCTGCCAGGCAGTGCCTCTCTGCCACCAACTCTGGCTCCTTTGGAGGTGGGCTCCTTCTCTTTCAAAGCCATCTTTCAGGATGACACTTGCTTTACTCAAGTCCTCATTCTTCCTTATTTCTCCCTGACGTTTGAAAAATAATTACCCGTGGTTCAGTAAGTTCATTAGCAAACTCCCTCAGGACCCTGGGCTATGCATCATCCAGCCCTGCTGATTTGTGGATAGACTCTAATCAAGTGTTTCAAGTCTCTCTCTCCTTCCTCCTCCTTTCAGATTAACAGTTATTTTGACAAGATTCTCATTATTTCCTATTTCCTGGCAGTACCCAGGGACTAGGCTTATTTGAGTCCTCACTGTTGTCATTGTGAGTTTATTTTTAACCTCAGGCTCCGCTTCTCCACAAGGACATCAGAGTCTTGTGTTCTTCAGAAGCACGTGGCTTTGTCTGTGCCATTTTAGTCTCAGTTCATCCTGTGTCTTCCAGCGCTCTCTGGCTTTTGCCTTTATCATTTTTTATCTTTCCTCTTCCCACTACTTCAAAATTAGCCATATGAAATTACTTTGCTCTCACCAAGCCTAGAGGAGCACTACACTTCACCTTGTTAGATCTAGGCCACCTTCCTGGTTGCAATTAATTTCTCATCTTCCCCTCCCTCTTTTTCTCCCTGCTATCCTTTGGCAGGTACATACTCTCTGAGTCTCCATTTTCCTTCCCAACACAACGGTTCACCAGCTGCTCTCAGAACGGACCCAGCCACCAAAAAAGCCACCGCCAACCCCATCCAGCTTAAGATCATCTTTAAATCAACTTGGAAGGCAAATTTGGGCTTCCTGGCAGATGAAAAGCAGAGACACTCCCAATTTTGGGTTCCCTCCCGCGCAGTGGGAAGGCAGCATGGGGTACATGGCAGCCTTGCATTGGCTTTCCCCACCCAGATGCCTCTGCCATGCTCTGCCATTTCCAAATGCACACGGGGGAGCCCAGCCCCATCTTCATCAGCCCAAAGCAGTGTCCTGCCCTGTGCATGACTGCTGGAGAGGCTGAGGCGTAAAGCGGAAGGAAGAGGAAGAGATGAGGCTGAGGAGCAATTTTTCTTTCAAATACCTTCCACACCCATGCACCTTCCCTCTTACCAGGAGCCTATGGACCAGGGATTAGCCCAGCCCCATTATTCTTGATTTACAAGATACCTGAAGTCAAACACTTTCACTTGGAGAAAGCAGTAAGGTCTTTTGTCTGCAGCCATTCCCTCAGCTGCATAGCCCCAACTCTCAGATCTGTGTGCCCCAGATCCGCTTTCCCATGAACAACTATGGGGTGCACAAGGACAAAGTCAGCAGGACCTCCAGGCCTCCATGCCAGGGCATGACCACAGAAAGGGCTGAAAAAACTGAACACATTTTGAGGGTTTTTACCCCATCATTTTGCAGCATCCATTGACAATGAAAGGAGTAACTTGAAGCAAGTGCTTATTCCAGCTGAGGTGGTGGGAACCCCAAATTGCTTGGATTGGTTTTGCATGTGCAAAGTATTACGGGGACACACCACTCTCCTGGTTTTGCTGCAGATCCCACGTGTGGGCTGGAGAAACATCTTACTTGGACTTTTATCTGTTGTTTACATTAGAGACAACAGTTACCTACCTAGCAGGAACACAAAAAGGATTAATTTTGGGGAGAGAAAGGGAGAGGGAAGAGAAATGCCCACACAGCTTTATACAGATAAGAAAAAAAGTGTATTCATTGTTTACCCCTTGTAACAAAAGATTTGGTTTGTTTTAAGCCTAAAAAGAAAATTGTTCAGTAAAACAACTAACTGAAACTAACTTTTTTTTTTTTAAAAAACACAGTGCTGTGGTTCTGGATGGAAAAATCTATGCCACTGGTGGGATCGTCAGCAGCGAAGGACCCGCCCTGGGAAACATGGAAGCCTACGACCCTAAAACAAATACGTGGACACTTCTACCAAATATGCCCTGCCCCGTTTTCCGACACGGCTGCGTAGCAATCAAGAAGTACATTCAGAGCGGCTGATGTTCCCCAGGAGTTGGATGGAGAACTGTTTGTACCTGCTGAAAGCAGGCAAGAGGAATACGGTAACTTAAGGAACAAAAGCAGCAAAGCCAGCCAGTGAACATATTGCTCTAAAGTCTTGAATAGTGTCTACATTGAATGTAGAAAAATCATCCTCACCTTTTGGTGAACAAGGAGCAGAGAGCTCCGTGCTATGTAAGATATTGTAACTTAATAATGCAAGGGTGTCACTAGATGTTATAGTGGCACTTGTTCTGGACATCGGCTTTTGGTCAACCCAGGTGCAATAGAATTTCTCATATTTTTTAAGCTGGGGAGGAGAGGAGAAAAATAATCTGCATTTTACTTTAGAGCTCAAGCTTGATTCTTAAAATAACCATGCAGATTAGTTTTACTATTACACTTTAGGCATCAATCTATTTGAAAGGTCAAAGTGTCCTTACCACTTTGATTCCTACATTTGTTTTTAATACATGCTTTTCAATACCAATGACTGAGAGAAACCTTGTGTGACAGATGGCTTACGTCGATGTCAGTCTTCCATCAGATCAAACAAATCTTTCAGTTCTCTAGAGAAAGAGCCCAAAAGCAGGGTGCGGTGGGGACTGAGGAGAAGAAGAATAGCCATTGGTAATAAATTCCATGTAAAATGATGGAAAAAAAAAGGTCTGTTGGGCTGGATGAGTTTCTGCTCCCAGTGATTCTCAAGTGGGCACGTGTGGCTGTGCCCACGGTGGGGGTGGGGGGCTTCTAAACCTTTTCCTACAGGTTTCTGCTGATGCACTTGGCAGTGCTCGATTCCTGCAGTGCAAAATGGAAATGGTTTGGATTCCAGAGGCATTCTCCTGATAAACCCACTCGTCACTCCTGGCTGGAATCACAGTAAAATGCACAGCGTAGTGTGGGTTTGCCACGTGTTCATCAAACACAGAAGATGCCTCCTGTGGCTACACACTCAGTTCTGGCTCTCTACCAAAATTCCTTACGTTGGGATACACGCCACTATCTTTTATGTAAAGTCTGAGAAGTTTTTTATTTTACTTTATTTTTCAAGTTCCTTCTCTAGGTGTGGAAGCCTTATACTTCTTATTTACAGATTTTAAACACGAGTTTAAAGCCCATGGTAGAAAAATGCATAGACTTAAGCCCAGTGTAAGAGACTTCAAATTATTACTATGTAGAGTTGTAAGTATATGCACAGCACAGGGGTTATATTTTTATATATATTAAAATATTGTCTATCCAGAGAGCATTGTGATGTGGAAATTCTTTATAAATTTATACATAAAAGGAACAAATGGGAGATGGACCGGGTAACATAGAGGGGGCAGGGGAAAGAATCTTAAAATTCACCAGTAGGAAGTAACCCCAAGCTAAGGATTGTCTGATTTCCTTCCAAGTAGAGGAAAAAAAGTTGCCATGCTTGCCTTTGCAGACTCAAATCCCAAATGCCATACCAGTAATTCAAGAAGGAGGGTCCTGTACAGGGTGTGGGTGAGATCTTGCATTCAATATGTAGTTGAATTTCATACCAAATACAGTAGCCTTTTTATATGGAGGGAGGTCTGCCTACAGCTTTGGGGAAATCAATGCAGATGGTTAGCTAATCATCTTATTTTATTAATAATCATTTATAAAATAAAATTTAAAAAAAAGAAATTTGTATCTTGCAGTATTTAAAGAAAATGTGCTCGAGTCAGCTGAGTCAAGCTATAGGGTGACTCAAGCCTCTCATGTTGACAGTGAGGTTCCAGCCTTTGTTATGCAGTTGTTTTATTTATCCTTTAAAGAAAAGAAAAATAATAAGCACAACAAAATTATATACTAGTATGTCATTTAAAGTATTTATGTCAAACAGGGTGCAAGTGTGAACCTAAAGATTGGAGCACAAGTTTCTAACTGCCTGGGGCAGGACTAATTTTACTGTTGGTGTGTGTCTACCTCCAAAGGAGGTGCTACCTGTCAACAAGACTGAAACACATTCGACATTTCCAATTTAGCTTATTTCTTCATTTCTCACACTGGAACAAAACTGGCTATTTCTGTGAATAATATTAAAAACAGGGTTATCTGTAATGGTATTGTATATAGTTTATGTTTACTGTTAAGTTCTTGTTATATTATAATAAATATATTTATAGATCTAGATTCAGCATCCAGATTGGATTAATTTTGTCATGACTGATCAAGAAAAAAAAACATTGCACAAATGGGGACTTCATGTTTCAACCCAGCCAGGGATGAAAATGTATTCATTCCATCCAACTAGTTTCTCTTGCAAATCCAAAAATTTATTGCTAATACTTAAATGCTCAGAAGCTTCCAAAGTACTTTCATTCTCATTTCAGAAAAAATTTCTTAGAAGTAATTTTAGATTTTTTTCAGCAAGAGTGTTTCTTGTTCATCTATTTTCCCAAATGTACTATTAAGTGAAGAACAAAAGGACTCAAGATAGTTTAGGAAACTATCTTGAAAAGAAAAAAAACAAACCACTGATAAACAGCTTTTTTACTTTATTTTTTAAATGAAAGTAAGAATTTGTGCTGCACTGCTGCGGCAATGTCTAAAAGATGAAAGCTGCATTTGCCCTATGGTCAAAATTCGTTCGTATCCAGTGTGGGAGCTCTGTACCTCACTGGATACATCGTTCAGAGAGCAATTCCATGCAACCGTTCATGGTTTCTTTGATGTTTCATTAGGGTGTCATCTGGTAGTTGTAAAACTGGATCTGGAACAAAGATGAGCCAAATATAACTAGTCTCAAATACCACCACAGTGGAACATTTCAGCCGGATCTGAGGAGGTAATTTCTGTTCTGCACATTAACAGGAAGAGCCTAACATTTATTGAAATTGTCTCTGGTTCTTACAGAGTATTTAAGAGCGTGAACTGCGGTTTTTAAACATTTTAGTTTAGGCTTAGTGGCTCAAGTTGAACAGCCTGTGAAGATTACTAAAAGCCTTGCAATTCAATATTGCAAAACCATGCTGCAATAATCCAGACCAAGTGGGGTGAGTTGCCAACCTTTCATCAAGGCTCTGCAAGGATCTCTTACTCAGCACTAGTCAATAATACTTGGTAGGATGAACAAGACACAGACTATTTACTTTACTTGTATGTGGAAATTATTTTAGTTCCCCTCTGGGAAGTTGGCTGAGCACTTTTGCCAAATGAATCATGCCTACGTATCTGCTCAGAGATTTTTCCTCCTAAAAGCTTTAAGAAATTCAGGGGCAGGCTGGCTCAGCAGCCTGATGATGATAAAAACTCTTTTGTTCTCTGGTGTGACTCTCCCCTGGCTCACCTGGGAAGGAGAGTGATCTCCAAATGGGGCTGTTCACTGTGTTCAGGTAATCACCTACCCCTGGCAATTTACACAAGCCATCCCCCTTTCTCCCGTTGTTTCATCTAGCGGCAAACACACTGTACTAATAAAACCTCAGCAACCCCATCTTTCAATTAACTGCAGGTAGGTGTTAAAGCTGAGCTTAGCTCAGTGCAACTGGAGCAGCTAATTAAGAGCGTTGAGTACATTCTAGCTTGCCCTTGGAGGGGTCCAGACAAATTGATCGCCAGCACGAGCACCAGCGTTCTGCAGCCGCAGGGATTAGCCAGGAGAGCAGCTGCTCCCACCCAGCTCCACCAGCACAAATACGTTTAATCAGCAGAGATGGAACAGGCACAAGTAGCTTCAGGTACTCAAAACACCCTCCCAGCTTCTCGTGAAGAATTTCTCTGAAAAAAAGGGAACTGATCCCAAAGCTTTGCTCTGCTGTTTCCAATGCAAGGGCATGGTCTCAGAACCACACTGCCTCCCTATCCCCACTGAAGAAGGGTGACATAGTGTAATGTAATATCGGGTAAAACAACACACAGCATATGCAGTCAGGACTTGGCAGGCTGCAACCTGTGCCAGGTCTGTAAGAAGACACTGACTCTATCTACTTGGACATTTTTAACTTGTCATGCTAATACAAGCCTTTTAAATTGCATGAGACCCTTAAGTTCACCCCTTAATGCCTTCTTTCTCATTTTAAGTCAGCTCAACAACAGGAGCTGAAGCATGCTTTCAGCTGAGGTAGAGATGCCAGCACACAGAGGAAGGCAGCAACAAGTTCCCATCATCAGCGAGTGTTCTGGGTTGATAACTTTAGACTGCAGAAAAAGCCAGAAAGAAAATGGTCTGGAGGGAAGCAGATGGATGCATCGCGGGCATGGTGTTCCCATCACTCATTACATTAAGCTGGACAGCAATACCAGAACAGAAACACCGCTTTTCCTCTGAAAAGCCAAGCTGTTTGAGGCATCATTAAACACTCACTGAGGTTAGAATTCATGAGAGCAAGAGCTGCCATCCCGGGCTCCTCAGCTGAGCTCTGGAAGCCTGGAAACAAAAACCAGCATGGCAGACTACCATGAAAAACAACTCTTCCTTTGCTGGTCACCAGTCTTTTTTCTTTTGATAACACACACTACTTTTAGGAAGTCCTGTTTAGCTAGCAGATTTCTTACAGAGTAATAAATTCCAATTTTCTTTATCTAAACAAATTCTACTTCAGTTGCCAGCAGCTTTACACACAGAACTAAGTGCTTTGGCTGTTACTACCTGGGAAAAGGAAGCTCCAGTCCTGCCATCAAGCTGTACCCGCCTCTGAATTTTTCATTAGTGGTGGTCTGTACAATGAAGGTTTGAAAGGCTTCCTGCTTTTAATTTCATAATCTGTTGGTTTTGAGTAGTGTTCTTTCTTCCTTTGGTGTTCATACATACCCCAGATCTTACACAGCAAGATTCGCACTGGCAAAATACATTCAGTATCAAACCTTTGCTGTTGTCCAGCATCAGTGACTTTTTCTCACATTTTTGTGGCTAAAGAGCAGACACCTACCTAAGGTCACACAGAAGCATCAGCTTCTCACCTCATTAAAAACAATACACATTAGTAAAAATAGCTCTTACAAGTAGAAATGAGCCAATTCCACATCTTGGGAACTTTAGCAGTCTGTAATTTCTAATGCAATGTCCCGGTGGACAGCATCCAAATAAGGATCAGGGAATTGAACAGGGAAGGGGACACACCAAATGCTCTAGGAGTATCCTGAGCCTTATGCTCCACAAGAATCACTGTCCCTCTACCACAGAAACAATAATCAGCTCTCACAAAGCAAGCCTAAACTGCCAAGCCCACTGGAATTTTGGTAGCTGTTTCCATTAAAAGAGATCATCTTTTAGTAAGTTACATATTTTCATGTCCAGTGAATGCAGAGCTGCATTACTTGTTACATTGATGCCTTTCCCTGGGCTTAGAATTGAAAGCCAAATTCGGTTAGAGGGGGAAAAGGGTTTTACCTTGGTATTTATTTAAGGATCCTCTGCTGCACCACATCCAGGTAGAAAGCACCCCCGAATGCACACTGAAAATGCACACCCGAAAGATACCAGGATGCCCACCCCAAGATGCACACACATGATAATTCGTGTATACAGTTATAGACCTTGCACATTAGCATATCTATCAAAAATTCCCCAGTGAGAAGCTCAAGAGAAGCCCCCGTCCTGAGGAATGCTCCCCCTGGATGGACCTATCTTGGTTTAGAGAATGTGTTCTGGAGAGGACCTTGGTGTCTGGGGCTTTCTGACCCAACTTCGGGGTTTTCAAGATGTTTAGTCTCCTGGCTTAACGGAACTTTGGGTCTGAGCTAGTTATCAGACTTGGGGAATTACAAGTATGTGGGCTAAAAAGCACTAAGGATACATGCAAAGCTGTATAAAAGGGAATGTGAAAGGGTATATGAGAGGGGTATATGAAAAAGCAAAAAACCATCATGGTATCAACATCAAGTTCAATTTTACCTGCTTCAGTTTAGGCCCAGCTGTTCTGCAAGTTGCCTGTTTATGTACTCGAACATTTCAGGCTGAGAAAGTTGAGTCTGTTCAGCCAGGAGAAGGTTGCAAGGACACCTCATAGCAACATTCCAGTAACTGAAGGGGGCCTACTGGGAATCCAGAGAGGGACTCCTCATCAGGAACTGTAGTGACAGGTTAGGGGAAATGGGTACAAATTGAAAGAAGGGAGATTTAGGTTAGATACTGGGAAGAAATTCTTTACTGTGAGGGTGGTGAGACACGGCACAGGATGCCCAGGAACGTTGTGGATGCCCCAGCTCTGGCAGTGTTCAAGGCCAGGCTGGATAAGGCCTTGAGCAACCTGGTCTAGAGGGAGACGTCCCTGCCCATGGCAGGAGGTTGGGACTAGATCATCTTTAAGGTCCTTTCCAATCCCTAACATTCTCTGATTCTATGATAAAAAAGCCACACACAGCCTTTCTGGGGAAAATTAAGAGTGGAAATGTGTCAGCCTGGGAATGTGAGCTTGGGAATGGCTCATATTTCTGTCTTCTGTTTGGCAAGAGGTATCCCCTATGGAGACCAATATGTCCAGACTGCTTACTACCTGGAGAGAGTATTAGACTTTCCCAACTGGATAAGGGGTTTTGAATTCCAGAGGTAACCTAACACACTCAACCATCTCCAGAAAGGCCAGAAGTCTCTGCCCTGCTGACATTCATTTTTAATAACCTGTGGGTATTTCAGAGAGTGCCGATAATGTGACAGTTATCAAAGGGTAAGTCAAATGACTGGGTAATTACAGGGCATTCACCTGACATCAAGCCCAAGTAAAAATGGAAAGATGATATCTAACTAAAGTGATCATGAATCAAAGAGATAACAAGAAATACAACGATTTTCTAGAAAATTGGCTGTATCATACAAAGCTGATCTCATTCTCTGACAGGATTACACATTTGATTGATAAGGTAATAGATTTTCAACAGCATGTGACAAAATACTTCAACTTCCTCACTGTACAGTATTCAGACAGCAAATATTAAATGGGCTAAGAAAAAGCAGAATAATTGAGGAGTATCTAATTTGCTCGAGTAATTCTCAATTTGGTACTATGAGAGTGTTTCTAATGGAGGAATCCTCTTCTCCTGAAGTTCTTGAAGGAAAATGTTGACATAAATCACTAGTCACAGACCTGTGGAAAAGGAGATTAGCCAAGGGAAAGATAATGAGGCCTGAACAAGTCATACATATGGTGCTGACTCCTCTGGCTGGCTGGGACCCATAAAACTTCTTTTCACAAAGCTAAGCGGGACCTCAGAGAGGTGGGAATGGGGAAGGTTGACGTTCAGGATGGAGAACTGCATCATGAAAAGCTGCAAGTCTGAGAAGAGTCAAGCAGCTAGAGTTCCCAGCTCAATTTCATGGTATAAAAGGCCTAAATTGATCTTTGGATGTGCAAAAAAGGGGATAGGGAATAGGAATCAGTGATTTTTGCCTCTATAAATGGCATTGGTGGGACCTATGCTGGAATATCACATCAATTTCCTCTGTGAACAAATGCTTTAGAAGATGTCGAAAAATTGACCTATTGCAGAATAGAGCCACAAAATTGACTTAAAGGCTGGAGAAAATGCACTGAGAGCCATAAAAAGCTTGTTCTTCAGTGAAAAGAAGATGGAGAGGCTACTTGATCACAGTGCATTAGTGTCTTCATGGGGGGGAAAAACAGGTATGAATAGTCTACAACATAAAGAGAGGACAAGAAGCAGCGCCTGGAAGTTGAAGCTAGACCAAAACAAATAAGGAATGAGGCACGTGTTTCTACCCATGAGTTTAACTACTCCATGGAAAGTTCAGAGAGCAGGGCAGATGTACTCTGCAGACTAAATGACTTCCCCAAAATCACTGTTAAGCCATTCAGATATCAGCAGGCCCTGGGCACGCAGGAGATTAAATCATACGTGCCACAGCATCTGATTCAACAAACCAGTGTTTTCTGCTGGCATTATTCCCCGTGAATAAACCCAAATTTTTGTAGCAAATTGCTGAACATTTAAATCATCATTAGATGTCAGCTCATTTCCATTTCCAAAATTTATTCTCATGCATTGAAAAGATTAACAGTGTAAAATTTATGCTCAGCTTGTGCTTTCGTGGCGGTCCTCTAAGTCTTGTGAAAAGGAAGCTCTTTATTTTTAAAAAAAGCTTTTTGCCTGCTGGACACGCTTTAGATTTTAGAGCAAGACTCTGAAGCAGTCTAACCCCAATATAAAGGTGGGACATTAATTTTAAACCAGTTAAATCTCCAGCGCTTCATGAAAATGTAGTGTTACATGCTTTTATTTATGATCATTCAAATGTCTGTAGAAAACAGTAATTTACTACTAAACTGATGTTAGTAGTCACATACAACATGTGACTATCCATGTTACATTTCATTAACCTCACTAAACCTTTTGTCATGTCACAGAGAATACATTGGGGATCACTTCAAAACTTATGTCAGAATTATGTTCATTAGAAACCTAAAACATATTAGCAATTTGTCCTTCCCTATCACCAAAATCAGGTATTGCTGTTCTTCCAGGCAGCCTCCACACAGAGGGGACTCTACAACGTGTAACGAAGTCAGCAAGAGAATGCCAGACCTTTACAAAACAAAACTGTAGGGGCTTTGGAGATAACAAATAGGTTCTTAATTAAAACATTATTTTCTTTTCCTTCTACAGCAGAAAGATTCCTTCTTAGAAAACTAGTTTAGTCCAAATTTAACATATTTTCTAGGATGAATTAATCCTCTATATTCTGTTTCACTCCCTTTGATGAATAAATACTTCAAAGGGAGTCCTTTTGAAACTTGACCTCAAGTCTTTCCCTCCTCCCAATCCAGAGTCCCAAAGTGGACAGGTCATCTTCTACAAACTCTTACTTTCATGTAGACACAGTCAAGCATCTCTGCGTTATGGCACAAATCAGATTTTACACTGATGCAAAGGGGTTTTCTCATGTCCACAACAAAACCAGGATGACAAAATGGTGTGAGCACTCCCAGCAGCCACCCAGTCCGAGGGACCTGTACATTACTCACAGGTACTCTGCCAAAATCCTGACTGCTGAAAGATGAAAGCAGCAAACCTGAGGAGTCCAGCACAGCAGAACCAACCCCACTTCGTCTGTTCGCAAACACATCCTGGGGGCTGCATCACTGACACCCCAAATGTGGAGCCTGAACAACCTCTGCCCCCAGCCTGCCCCACCCCTGTAACTGGATGTGAGGAGCCTTCAAACACCTCTTTGTATCATCTTTTGCACCTCAGTCTTGAAAGCAGCATTATTCCACATCAGCATTCCAGACCAGCCAAACTCAATGCAAATGGCCAGGTTCACACTAACATTCTACTAAAAATTATGAATCCATTTTAAATCTTAGCAGCTTATAATATTTTTAAAGGAAAAGGATTTTTCCTGATATAAAAGTATAGCATAAGTCAAATGCAATTCTAAAATAAATGGAATTTCATAGCAGTCACAACCATCTACTAGCAGTGGGTTCAACCAAAATATACTCCCTATGCAAATGATCACACTGGAAAAACATGACTCACCTAGAAATGGAATGAGGCTGAATTAATTACTGTTAAAGTTTATAATCCCTCATTTTTACATAATAGTTACATGACCACAAGTGACGCATAAAAGGAGTAGGAAAAAAAAATGAAGTGTTTGGCTTCATTAATCAGTTCATAAGTTTACTGATTTAGCTTGCAGAATTTATTCACATGCAGTGCTGGCTTAAAACCCCATATATTACAAGTCTAAATCCTACCCAAGATACAGAAGAAAAGGATCTCATTTTTAATTTATTTAAATAAATTATCTGAAGAGCTTAAGGAGGAAACAGAGAATGTGCAGCACTGCAAATTTAAGAAAATACGGGAAATTGCATTTCAAAAGTACATTCAAGACAGAAACCAACAGCAGAAAGCAGTGAACACTTGACAGATATGAGTGTTGCACAAGCTTCTACTAAGGCTTTAGGAACACCCACCCTAACTATTTCTCACTAATTCATGCTTTTGAAGTACCACTTGAAGTTCACTAAGTATCTTTACAAGAATCCCTTTGTCAGTTCCCAAATATTTTGTCTCTTTTGACTGGTTATGTTTACAGCCACTGTCAGAAATCAGACCTGAATCTATTCTCTGTTAACATGGCCATCCTCACTCCGGAAAGACAAACAGAGACACGAGACCTCACACTTCACTTCCTTTATTCAGACTGCAAACCCAAGTGCGGTGCTGGTACCTGCAAGGCCGTTCAGGTCACAACACACCTGCCCATGCTGAGCCCAGGCTCTCACCCAGCAACTTCATTATTATACAACAGGTATTTAATTTTGTATCTAATTGTGCTTTCAAAGCTGCATATAAAAGCGGAATTGGAGTCTGACATGAAGTTAAGGTACTACTACCCCCTTCCTCAACTACTCTTTTGCCCAGGAGCCCTAAAGTCCAAGGTACACAGAAAGGAAAAGAGGAAAATGTCCAGTTGTGTTCCATGTCCTACACCTCAAGGGTTCACCTATAAAAAAACGAAACAAAAAAAAACCAACTCAAAGTTGTAAGAACAACTTTGCTAAATATGATAAATAGAAAGGAAAGAGTCTTTCCTTAAAAAAAACTCTAATTAGAAGCCATTTCTCTAATGGACAAACACTGAAAGCAGAAGTTGGACCAAAATGCTCAAAATAACCGAACAGCAAGATCCCAAAGTGCCACATCTAAACTGCAAAACCAAGGAGGTCTGGTAAGGAAAAGACTGTTATCAGCCAGGAGGCAGCATTTCTTTTAAATACGTTTTTAAAGGAGCTAAAGCTGTGTTTTCTTGTCATCTTTATTCAAGTATTTCACAGCAGTTATATTACAAATTACAGTAAAATGTCAAAATTTCCAGAAGTTCAAAAAATTAAATAACTTACTTCAAACTAACGTAAAATGAAGTCAAAATGCAAAACATCAATTTAAACACAATTCTGAATAAAACTATAGAATCCAAAATATACCATAGTTGATGAAGGAAGTCTACTTAATCCACAAAGTAGACACACGTTAATGAAACCAAACAGGATGCCCCAATGTCTAAATAACCCAATGTACAAGATACAAAAGATGCAAGTACAAGCCCAAATTCAAGCTTATGTTGTGATTACAAAATAAATCAAGAACAAAATAAAAGACTATCAGCTGCAGGACCTGCCATTCAGGAGACTGAAGGTAAAACCAGTGCTGACCCACCAACTTATTAGGAAAAAAAACAAAAGGAAGACAAGATATTACAAAACCCAGTAATCCTATAAATACATTGGCATATGAGGAAATCAAGTAACAATACAGAGGACACAAAACAAAACAAAAAAAAAATCACAGGTGAGATTCAAGCTTGCAAATACAATTAACTCCATAGCCATCAACTCCACCCAAGAGCAACTCTATCACTCCAAGACTCCAGGCCCCCAGGGAAACCTCCTCCTGGCTGGCAACATTCCACGGAGTCCAGCACAAGGACTCACACAGGAGTTTATTTGCAATTTTCACAACAAGAAACGAGGAGAGGTCAATTTGTACAAACTCTTGCCAGTGCTATGTAGCAAAAAAATTAAAAACATACAAAGAGTAAACAAGTTTAGACCACATGGACAGATTAACAGCTGTTTTAACTCTATAACCACCAGACATCTGTAAAGGAAAACAAAAACTGAAGTGTGGTTATTTGGGCTAAGAAGGCGAGTATATCATTTTAGGTAAGCTGTCCACTAGAACATCTGATATTAGCTACGTTTCTCTAAAACAACATGGCAGCTCCTCAATTAGTAAAGTTGCCTCTTAATGATTTTTCCCAATCAACAACTGACAGTAAAAATTTTTCTTTAGAAACATGACCTTTTAGAACCATTTTTAATGCTAGGCATTAGCTTAAACTTGCTTTTTACACTCACTGGTGACTAAAATTCTCAACTGTTTTAGTTTATATAAATTTATTATCTTCTTAAAAATGAATGCAGTTTTATCTTCCACAAGTGCTGCTGTTACTTGAACAAAAACTTCTTTGAGTAAGTGAAACTGGAATAAATATTTTTAAAAAATTCTGCAGCAAGAACCTGAGACTTGCAAAAAACCCTTTTATCAGAAACTTGCTACAAAAAATCTGCTACATTTCATTTAATCAAATCTTAAAGTTTGTAACAATTTCCATCAAAATACAAAATGCTGTTAATGTACCAGACACATAAATATCTCAAACAGGTATGATGCTAATAAATACTAAATGAAACATGGAAAAAAATCCCATAATCAAATCTGAGATCAAAGAATCTCATTTAAAATGTGTTTTCTGCTTGTTTTTGTTGTTTTTAATCGCACTTTCCCACCTAAAAAATACAGTGTTTCTGCATGGGTTGCATTTAGATGTAACTAGATGTACATGAATGCTTAAAACCTTTTTCTGCTATTATGAAGAGAAACGGTGGCATCCAGGGGAGAAAAAGATCTAAGAGATTGATGTTTAACCATAACGGACAAAGCACTTTGGATTACTGCAGCGGCCCGAGGCCCATGTGTTCTCTCTCTGCAGCACTACCCTGGGATGAGCCATAGAGGTGGAGGCAAGTCCCTAAGCCTGGGTTTGTACACCGGAGCAGCGTGATTACAGTCCTCCATAAACACTGTTGGTAACTAAAATACAAAAAGCTGAGGTAGCTCAGTATCTCTGCAGTAGTCTGTTTTCTCTAATCAAAAACTAATCACACTGCATTGCATATTTCTGGACAGACACTTCTGCAGCTACGTAGGGACAGTCACAATGAATGGTTCATGATGGGAACACCAGCCAACTGCTCTAGAACACTTTACACAGGGGTGTGAAATAAACCAGCCCAGGTAATGTTCTAATACCGAGCTTGTGACAAAACATAAAAACTGCCTAGACTGTTCTCTCCAGTTGCCAGAAAGGAAAGGTGTTGAACTACGCAATTCAGACCCAGAGAACTCCTAGAATAGATGGATTCAAAAGGCTCTCCTCCAATCCTTCCAACAGTAACAATGCTTTGCACGGAACAACTTGTGAAACCTAAGAGAAGTTTTATTTTCAACTGAGGTTGGGCTCCGGGACTTTGACCAACTATAGTGTCTTCTTACCTGGTGCACTGCACAGTCCAAGCTATATTACAAACACAGACCTTCCCAATGAAACCTGCCAGTATTAACCTTGCTTTCCTTAGAGAATTCGCACTGGAAAACAAGGACATGGTGGGAAAATGCTTCATTTTTAGAAACACAGAAGAGTTTCACTGTGTAACTTGTTTCTAAAACAAAATATATACCAATGAAAAAGGAATTTCACCATTTTGGTAAAGTATGTGGCTTTTTCAGTGTGTCTTAGTTTAGTTCTGTAGAGTAAGACAGGCATTATAGAACCATAATACTGGTTGCCATCCAATGAAGAGAATACAATTCATCCTTTTGGAGATCTTCATTCTGCAGACAGCTTTCTAACATTGCCATTTGCTATAATCCAAACAAATTGCTTAGCCTTATCTTTCTCAATTGACTAAAAGGCACATTAAAGGCAGTTCTAGAGAGCCTCATCTTCAAATTACTGTACATCCAGTTACTCAAGATTCCTACCACAATGCATCACTGCTTTCTTTAGGACAGATTTTTTTTGTCCATAACCCCAGAGAAGAGAAAAATTGGAAAAAAAAAATTAAAAAAAGGTTGCCTGTTTAAAAATATTCAACTTAGATCTGCTCTTTCCAGTCCTCTTGTATGTGTTGGTCTTCACTTTGCCTGAAGTTTCCCCAAAGATAATGCATGTAGAGTGAACAAGAGCAGGAATGAGAACAGTTTCTGTAGCACCAAAAATCTCCAAGCTGTGGCATTGTATTCTTTATTTATATCAGATACAACTATATGAAGTTCCGTTTGGTTCTTGTAGGCTGGTTGGTTTCAGGTACCTGAGACAATAGCACCAAATTCAACAGAAACAAAAAGAGAGAGCACTTAAGACCAAGGCTCTGCACATACTTGGTGCAAATGGAAACTGAATGGCTCAGAGGACTGCTCTCCCATGAGCAGTTTGAGAGGATAAACCCACCCATCTTGACAAGTTCACAGGAATGTTTCAAACACATGAACTGTTCTTTCCATCTCCTGCAAGAGACACAGACCATTAACTATTCATAAATATACAGAGACAGAGATAGAGTTACTTTATGTAGTAGTACTTACTGTGTTACTTTTTTTTTAATCTGAACAAATGAATATATGAAAACAGATGTTTCTGTTTATTAGCTGCTATCTGCTAGCAAAATATGGTAAAAGAGGGAACTCATTAAAGGAGTATTAATGCAGAAAAGCACTCTACTATGACAGTCCATGAGAAAATCAAGGCTTATTAGGGTCACTTATATAATTAATGTGCTCAATATATATTAGGAAAGCACTGCAGTGGCACACTGCATGAATTCTAGTCTTACTGCACACTTATGCTGTTGGTGACCCAGCTGTAACCACATCTCTGCACAGTCTGGATAATCAAAGTAAAGATCAGTCTCTACACGCTCCTGCTGGACAAATGCCTTTTTAATCTACCTAACATCCTGCACAGACTTTCAACACATTTTTAGGTGAAGATGGCAGAGGAATAGCATGAAAATGGTTTGAAAAATACTCTGCAAGAACTCTACAAAAACCCACACTATGGCTTTTCCAGGTTTTGTTGTAAATTATTCATGGGGAAAAATACTTAGTGCTCAGTGATCCAACTGGAAAGTAGCAATTGCTGTCCTTCTCTCAGCATGGATGGTTATCAGTTGAATCAGCAAGCTGATCCAAACCCCTCTGCAGTTAGAACAGTGGTGATGGAGGGAATGCACATCCAGAGTCAGGATCAGCCTGTGCCAGTGGTGAAATGACGAACTTGCTGTTGATGTACAGGAGGCCTTGGAGGGCAAGCACTTCAGTGGCAAAGGATGACGGCAAGGCAGACACCTGGCTTCCACCGTGCTGCACTGACCTTCCCAAGGCTGTACTTACTGATCTAGAGTGTTCACACTTCTAAGGCCTTATATGAAAGTCAGAATCTGCAAACTGCATCGAGCAGAGGGGGGGGTAATTGGTTTTGGCGTAGTTACACCAACACAATTAAGGGCAACTGCAGCAATGACAGGTCAGGGTGCCTATGAAATCAGCACTTTACATCCACTGTCAGTCATGCCACAAACACAGAGACTGCTTCTATTCCATTTTACTCTGCTAGCATGTGCTTTTCATGCTGCTATATTCTCTCCTCTTTTCCCTCCCTTCTTTTAGGTTAAATTCTTAATCCTCTTCTGAGGAAAACATTATTAGAAACAACATCCAGTTTCTAAGTTACTACACTAAACTGTTTTCTTTTTATAGATACCTTCTTCAAAGTCTATTAAAGGTTTTGCCTGCTAGTAGAACAATAAATTGACAGATTAACACTTCTTGAAAAGCCTATCTCACAATATTCAGATAAAGAATAAAAGAAGCTGTACAACATCACCTCTATAAGTTGCGATTTGTCATAGTCTCTACGATGTCTGTAGATGCACTGACTGAGGAGTGAATACAATCTCTCAAGTTGGTCAACAGTCAGGTTGTCACTTTTCTTAACCACCAAATCAAGCAGTTTCTGTTGGAACAACAAAAAGTGAAATTAAGAGGGTTTTTAAAACCAGTTTTTTAATTATTTTAAGGACAAATCAGAAATGAAATCTCTTTATGAAGCCCTCCTTCGAAGGGACACATACAAATGAAATGAACCACACCTGAGTATCAGCAAGGCCACTACTTCAGTATTTATACAAAAAGGACTCAATGTCTCTTTTCACTTCTCCGCTTATACCCACACTTTTCTTCTTGTCTTAAGATTCTTTTACTCAGGATAGCTGGGGCAATGTTTGTTCTTTTGGAATGCTACTTCATCCTATTTCATCTTGGTCAGTCATTGTAACAAAGCAAATCCTAAAAACTGCCTTGATGGCTAAAGCAGACATTTTTAAGAACTTACACTGCCAGGAAAAAAAAATACCACAACATGGAAACATATTTGGACTTCTACAAATGTTGACAAACAGTACAAAAAAGAGAAGGGCGTGGAAGGAGGACACAACACATGTAAAATTTCTCATAACAAAGGTGAAAGTATTTTACATAGTAGCAAAGAGTGACATTTAAGATTTTTTTTTATCCTGTCATAACAATTCTATTGTTTCCAAAGAGATTCCACAGAAAATGAGATCTAAATTTCATAGGTCATAGTAGGTCAAGCTACATTTTACAACAGAAGACAGCAAATTTTATTGTAACTTTGCTTAAAAAAAACTGAAAGAAAATTAACTAGCAGTCTGTGATGCCAAAACATCAACACAAATTCCCATTTCCTTTTCAATCCACTAAGTTTTCTCCACCAAGTATAATACACAGAAAAAGAAAAGATTACGTTAACTCCCAATTACCAGGCACCCAGCAGCTCTGGCATGGCCAATTAACACGTATGACTACCTGAAAAAATGGCAATTAAAATAGTGGACTGCTGTGTCATTACTGGATTATAAGGGTAGTAATGATGGGACAGTAAGGATTCAGTAGTTTTATTAACTTTTCATCCAAGAAATACTGATCAACAAATCATTTCCAAAAGTCACTGACGTCATAACTTGTCTGCAGTCAAAAATAAAGGAAATACTGCTTCAGAACAGAGAAAGGAAGCATTTTTCATGGAGTCAGTTGACAGTTCAACTTATTTTTTCAGTTCTGTTACCTTTAGTCTGTCATGGTCAACAACTACAGAGGGTAACGGATCCAAAGGTTCCTCTGGAACCTGCTCCAAACTTGTGGACTTTGACTGCTCCACAGCGATTTTTCGTGTTTTCTTGCTTTTGAATACACCTGTAATTTGAAAAACAATTATCAGGATTCTGAGTCTCACAAAATGCAGCCCATTTCTTCACTTCAGCTTGATTTTGCTTGTTTAGTTTGTTGCGTTGTTCTGAATCAAGCAAGATTGTAGCAGTGCAGATTATTCATCAGCTTTGCCAAATTCTGAATGTTTACAAGTGCACAAACCCACAGTACAGAAACACACACAAAACTGGAAATCTTTAAAACTCGACTCCAAAGTGCCAACTTTGAATGAAAACTGAATTCCACTACTGAATTCCACTAAGAGTTCTCATCATATCTTTCTATTCAACAACAACAACAAATTAAACAGATTCTAAGACAAGTTCAGATACTAAGTAAATGCTGAAATTCTTTCTGCTCAAGTGAAACAAATCTTCATTTTTCTCTCTAAAGCATCCCATGTCTTCATCACCACAGTATTCCAACATCTGCTCTACTCCCAAATGCTCACGCTTTTGTTACACATTTCTGTTTTCTTCCACCTTTGTATTCAAACTAATGACCAATTCTGCTGCAAAGAACAAAATATTTTCGTATCTCCTTATTCTCCCTACATTCATTCACTGCTTTTCTCCTTGACTATTGAAAATGCCTTTTTTTCTGAGGACCCCTGCCATTATAACCATCCTAAAGTGTGCAAAATTCACCTACCAAATTCAGAAATGTAAAGGCTCTTAACACATCATGCTCTTCTTGTGATATTCCTAGGACCTTTCTTGTACTATTCTACTTACCCTTAGAGAAAATATGTATGTACAAACACAGCCAACAAGTACACAGTAACCTTCTCATAATTCAGATATCTCATTAGAGCTCATTTCCTTTGTAAATCTCAGCACTAACTTTTGAAGTAAAGATTTCATTCTTTTAGATAATTCTGAAAAGCTCATTAAAAAGGCAGTCATGCATAAGGTTTCTGTTTCTGCTCCCTGAGGAAACTCTCTTGTCTTCAAAGGACATGGCCCCTTCTTTTATACATCATCAGGATTTTCCTTCTCCTTCTCTTATCTTTTTCCTGCACTGTTACTGTGTTCACTGTGACTCCAAAGCCAGATACTTTCTCCAACAGATAAACAACAGTTTATCTGGCTTTTGCTATGAGTTAAACTGCTTAAACTTTTGCTACAAGCAAGTTTTTAAAGGAATACATTCTGTATTTCTATGCTTTTTTATCCAATGTCAATGATACTATGATCACATTCTCTAACAAAACAAGTCAATATCTATTACGTAGATCAAAATATAAATCGGATAGAACATACAGACCAAAATACGTGTTGTATTTATCGCCATTTATAATATTTTTGAATATATAACTATCATTTTAATGTTATCTCACTATTTACAGTATTTCCCACAAAGCTGACAAATATAAACAGAGTATATTAGTGTTAGTATGGAGATACACTTTCTTGCCTAAGATAAAAATACAGCGAGTCAAGAGTGTACTTCTAATTTTTCTATGTGGAATTAAATGCTGTAAGTATACTAAGAGTTTCAAACAAATAGCCAGCAATTAATAAAATATTACTATATAATAGTAGTAGTAAGACAAGATATTACAGTGAAAAATACACACATTAACTTGGACACAGATAAAGACAGAAACACTGAAAACAAGTTATACCTTCTTTATCTGCTTCAGCATCTTTATTTTCAGTGTCTGTGCTCTGTAGTGTTTTCTCATTATTGCTGCAATGTGGTAACTCGGCTTTCACCAGATCAGTTCCTTGACTTTCACTGGAAGCTTCCATTTTCTCCTTTGGCTGATCTTCAGATAAAGATTTTTGCTTGTTACTAGACCCATCAGTGCTGTCACAGGGTGAAACAGCATCAAGTGATTCTACTTTACCATTATGACAGGCTGGAACAGGTAGGCCTTCGGAGCTGTGTACAGATGTCTCTCCATTCACACAGTCCCCTTTCAACGTAGAGTCCTTCCTTAATTCCTTTTCAGCACCCAGAGTAACACTGTCAGTTATTAACAGGGATTCGTTTGAGCTCTCTTCTTCTGTGGATGCAAAATTGTTTTCCTTTCCTGATGTCCCATTGTTAAGCCTCTGCTCTGCATCTATATCCATAATATCACAAGAGGATTCATCATTTGTCATAGAGAGGTCTCCTGTTTCCTCTCCGTTCTCCTCAACGCAGTCAGTGCTGATCTCTAGCTCTCCATTTTCCAGCAATTTACTGTCCTCACCATGATTTTCATCGTCAGCAAATTTTGCATCATCTTCATCTTTCTTTAAATTATTGACTTTCCTCTTCTTAATAATGCCTTTGCCCCACTGGGAGCGCCGTCTCGATTTTCTCCGTATTCGAACTGACAACAAATAAACAAACAAACACTTTTAGATGCACAGGTACCCCTCAGTAAAGAGACCAAGATATAAGAATATGCTGCTGTGTGAGGCAATCAAGTATCTTCACACTTCAAGGAAAAATAAGCTGTCTGTTGATTTCAGTGTGAGCAAATTAGAGGTAACAATGAATTTTAGAAGTATAAGGAGTGGACACTCAGTCATACACTCAATTCCTAAACCATGGAAAGAAGAAATTCCTACTTAAAACAGCTAAGCAATGATGTAGAACTCATTCTTATTTGGGTAATGCACTCTTAAAGACAGTTTTTCTCATTTTCCCTTTTTAGATCCTCAGTGATTTGAAATGATTATACAATAAAACAAATAAAAGTGCAATCCATGGATTCACAGAATAATTCAGGTTAGAAGGGACATGAGAAAGCCTCTAACTTATTACTCCAACCAGGGTCAGCTGTGAGGGCCGTATTGTGCTACGCAACTTGAAGCAACATAGGCATATGATCCTTTTTTCATTATTTCTGCATCCTTACTTTTTCTTATTTCTTTGTTGTATTTTCTGTGCCTTTGAAAAATTACATAATGAACTATTTTTCAGAAAGGCCATGTTATTTTATTAATCTATCTGCAGTGAGATACAACTAACAGATACACCGATCTAAAAAAAGCTTTGGGGCACATTTGTAATTTGATGAGCAAATGCAGAAGGAAGACCATTCAAACCTAATGCTATTGTCAATATCCTTTTCAAGAGCACTAACTACACACAGCTCAGAAGACCAAGGAAGACATTGGGAGAAACTGAAGCTTCTATGTTCAAATTCAAGCAATGATGAAGACTGTTCTAATTTTGCAAAATTGCTGAAGTTGTGGCCAAGTCACTACAAATTAAAATCACAGCCAGTAGTAACCAGAGACCAACAAATTTCCTTCCATTTCAAAATGAACTCTTATGCTGAGCACCTCCATAATGTCCTTTATATTTGTAAGTTACTTTGATTTATGGGGTATTAAATCCTACACCTGTGACTGCCAATCACACACTGAGTTACGAAGATCTTGCTTTGAAGATACAAGCACTGTGCAGGTACAAGTGTTGAATGCCTCAGACACTCAGAGAAGCACAGCTGTACTTCAGAACTCCTCCCCATGAGTGCTGTATGTAAGCAGGCAGTTTAACCACTACATTAGGAATAAATCTCAACCTTTTAGCTTTAAAGCTATCTAAAGATACAATCACACTGCAATAAAAACAGTCTCATTTGGAAGCTGTACTTACTGTCACAAATAATCTTTATGGAGAACTGCAAGATTTGAGGGAGAAAAAAAACCCTTTCTCCAGCTATATTCAAGATTTGTCAGTGACTTCTACAGTCAGTGTCACTCTTATTGATGATGAACTACAACCTACCCACATAACTTTTCAGGAGTTCATGTATTTTTTCCCCTAGATTGTGCAAGAGATTTTCATTAATCACTGAAGCAGAAAATCTGAAACTAAACAGGGAAATGTAAACTTACAGACAAAAATATAACCCTCTATTAGACAATGGGTGAAGCCTCAGTGCAACTCCAAAGATGGGTAAATAAAACACAGAAGGAGAGTAAAAGCCTTTTAAAGGAAATCTAGTACGTCCTAAACATATAAATAAGTAAGTTGAAATTTTTTAAGATACACTGATTTTGGCTTTTTAGGCTGACTTTGCTGTAATTCAGACAGATTTATCACATATATTGTCAAATATATTTGACATCTTTTATATCAGTGAATTGTACTTCAAATATTTTAGTGATGCATCCCTTCTGTCCACACTGTGAGTTCCACCTGGGATGAAAATCCATAATTTGCCTAAACACACAAGTACATTCCTAAAATTCTTAGGTGTGAGAGAAAACACTTTAAAGCAAAATGGAATTAATCCTTGTATTACTCATCTCATTAAGTTTCAAGTCTTCCCAAACAAGAGTCAGCAAGTTCAGCTCAGTGTTTCATACACTACTTTTTGAACAAATATTGTGTGTGTTGTTTTTACTGCTGTTTTTAATTAGGACAAAGCAACAACAAAAAGTGAGGCAGCAATGTCTTTTGGGATGAGAGAGGAAATTTTGGTTCCAGATCCTTAGCAACCAAAACACTGTTACACAGATTTTTGTTTCACACAGACAGCCAAGCCTCTAAATGAGTGAAAAGCTGAGCAAGGAACACATTTAAAAACAAAACTGACCACCAGTCTTTCTGTTCTGCTTAATTCCCCCAGTTGAGTTAAGAGGGTGGTACAAGTAGGAGAAGAGTTTAATGGACCACAGAACCATGTGACAAATTGTAGACACTGACACCAGACTTCATCACCTATATTGGTTCCCTTTATATTTACTGGAAATAAAAAGGCACTCCTGCAAGAGTATCACAGACCTGAGAAGCTGCCACATGAGACAGGAAGCAGTAAAATATATCTCTGAATCCTGCAGGATAGTTGAATATGACTTAAAAAGGATGAAGGAGCTACCACAGGGTAAAACTGATGCAAAACTAAAGGCCCCACTGAAGTGGGGAAGAACTAATGGGTTAACAGATCGCTCCTAAAAAATAAACTTAACCTGGAGTCTCATCTTCACTACCTTAACGTTTACACTTTAGAAGACTGTAAACTATCAAGAGCAGAATACAAAACGTTTTATTTTCTAGTCAGTAAGATTTATGACACACTGTCAGCTTCCTGTAGGTAACAGAATGGAACAAGTATTTACAGAAGAAAAACTTCAGGTGAACTTTTGTTTAAAAAATGAACGGAGTACACATAATTGCGACTTAACACCTTAACACCTTTTCAATTACTCCTTTTAAAACTACTCATCAGAAAACTCCCCATTGATACCCAGTCTTTCGGCAGTATTTGTGCCAGAGGCAGTGGAAATACTATTGTCAGAAGAGTTCTGCTTTATAGAACTGAGTTTCTCTAACTCAAACTATTATAATACCAATTATTCACACATGAATACATTCACTTGCCTTCTAAATTGGCCAACTATTCATTCTATAATCTTCACATAACCTCTACAGATTTGCCAAAGGGATCTTAATTTCAGTTCTAGCTTCTGTCTGGTTTGCTTTTTTGTAAATCACTACTAAGCATTTTTAATGACAATAAATATCTGTCTGACCACAAGTCATACCTAACATTTCACTCGGGTTCACATGAAGTTGGTATCAAAACCAAATTTCCCCTGCTCTTTTTTTCCCTAAGCTGCACAATCTATGCATACAGCATTTTTTAAAGTGCTATGTAATACAATGGAATTAATCACTGAATACAATTTTACTCTACATTTTGTTAAGCACTAGGTGAAGTTTCTCTATTCTTTCATTCCTTTGTTAAGACAATTTCAGAGTCATCTGAAAGACCCATAAACAAGGCAGACAGCATTTCCCCTAGGCATGATTAAAAAGAAATTCTGTACTGTCCTTACTTCAGAAGGACTAGTCCTCCAAATGAAATTAAGTAAAATGAAACCTGTAGCAGACTTTCAGAAATTCTGAATTCTTGCCTACTGACAGGTGCTGCTTGGAGATTCTCCAGTCAGATACACTAAGTAATGATATCATCATCTAGTGAAATAAGCACCAACCCTGTCCAGAGCAGAGCACAGTTCTTGGCTATTTAAAGAACAGTGACAGTAAAAAACAAACAAACAAACAAAACCCTAAAAAACTTGAACCAAAAAATTCAACTCCTTCCCACTTTCCTGAAGCATTTCTGCAAGACCTAGACATAACTGTGACCCTTCTGTTTAGTATAGTCTCAGGAAATGAGAACTCAAAAACATGGGTAAATGGTACAGAACCTTCAGAGCTGCGGTATGCACTGCTGCTGTCCCCCAAATCCAGTAGCACAGTGACAGAACTGTAGACTACAGAGAAATAAAGTTAACAGTTGGAAAAGAAAGCAGACATAATTACATGACTCAAAGACTGCCAATTATTAACAAGCGAGTCTGCTTCCCTTAATGTGGAAGAACCCTAATAAGATGCAGCAAAGCAGAGATCTTTCTCTTGAAATTTCTGTAGTTTGACTACTACAGTACAGTGAGTGCAGCACAGTATTCGAGGCTAACAAGTTCACTTTATGCTGCAGAAAAGATCCTTCCATGCTTCCACACCGCTTAAAACCCATCAGAGAATATGAATCCTCTGTCAGTAAATGATAAAACTGACATCCATCAAAACAGTAAATTCTCTGTTGTTACTTTATTTCATGAAGAATTCCTGGGGATTAAAACCCAAAGAAGATTCTCATAGCAAGCAAGATCACCATGGATCTAGATTTTTAGTCTGCAGTATCAAGAACCACTTAAAGCAATTCATATGTTTTAAGTTTTTCTTGCATGATCAAAACTCTCAACACCTTTCTGATGTCTTGTGTGTAAAGTAGCTCAAAGCCTTCAGAAAGCACTTACAACCAGCAACTTACACTCTCTAATGCAGCATCCAGGATATCTATGTACCTGCCACAGTAATTTAGCTGCTTCCAGTAGCTCCACATTCCTTACCAAGAGACACTAAATAGTCCACTTGAAAGTCTCTGGAGTTTCTACTCACAAAGTCCCAAACTGCAGTCAGAGATAAGCAGCAAGAAAGAACAGATCAGAGTTCCACAATGGCTTAAAAAGCAAAGTGAGGTGCCAGCTTCCACTAACAGTGCCATTTCTCCCTCCAAAGCCAGCTATAGCATTTCCACTGCCTCATTTGTGCCGGCACTACTGTTCCTGCAGTAAAACAGATAAGGGAACTAAATCCATCTGAAACGTTAGGTTGTTGGGGTTTTTTCTGGGTTAGTTTTCAACATCTTTGGTTGAGCTTTCCAACTCATGAATGACAGTGCTGGCACAGGGAACACAGTGGGAATATGCCACCAGTGATAAGAAAAGACAGCCTCTTTAGCAGCAACCTGCAGTTTGACCAGTTTAAGTGACTGTGGAACTAAACCCTAAAAGATGTCATTTTCTTCACCTAGGATGGAGGGCACTCAAGGCACAGAGCTGACAAACACATGAAAAGAACTCCATGCAACAACTTCACATATTTATGATCTTCATCAGCTTTTATAACAGCTTATGTTTTGTAAACAAACACTTGAAGAACCTAGGCATTTCTAGTCAACAAGGAGGAGTCAAGTTTCATAAGGAGGAGTTGAAATGGGTACCAAACCAATCCTGACTGCAGAATTCCCATTATTTTCTTCCCGAGTCAACTGCTTTCCCCTACCATCCCCCATAATGCTCTCCACTCAAGCTCTTCCCAGTATTTCCCACGGAACTATCCCAGTGTCTCCTGTTCCTCCCCACCCCAGCTGAATGGGACACATTCCCTCTGAGGTGTGCATGCCATGCCTGGCCAATACCATGTTCTACCTGCTCAACTACCATTTTCAATCTATCGCCTCTTCCTGCAGGAGACACGTGAATTTGTCCAGCAACCAATTTTCACAAAAACTGCAGGAACCTAATCTTTCAGCTCTCAACTCCTGTCAAATCTGTCTGAACTCTGCCAAATGATTCAGAAGTTATTAGGGGAGCAGAGCTGGACAGAGAGCACAGGTATGATTTTCTTGGGAAACCAAGATAAAAATATAATTTACATGAAACCAGAGTAATTATGTCAGTAAAATACATGGCAAGACAGTCACACTGAAAATTAAAGAGGAAAATGAAGGCAAAAGAGAAGAGACAATCAGATTAATGTCACCTGTGGAGATCATTTTTAAACTTTACACCTCTATATATCTGCTCATTTCCCCTTTGCTGATTAGCTCTGTACAGTAGCAAATACTCCAGCTATACAAATCCTTGTACCTTCAGTTGGCTCTTAAGGACTAGTGCATGACACCTTCCTGCTGCAAGAGAGCCATGAACAAACACAAGAAAGAATCATGGCTACTGGGTGGTTTCTCAGTCAAGGAGACAAAATCCAAAGTTAATAAATGGGTAATAATCCCAAGAAAACCCACAACTTCTGCAGACAGAAACATTAAGTCTTAAAACAATTTAAAGCAAACATTGCCACAGTTTTCAAAAGGGAGGAAGGAAGGGATCTATCCGTTCTGAAAATGGTTTTTATTACATCACTAGTGCATACCACTTAGAAAGCAAAAAAAACCCCAAACTATTTCAGAAGATCTTTTTACCATGTTTATAAAAAAGGTGATGATAATACTTTCAAGGAAACCTCCTTAAGAGAGGCTGAGCCATCTTGCATTACTGTGTTATAAAGAAGAGAACAAGAGAATATAAAAAAGTCATTGATCAGGTAAATTTAGAACCCACTTAGCCCTCTGTCAGAGAAAAAAAACACTTGATTAATTCAATAGGCAAGTATTTAATAGTGATGAAAGAAAATTTGTCACCAGATATCACTGAGTTCAGAAGTTTGATAGGATCCCAAAAACAGAACAGGTAGTCAAGATTTATTAGAACTCCCACAAATTCCCTAAATTGCATTTTAAATTAGAAGAATTAAAAAGCCTATGGGGTTTAAAAGAACTGTTAACCAACTTGGAATCATCAGCTACACTGGTACGTCCTTCAAAATCAGGCATGAAAAAAAAATTCTCAAATGTTTGCAACTTTCTTTCAAACCATCTGGTTGAAGACAGCATCAGATACAAGAGATCAAACTACTCCCATCCAGAATGCCAACTCCTACGCCACCCAGAACAAAATGACAAAGAAACAAAAAGAGACAGTTGTCCCAGCTCTGAGTAAAGATATCCTCACATTCCAGAAAATATTTTTTAATGGTGTTTATCAAGTAACAGTACTTGCCTATATCTCAAGTGAGAATTAATCCAAGTCAAATCTAGAAAGTAGGAGGAGAAAACAAAAGAGGAGCAACTGTAGAATAAATGACAAAACAGCAGCTCCTAGGAATTTCATGTTAGCATCTGGATTTGTTAGCATGTTGATTTGCCAATATCCAGTTTCTGAATCCAAACTCAGAACCAGACCAAAAGGGAGAAAGTATTTCAGATAATCAAAACCATATGGCATCTGGTCTGCCATGTCCTTTGATAAGGCGTTGCTGCAGTCACAGAAGCCTAAAGTACAGCAATCACTGACACCACTGCAGCAGAGAGCTCAAAAAAGAGACACTAAATAGATGAAAATCGGACAAAGACTGAGAATAAAACAGTTTCTGAGAAAACCTGTAATGAAAGACCTTTTCTTTCTAAAAATCTTTTTAAAAAGTACTCCAGGCAAAACAAAAGCCTTTCCATGATAAAGCAGAAACAAAGTGTTCCATACGACAGCAAAGATCACCATTTGGGGAGGAAAAAAAGCAAACCAAAAACCAACCAACCAAAAAAATCCAACACAAAAAGGCACAGAAAATGTTACTTATTTAGAAACAACATTTTCTGCCATAGTTTTTTAGATCCTTGCTTGGTATCCCTACAGTTCTTTCTAGAGAGACCACTAATCACTTAAATTACTGAGAAAAGTTAGCACTATGTTTACTTCATATTTCATAAAATAACTTCTATATAAAACTTATATTTTTAATAGTTTGCATAACAAAGGATTTAAATTTTCTTTATTTGCTCCAAATGCCATTTTCACAGCTATTCTATTTATCACATGGCATAAAAGACATCTTCTCTATGAAGAAAACATAAAATCTGCAGTCTATCACTACAATATATTATCATTAAATGCTGCAAAAAAAAAGATAAGAATGCAAAGCCAAATCTTCCCCATAGAGTTTATTTATACATAACACTAAAGGAAGCAAGTGCAAGACAGTAAAATGGTATGTACCATGCCCCATCTACTGGCAAAATGGAGCAGTTGGATATAGTTTTATTATACAGGATCCCAATGATTAAAGAGTGCTAATACCTTCTGAGCTAACATGTATCTAAACCACTTAATTTAGGAAACACACCAAACTGCAGACTGCTGGTAGTTTCCTTTTCTACACAGCTCCACACAAAGGCAAAGAAAGACTCTTCTCAGCAGGGCCCAGTGACAAAAGGCAATGGGCACAGACTGAAATACAAGACACTCAAAATTAAGAAAAAGAAATTATTGTTTGTGGCCAAGCACTACAAGAGGTTCCCCTGGCATGACATGGAGCCTCCACTCTCGGAGATGTTCAAAACAGAACTGGACAAAGCCTTGAGAAACCAGCTCTGAGGGGAGCTAGACTAGAAGATCTCCAGAGGTTCCCTCCAACCACTGTAATTTTGTGATTCTATAGTCATAAAACTGCTTATATCAGACTTCTGACATACGTCCCATTCCAAGTTCCCACCAGAATACCTGCACTTTTCTCAAAATACACAGTCGATAATGGAAATATTTTCAATTGTGGCAGAACTTCCCCAAATAGATTTTCAGCAATTCTAGTAATGCAATACTTTTAAAACTCATCTATACTGTGAGACACAATCCACACAGCTGTACCTTCAACAAGGGAAATGGAAGTTGCAGATGAAATGTAACTCAGGACCGTGTATCACCATGCCTTCAAACAGAAAAATTACTGATGTGCTACATTTCCAACAGCCCATCTGGTCTAATCAAATTAACAAAATATCTAAAATACATCAGAAAAATTAATTAAACCACAAAATAATATGCAACTAAAAAACTAAATAAAGTTTTATACAAAATATATAACCTCAGAAAACAAACCAACACATAATAATCCAATTCTCATTCTGTACTGTACTAGCCCAGAGCAGGGCCCTAAATTTGGCAAGGCTGCTGCACTGTCTGCAGTCCACTCTGTTTTTAGAGAAGATACTTGACAATAATTTCTTCTAGAGTTCCAAGGTTTGTCATCTGAATTACCTTTTTGCAGCTATTTTCTACAATACTGTAAAACAAAGCTCCTTAAAAATAATAATAACTTATCAAGAAAATAATGTTATGATTGGTGATTTTTTCCTTAAAGTCCTCTAAGGGAAAAAATTAATTCAAGTTCAAATAGTAGAAAACATGCAATATTTTCAGAATTATTAACTGAAAAATACAGTTTTATTCTGTTTAATTAAAATATTTAAGTAATTTTTCTTGTTACTGATTGTGCAATACACTATAGTCTTAAAATAAAAAGTATTATTTCTTGACCATAAAAAAATTCCATTCTCCCTCTAAAATAATCCCTCTTCAGAAATCCCTTCTCTAAACTTACTCCTTCCATTCAAACAATCACAATCCACGGTTTCATTTGCTACTATTTGAGCTCCCCACAATCTGCTCAGGTCTACTCTCACCCTTCTCTAGCTTATCCTCCAAGTATCCTTTTAAGACCGCTTCCCTTCCTAATTTCCAGTCTCTGCTGAACTGACCACATCAATCTTCAAGAGTGCCCATGGATAACCTGAATCCCTCCTGCAGATTTGTGATTGCTCATCAATTCCTGGTTCTCTCTCCTGATTACTAGATGCATCACATCCTTCCTGGACTAGTTACCTTTTCCAGACTGAGCCTTAAAAGCAGATTTTCATTTGATCATAGTCCCAAACACCACTAAGCATCAAATTTTCTTGCCTTCCAAGCTAGATCACGAAAATACCAACAGGATCAGTGCCTTAACAGTAACTCTGTTGTTTGCACAGAGACACTGGCAATTTCCTGCAGCTGACGGCTCGAGTTTTCAAACAACTGCTGCTGCCTCCACAACAGAGGGGAAGCGAGCGAGGTACCAGAGCTGCTTTGGATCCGAGTCACCAGCAACGGCTGCTCTCGCCCTTCCCAAGGGATGTCCAGCTTGGAGGTCTATAAACCTCACCGTCTGCTGCTCAGCATGCACAACCAGCAAAGTGCTTTGTACATCAGCCAGAGGGAGAATCTCCATCCTGGACCTCACAGGAAATTAAAAAAAAATAAATTGGGAATCCCTTCCCTCTGCTCTCTGTTTTTGCATGAGCTGCCAAATGAATTAAGAACAGCTTGGATCCAAATCATCAATTTATTATATAACGATTTATTCTAATCATAATTCCGTACGATTGACTTTCATTCCTTTAACGGAAGAAATTACAGCTTCAGGAAATAAAATCATACACCTCTAATTAATTAAACCATTTGACATCAACACTATCATTCATATATAAACAATGTTCATCTCTGGGCAGTTATCACCAGGCCTAGAAAATGATTTCTCATCAAGGAAAAGCACCATGAAGGAGAGCACAAAGACCAAAAATAAAATTTGTCCACTTCAAGCGCTCAGTTTTCCATCAATCGGCAATAATTGATAATGCTACTAATAATATATTAATAATGGACTCCCCATCTTCAGCAGGAAAGCCAGGCACAACTATCAGCATATCCCTCATACTCACTTTCTCTCGTAGTCTTTATTTTCTTTATAATGAAAATATCTGCTATGTGTTTACCTGTTCTAATCAACTTAGCTCTTGAAAATAATTAGCTGTGCCTCTGATTACTCAATCACACCTCACAATCCTAGAGATTTTGATCACTTAACTGGATTAATTCAGTAGGCTCCAGGAAGTGGATCTTAACATCCTCCAGTAATAATTACTGACTATTGAAAACCATTGCCATAAAGGAAAATACAGTTGAATTTGCAACCTCTTTTCTAGCTTTCAGCATGACACTGAATGTACTGAAGGTAGGAACTGAATGTAGTGCATGTGAGAGAGTATCAAGCAGTGTAGAGGTATTTACCTGCTAATACACAGAGAGTAAACAAACCTGAACACTCATCAAACCACTAAGAGTGTTCTTTTTATTGGATCTGAGTTGTCTTATATTGAAAACAGTCCTATACTACGAAAAATGCAAAATACTTATACTGCATTAGAAAAATAGTTATTCTTTATCACAAAACCAGAAATCCTGCTTCTTTACGACTTCTTGGGCAGAGATTTTATGTACTCATAAAAGGAGTATTTCTCAGTTCCATGTGTTTCATGCCTACAATTACTTCTGGAAATAATCAGTAAGCAACAGTATAGACACATTTCAAATGTCTGCCATTGAAAGGACCTCTAATTTTGCACAAGTATCATCCAAGGTACTTACAAGCACATTTATTTGCAGAGTTGGGCCATATGGCCATGGTGGGTTTTTGTTTGCTCCGAAATGCCTCTTCAACTCTGGCTTCTGTTTTCCGTACACTGGAACCATGAGGATTTACCTGTTCTGCTGGCACTGATAAGCCTGCATGCAAAAGACAACCATACCTATTTAAATAAACCAAGCTGCAGGAAACTACTGAATCAAAGAAGAAACTTGGAACACCATACTGCAATAGGAATACATCCATTAGTATTTAGCTGGACATTCAAAATATTCAAAAATTCATTTCGATTTGAATCGAAAATATTTGGTTTCTACTGACAAAACAACTTACTGGTTGCACGGTCTTAAACTGTCAGCTCTGATGGATTAGAAAAATGTGACTGTCTCTCACACTTGGGTCCCCAAAGATTGACCCTTCTACCCATATTTCCTCTACAAGTAAATTCTTACTGACCTTTTCAATTCTTTCCTTATTTTAAACAGATAATTTTAAAGTAAGTGGCAATTCATAATGGCATTGTATGCCATATCAAAAAGAGTATCTGAATAAGAACATTGTATTGTCACTGTGATCTGTGTTATGTAAAATGGATCCATTTCAGAATCAATATGAGCTCTTAAATTAAGAAAATGCAATTCTGCTTTTAACAAAAAGTACGGTTTGCTTCCTGTAACATAACTTCATCTCACAGCTTCTACTGCTTCAAAGGTTTTTTAATTAAATTCTAAAAAGGCAAACTTTCATACTGGTTAAGCACATTTTAAAGACATAAATGAGTATCTGAAGTTTCATATTTGTGAACTAGAACTTCCTATCCATCCACTAAAATGGTGTTCAAAATGTCATACCATGTCTCCAGTAGAAACCAAAACCAAGTGATCAAAAGCTGACAAGAAACTCCGAAACCAATGGATGCAAAAATTACATATTCACACAGAAACTCTCATCTCACAATTAATAATTACAGCATAGGTTTCTAGGAATTATTATAAATATTTTAAACTGCATATCGAACATATTTCATTACTCAAAACAACTACCACTTCTACCTTTTAATTTGCTGGTCTCCACAAAGAGTTGCAAATTTCAATAATCTAGGATATATAGTTCTTAATTTACCAGCTTAAAACTTGCTGTCCTTAAGTTTAACATCTTTCAACAACAGCACCTCAGCACCTCATTTCAGTAATAGAGGAACGAGAAATTTTATTCTGACTTCTACATACTGATTTTATTGTACAATTTATCGTTCTGTTACACTGCAGTACTCTTGATACTGCTCACCAGTCACAGTATTAAGTAAAAACGGCAGATGCAGTCAAAAAAAAAGTTGGGGAAAAAGCAATGTAGAAAATACCTTCCATTTTAAAACTATGTAAGACTGCTAAATAACTTGCTAACAAAATTGTGAAGAAAATGGATATGGAGCTTTTTAGTCTTTTTCATCCCTTGCTTAAACTGTCCTGAAACAGGGTTCATGTCGAAGTCTAGATGAGCAGATGCACTGTGATTGAGCTGATCTGCTGTCTTGCTGAGGATGTTCTTTAGAGCAAAATGAGAACAATGGCAGAGCTGATCCGCATTCACATCCCTTCCATCCATTACAAAGACCAGCGCCAAAACTACATTCCTGAAGTGTTAGCACCCACGTGTTCTGCACCACCACAATCTTTGACACAACTCCTGATCCCTTGTGCTTGCCTTACAGCATGAGGCTTCCTCAGACCTCAAGAGCTTGATGTATTTTCCTCTGTTCATAAACAGTTAATCTAACGCAGCTTCTTCCATGCATTCCAAGTCTTTTGGACTTGCTTTCGTTAGCATTCCTTGCTAACCCAATCAGTGATCTTAGCTTTGCCCGTGCTACAACTGGACCAATTGCAGAGCTCAGTTGTCATTGAAACCACCAGGTGTGGTCCAGAAGCACCAGCATCTTCAAGTGGCACCTACAGGGACCTGTGACACTGTAACAGTTTCCATGCCAAAGTACTGAATCCAATTTGAACCCTGCCCATTCCCATCTGTGAGTTGTTTTGTCCCACAAACTGGTGCTGCTCATCACACATCCGTACCTGAAGGCCCACTCACCAGCATCTCACACCAATGGTACCTGCTTTTTCTGATTTAACAAGTTCATTGCATGATACCATCAGCTTTAATTATGACTTAAGACACTGCCCTTCTTTCAACAGAGTCTGCAGGCTTTGTCCCCAAAAATATCTACTACTGGGCCACTGCCACGAAAAGGAGGGCAGCATTCCAGTTCTTGCAAACTTGCAAGAAAGGACTACAAGCCACAGAGTCATCCTCTGTAACAAAGAGCTCTTACAAACATTTACTTTAACCTCGGAAGCAATAACCTTTAACAGTCATGGGGACTTGGATAATTAACCGAGCACAGCTCACAGCATGACACTGTGGCCAGAATCGTGAATATTCTTACAGTTCTAATAGAAAAGTACAGAGGAGAAATGAAGGCATTATATTAGCTCTGTTTTACAACCACGGCGAATTACAATTGGTTCATTTATCCACAATTCAAGACACACATTGGAAGCTTGCACAAAATTAGACAAAAACATGCATGACTGAATAGGAAAATAAAAAGAACTGTATCCATTTTAACCTGAAGAAGAGAAAGCCTATAGACACTTGCATAGTTCAAAGAAATTTATTAATAAAGGGTCTTCAAGCTACCAACAGAAGTATTTCAAGAGTCAGCAGTTGAAAGGTAAGACCAGCCAATTCAACCTAGAAATCAAATAATGGAGCTTTATACCAAAGCAGGAAACAACTTGCCAAGGTAAAGCTGGAATTATTGAAATCAGTAATCCCTAAATCAGCATGAAATTTTGTTCTAATGTTATAGTTGGTGATTTTCAACCTTTTTCAACTTTCAAAACTTTAAAACTTTTCCATAGAGGTAGACTCTTTTCATGTAAACAGAGCACTGTTCCCACACCAGGAATATGTTTGGACGTTTGATAACTTTCCCTGGTCACTTTAGAAGCTGTACACAGACTTGGACGTCTATGGACTACAAGTTGAAAATAACTGCATTAACTCAGTAGTGGGCTATAATTCCTAATTCTGGGCTGTTAGATTGTCAACATCATGCTCCCTTCAATGTGGATGTAAGGGTTGTTTCTTAATCAAAAAAATCAATACATTATCTCCAAAACTACACCTGTACACATGAACTGAAAATCCAGCGGTTTAAATGCCATTCTCCCTTATCGTAATTCTTCTTATACTGTATTACAGGCACTTTCAGAACACAGCTCTGGTTCCACCACATCCACATAAGAAGTTAGTACAGTAAACCCAACATTTACCTGTTCACCAGGTTCTATAATACTGTCTGTAATAGCAGGCAATGCATCCTTCTTCTGGGAAGAATGATGGTGTCTTATCAGACCAGCTCACACAATAGGAAAAAGTAGAAGAGTTTCAAGGCCAGTCACCCTTTACCCTGCACTGTCTGAATCTGACATGCATTCTGTATTTCATCTTAAATTTAAATTTTTATACGGAGATCTGTAAATTCTATCCCACATATCTACAGAAGCTTTTCTTGCTGCCCTTGTCCCTGGCCAGGCTGAATTCTCTCAGAGCTGAGATTCTAACCTGATCTCTGGCTGCTCAGTTTCTCTGTATCCCTCCCAGACTACCTTTCTCTGCTTCCACTCTCTGCAGGCCTCCCTTTTGTGTTTAAGTTTGTCCAGAATCAACCTGTTCATCCACACAGGCCTCCTGACGCGTTTGCCTAACTTCCTCTTTGTTGGGAAACATCACTCCTGAGTGTGGCGGAGGCAATCATTGAGTATTAACCACCTTTCCTGGGCCCCTCTTCCCTCCAAGCCTTTATCCCATGGGACTCTACCAAGCAGATCCCTGAATAGGATGAAGCCAGCTCTCCTCAAGTCCAAGGTACTGAGCTTTGCTGTGCAACCTCCTTGCAGCCCTAAGGATCTCAAACCCCACCACTTCATGGTCACTGCAGCCCAGCTGCCCTTGAGCTTCGCATTCCCCACCAGCCCCTCCTTGCTGGTGAGAACAAGGTCCAGCACAGCACCTCTTCTTAGTGACTCCTCTAAAACTTGGACAAGAAAGTTGTCCTCTACTCATTCTAGATACCTCCTGAATTGCTTCTGCCCTGCTGTGTTGTCCCTTCAATAAACACTGGGTCCACAAGGTCCAGGGCTTGTTAACACGAGGCCATTCCTATATGTGTATAGAGGGCCTCTATATATATTGTGTTATGATAACTGAAGTTAAACATACCTCTTTTTCTTCTTGCTTCCTTGATTTCTTCACACATCTTATTAAACTCTGGATCCAGTTCAGCAGCAATGATAGCATGAGCAGTGTCCTTCAAAGTACACGCTCTATGTCTAATTATTTTATCTAGAAAACAGGACAGCACACTTTTTTATCACAATTACAAAAATTCCTTAGCATTTCTAAGTTGGTTTGTATTGTATATCACAACACTGATAGAAACAGAAGTAATTGGGAAAAATTACAGATGTATGAAAATGCAGATGAGTCAATACCACACCACACTCAAAAATCACAACCCAGCTATTGAAGAGATATAGTAGTTTTCAGAAGTAGAAATTGCTAGTTTAATCCATGGTGGCATCTATAAACAAACGCAAACAGTGAATGATGAAAACACCTAAACCAACTTGCCATCAGGTAGTAGCCAGCTTCCACAGGCAGATCTACACAGTATAATGGAGTGGAGTGCAAAGAGTCCCAAAGTAACAACAGACTTGCCCAGGAATTAATTTACCCACTGGGGTCTAGGAATATTCACAGTTATACTGCCTGCAAAATCACACTGGACATCATCTGCATCTGTAAGGTAGACCTGGCTCACTTATGTTCCTTCCCTGTTGTTTTTTTCTTTAACCTGAAATTATTGCTTAATTATTACTTAACTGATCAAAACTGTGCTAAAACACATTATTTAATTCCTTACACTGAATAGCTGTTTCTCATTTTAATCCATTAAAAAAAACTGGCAAGAAACAAGCCTTGAGTGTGCTACATTTTCAGGCCTATTTGGGGAACAGGACAAATTGCCCGTGCTGGAAGCCTAAATGCAACTCGGGAAAAAACAGACCAGTTCTCCTACCTTTGAAACACACAGAACAAATTACTCCACTGTTGAAATTTGAAAAGTAATCGTAACTTAATAACTAAGCCCATATGTGGAGAAAATTGACATCTAGAACGTAGCTTTTCAATGAAACCTACAACACTCATTGTTTGACTTCAGTACAAACATATTTAATTTGTCAATCCATCCATACTGAATTACTTTTTCCAGCTGTTGCAGGTACTTCAACAGTTGCCATCAACATTAATGTCTAGAACATATTCTACAACTAGCAGATTTAAAGTTTTAATAATCTTTAAAGACAACAATTAAGAATACCACTGAATATTTATTTTGCAGTATTTGTAATTCTAGAAACAGCAAACTTTACAGCTGGAAAAACTGCTGAGTGAAAGAGACTATCCAGTGCCTACCTCAAAAGAGCCCAACATTTTCTGGGGTAAAACTACTGCCCACTTAAACACACTGGAAGCTGGAAGTTTTTGCCTATATATTTGGGCAAAATGTGAAGCATTATGTTTTATGATAACCAAAAAAACCACACTGCATTCGTTCCAAACGCAATTTTGAGATATTAAACTTCAAAGTTTTGGTCAAATAATAAAGTTTAAGAAACCCTTGCAAAGAAGGAAGGGAGGGGAGGGGAGGAAACAGGAAAAAAAAAAAGGAATCAAATCAGGGTGTTTGACTGAACCACCACTTTCCTCTAATCCTGTGATGGGCAAGACTTTCCTCCAAGCAGTGCTTCGAAGAGGCAAACACTTGTCTCCAACATGCAATGGTTATGTTTCCATGCCTTCAAGAACATTTCCCAGTCAAACAATGGAGGGAGAAGACCCCAACCTGTCTTTCCACAGAACCTGTCTGAAATTTTGTAGCAAAGTACCAGGAAAAAAAACCCAAAGCATCCAGTTTTTGATATCCAGACTGCAGATAAAATCAGCTAGTCTGGTCCTCCCATTGCTTTTCCAACTTAAAAACAGGACAGAAGCAGGTACAGTATGAGTCTTCTGCAAATTCAAGCATGAAGCAGAGGCAAGCATATATGCCCAGCCTTAAAGAATGTGAACATTTATAGGTTAATATTCATTTAATGAATAGAACTGAATGCATGGAATGCTTTCTCTGAACAGCCATAATGTGCTGTTTCAAGTGTGTTCACACAACAGCCCAAGAAATCTTGCATGCCACAAGAGCAATACATGCTCTGTTGTTAACAGTAGAGGACAGAACAATTTTTCATTACCTCCTATCCAAAAATGAGCCTAGAAGGAGCCAGATCAGTTTCTCCCAGCTCAGTTCTGACAGCAAGGAAAATCAAAATATCCCTAAACAGGTGCTCTTCACATACACTCAGAATGCCAAGTGCCTACCTAAGACTTTAATTAGTTCATATCAATTGCCGTTAGAAGTCCTCAAAAGTGTGTTATCAGGAACACAAAATAAATGGACTTTTTTTAGTTGAAAGAAAATAATGCATCATAAACTGAAAAAATAAAGTTAATCTTCTACAAATGTGAACCGGGTTCAAAAGGCAATGTGAAACAAGTCTGACCAGACTATACTGTATCTAGGCCACACGAGACACTTGCAAAATGCCTCAGAAAATCAAAAATTTGAGAAGAAAAATACAGAAAAATCAGGCTTTAACCTGGTAAAGCAATTTCACAAGATTTCATACAGAACTTTTTAACACACTGGACTGCATTTGTAGATGCACCCTGATGTCCAAATAGAACAAAAATTAAATGGAACCCTACATTAAAAGGGTGCTTTGTGTTGGCGCTTTGTTGATGACTCTTGAAGCCGCCAGCTGAAAGGCTTTCTTTTGGCAATATGCGCTGCAAGACAGCCCCAGCAAAGAGCACACAAGATGTTCTTTCCTTAGTTTGGAGTGTGAACAGCTTTTACATGCATTTCAGTCTACAAATTCCTTTTTAATTGAAAGCATCCCATCACACTTTGTCAAGACAATACTGTCTAATCTCTCCTAATCAGCTGCAACTGACTTCCTTGCCTGGTGATTTCTCCTGTTTTATTTCTATCCCCAAATACATAGATTTTAATTTCTGCGTATGAATTTCATGTTCTAAGCTAACATGGAAATAACAGCAGGCCACCGCCAGATTGTGTGAGGATTCTCTACATAGAGTTCTCCACATTACGGTGGGGTTTTGTTGCATATACAGAGTCTATACATGAAAAAGGAGCTACCAAATTTGAAAGGAAACTACAAAACATAATTTATTAGAAAACAGATCTGAATGCTGTAGTTTTCCTGCTCTTCTAATGTCCCCCAGGTGTACTACATGCCTTAATATACTAAAAGCACAGACTCCTTAGGACTTGCTTATCCTAATTATCACAAAGTTTATCTAAATGCCTGAATAGCAACAAAATACGGGATTAAATACCAGGCTTTCAGGTCTAGGTAGGCCAAAAAGAAGTAGGTTCTTACCTCCAGGATCTTTGTCTGGATTGTACTCCAATGCATTGCTGCAGATCAGGTCAATGTCTGTTAGAAAATCCTTGGCTGTTAAGTAATTGTGTTTATCAATTTTGGTTATTACCGTTGATAGGTCCATTGGTTCTTTGATAACCTCAAGGTAATCTGAAACCTATAAACAAACAGCACACAGAAATGACACAGGACCATATGCATTCTTATCGAACAATGACAATCACATCTTTATGCTTGGATTCATTCCACATGCTTAACTCTAAGACATAAACTAAACATTCTGATTTCTAAGCAAATTTATGTTAAAAATGGAAGTTTTATCGGGCTAAGAACACAGCACTCCAAAGCTGCTTTTCTTCAGGAGCTCACCAATTTATCTTTCAAAATTAATTAAATAGCATTTGTGAGGGAATACACTTTAATGTAAATGTATTTTTCATTTTAGACTAATTTAGTTACAGATTTTTATGGTGCTGTAACACTGTCATGCACTAAAAAAGCAAAACCCATCACCCTAACTTGAAGCCCTAGGAAAAATTAGGGAAGCTCTATTTTGTTCACTTTGTACGTGAAGTTCTCGTTAAACTAAACAGCCAAAATTATCAGTTTTTAAATACCTTCTGTAAAATAGTTTCTTCAATCACTTGTTAAACAAAGAAAAGTCAGGTTTTATTGACTGCAGATGTTAGATTGGCTGTACAGAAGGACAATCTAAGGAAAAAGCCTTGTGTCAGAGTTTACTATGAGCTTAGATCGTAACTGGAGATTCAGCAACCACCAGGGCACACTAAAAAGTGTTTAACAGAATTAACGATACCATAAGGGTTTCAGCCTTAATAGTCAAATGCATCAGCACAGCTGCTGTTATAAAGTTCACCCAAAAAAATCTATGAATTTCTTATTTACTTCAAGGGAAAAAAAAAATATTTGAATGTTTCAGTGTGACTTAGATTAGAATTAATTAAAAACACTGGCAGCCTCTAAAGCAGTACTGCATTTTTTTCTTTTCACCCACATATGATGGTCACTGCCAAAGCATTTAAGAGTTAAATACATATTCAGATCAAGCCATAATGGCTCTATAAGATTTTTTTTTAATATAGTGACTGCAGACATATATTACAACATAAACTAACATTAATGCATTATTTCAGTAGACAGCAACGTGTCACCTAATTCCTTAAACACAGACATTGTAATTTATTTTGACAGATTAAAATGGCAAACGTTTTCTTTTTGTCTCCCTCTATGGAAACATGATATCAGGTTCAGAGATTGGAAAGCCAAGCCACAGGCTTCCTTTTCTTGTTAGCACAGCATCAGAAAATCTTCACTGGAAGCTGTAAATATTGCTGCTGAACAAACCTAACGCATTTTCTAAGAAAGTCAAGCAGACAAGCTGTTGTAGAAAAGGAAAGGCTAGTCCTGTGCTTAAATGCAGCAGGTGGGACGAAAAGCATTACATTTGATTCCTAGTGCTGTGATATATTAGCACCGTTCTGGCAAGTCTTCAAATAACAAATTCACATTTTGATTCTCTCCATTTACAAAACATGGACTTATTCTTTCTCTATGTGCCCTTATTCATGTAAATTTAGACCGCAAACTCTTGACAGAAAGGAACTACCTTCACTACAAGTATGAAGAGCTTCCTACAATAACGGACCTCCCAAACAGTTTCACAGGAAAAATCAAACCAAGTTACTGCTCAGACCATGCTCACACTGTAGGCTGCCACATTAAACAGCTCACTAGGCTTTCAAAAACAGTCAGCTATGGAACACTACAGAAAGCTCAAATTAAAAAAGAACTGCATCAGCCCATAAAAGATGCCTGTTCCATTCTGCCCGTTCCATCCTGCAAGGCATTTACACTCCAAATCTGCTTTTTACAATGCAGGACTTCTGATGTCCCATATTCTTATAATGTCTTCCAAAAGAGATGCTCCTCTCTTCAGAAAACATTAGGGACTTCTTCTTCAGTTAGCAAGCCTGCAAAGCTTGCAAGGGGCCAGCATCTGATCTCAAAGTTAGACCAAACACAATCCTATCCACACAGCAGCACCTCAAAATAGATTTGCAGATCAAACATCAGTTAGGTGTGTACAGTCCATAATTGACCAGTTAATGCCTTTTAATGTGCTACCATCTCTGATTAATGGTATCCACAAGCATTACCGCTGAAATTATGCAACAATACTATTAATGCTGGATGCATTACAGAACACAGATCACTTTCCCAATATGATCATGTTTATGATTACAATGCTGTAAAAGCTTTTATTAAAGAATTATATTTATGGTTTCAAGTATTTTAGGAGCACTGGCAGGGATAGGAATGCCAGCATTTTAAGATGCTGGTTTCAGTTAGAAAATGGACAGGAATTCACTGGGGTCGCTGGTAATAGAACATGCTCCAAATCCTTGCATCATGGATGATGAGGCTGTGACTGTATCACCAGCTAAAAATCAGCATCTTAGACTGGACAGATGACGGATCAAACATCTATTTTTCTAATTAACTTAACCATTTCCTTTTTTTAATTTGCATCCTTTTTCTAGTATTTTCAACTTCATTGTTTGCACATTACTGAAACAAGACCTCTTCAATATCCACCGGTTTGCTGAAGATGTTAAAGCGTTTGTCTGTGGCCAGCCTCTTGGTGACATCCCTGAGAAACAACCGCAGCTCCCGCAGGGTGTTCTCTTCCTGGTCCTCCATCCGCTGCTTCTCCGCTTCCGACAGCTCCCGGGCAGGACACGGCAGTGCAAGAGGAAGAACTTCCAGGGCACGAAGAGCTAGGGAAAAAAACAAGAAGTCAGACAACGGAAACATTAACAACACAGTGGCTCCTGGGATTATGCCACTCCAAATTTCATTATACATATTTAATACGCATCGTGGATCTAACTATCACTGCATCCTTGACCCCACAGCTCTCTATCTTCCAAAACTGCTAAATGTAAATATGAAATTTATTCTAGGCACTGATTAATGCTGTCACATGGTAATTACACTAACTGTTAACTACCAACACCTTTTTAAAAAGGAAAGTAACACAAAGTAAAACAATAGAATCACATTATTATTGGTTTTACTGTAACTTAGTTTACCAGCCTGTTTCCTTCTTGGTGGGGGCATTGCTGCCTCATCAAGAATTAAGCCTTTGAAAAATCGCAATCTGTCTTCTTCACTTGGTCTTTGAATATAAAAAACCTCTTCATACTGGATTCTGAAAATACATTTCACCTAAAAAAAAAAGCCATAAGAAAATTGAGCCCCCACTGAAGACATGAACAATGACCATATTGTAATACTAGCCACAAACTTCTCAAAATCGGCCACAGGACAGGAGACAGTAAACTCTTCCTAAAGCTGTGTTCACAGCAAAGGGAAAAGAAATACTTGTAATTCTCACTGAATTTTCGATAGTAACGAAGCTTGCAGTATCCCATGATCCTAACAATGGCCACCCCTGCAGTAAAAGGAGAATGAAAGGGCAGGAGAAAAAAAAAATCACAGAAAATGTTAAGGAGAAAAACCAGGAACCCTCCCCCATCTGGAGCCTCAGAAAATGTAAAGCTTAAGGTCAGGCTTTTAGACTAAATCTGCATTTCATTATAATGGAGTCATTTGTCAAAAAGAACAATTGACAAAATGAACAATTTTGTCTTCCCAGCAGAGCAGCATAGAGCTTATGAAAATCAGTAACACGGACACACATCCCACATTAAGGAAAATTACTAACATTCAATTATTATCACATTTTCTGTTTGACATATTTTAAATTAAGTTAGAAAACCGCTACAAAACAAAATGATTTTACATGATTAAAACACTCAGATGAGCACAGAACTCCCTAAAAATGCCTCCTTCCATGATAAACTTACCTCTTCAGGCAATTCACTAAACATGGACTCAGAGGTAGACAGCAGAAATATAGGTGAGAAAGATGGTATATCTTGCAGCAAAGTTAGGAAAGTAGCTCTCACAGTTTCACTGACAGCTTCCCACCAATCACCAATATGAGGCATGTAAACTATACTTGGTACTGTTCTTCGAGCTTCACGAAAGATCTAATTAAAAGAAACAGTGGTATTTCAACTAAGGAACTAATTGTTACCATCAGTTGTGAGTAACAAAGTTCTTGTGCATCAGAAAATGACTCATCTTTGTGGTATTTTATAGACAAATGTTCCAGCAGAACGTCTAAAGACTTTCTGAACAAGTGTTTGTGACTCTTAGCTACAGAACTCAATTATTTTATGTCAATGTGCCAGGGAGACTACAAAGCAAGTACTTTGTTTCAAAAATATGTATGTTTTAAAAACTTGCTATGACTGAACAATCGTGATGAAAATTAAACTGTTTTGCAATTCATGCAATATTCACCACAAGCTATTTGGAAATGTAAAACATTTAAAACAAAGCAAATGAATCTAGAACCACAACACAACAATCCATACACAAGTGAATAAAATGAACATCAGGCACTGAATACCCAGATTAAACTTACTCATCACTAGGTATGTGATAAGGGGGCAGGTTAAAAATGTAATTACATTCACTAGTCACTAGAGAGATCTCCATCACTCCCTAGAGACCTCTTCATTTTAAACAGGAAAATAGAAAGAGCATATGAAAACCAGGACTTTAAGTTACATTCCATCTGGCTGCCTTCATATTGATGCAACCAGAATTACATAATTGACTCATTACAAGGGACTCTCAAATATCACCTGTGCACATGACTCTTCAGGCGTTTTGGCACTGACTGAATAAAGAGCTGGCAGGTCGAGCCTGTGTACGGAGAATTTTTCCAGGGTGTGCAATAGTGCTGGAGCAAGGTGCGAAGTCTGACCCGAACCTCTTTCCCCAGAGAGCAGTAATCTTGGTCTGTAAGAGGTTGGCTGGTGATAAGCTGACCTGCAACAGTTTAAAAAGTCAATTAACATACCAATGCTATCAAATGGATGGATATATAGGAGATATTTTAGAATCCGTAAGACTTTCAGTAATGGGTAATAGCTTCCTACAACAGCCTAAAAACATCAACTAACTCAACTATCCCTCAAAACTACTTCAAGGGCCAATAACTCAAGATTTGCCTTATCTTTGTTTTCACAACCATTTAATTCAAACTCATTTGTGTGAAGCTATGCGTATACTAAATTCACGACAATTTTCATTATAACCAGTTTATTTAAAACTAATTCCTTGATCATATAAAAAGACTTATTGGATATCCAGTAAAGACGACAATTTAATCATGTCTAGGTCAGTCCTAACGTATCTCTTCAGTAGCCTCAGGAATCCCAGGTCAATCCTTTCATCCCTGAAGTGCTGCCCAAGATTTTCAAGAACCAATGAACATTTCAATAGTTTACTTATTTAAGAAAAAGGATCTGAAGTACGGTTGAATAAAATCACTATGTATCATGTATTTGAGCATATTTGTACACTTCCAGGCAGTAGACTTCTGGACAGAAGGAAGACTTTAAAGAAAAACTGCAAAGGTAAACTTATTTTTTCGTTTTTTGTTGTTGAGAAGAAACTGTAAGCAGTCCATACAAGGGATTTTGGGATTTTGTGTTTGTTTCTTTCTCTTGGGTGTTTTTGCCCAATTTTACAGACAAATGAGACACAAAGAAAAAAGCATTAGTTTTTTCCATTAAAAGTCTTTTCTATTTATAGAAAACTGATCGTAAAACAAGAAAGTTTTTAATTAATTTACGTTTTCTCTCAATTAAGGCATTTCTATCTGCCCATCAGCGAACTCGGGCAGTGGAACAAGACTTGCTGGTATTACTGCATGTTAAACATTCTGGGACAGCAATGATCACTGCTGACACCTTTGGCTTTCAGTTCTGGTGGTGGTGGTTACACACACACATAACAATCAAAAATGCTCAGAAATAGATTAAAGGAGGCTTACATACTTTGCAAAAATAAGCACAGCCTTGCGATGCTTTTATTTAGACACACATTCACACAAATATATATCGTTGTTCTGGGTTTGGCTTCCCCCTTCCCAGCCTCACAACAAAAGCTTAAATTTGGCATTAGAATTCTTAACTATGTCCCTCCAACTGTTTGAACTTTAATCCTTATTTTTAAGCTTAGATATCCATAAATTCTGTTCTGGCATTATTATTTAGCACAAAAATTTTATCAGTGTTCCACAAGATGGCTCTACTAAACAGTGCCACTAATGAACAGTTTTTTTAACTTCATTTTCTTTATTCAGCAAACTCCCTGCAGAAACTACCACATAAAGTAGTCTAAAACCATTCTTAACACAAAACCAAGAAATGTTCATTATTCTTAATTACTGTAGCCAGTCCAATTTATACAAGTAACACTCTTCCAAATTTCACACATATTTTCTAAATTCCCATTTTCCTGAAACTTTCCAAGAAAAACAATGAAAAAGGCACATTAAGAATACTGAATGCATTCATTATACAAAATACTTCCAAACAGATGCATGCACTGAAGCTCAACCATACTTTGGACCAAGAAAAAGCACACAACCCCTCCCAAATACTCCTACATACATCTCTTCTCAGTTCTTAACCTTTCAAATTGAAGTGGTTTGTTAAAATTAAGAAGTGCTGTTAACATCTTCACTTCTAACCTACATTTGCCTATTGAAAAGCATTTCTGATTCCTGTGTGTAAGATGTGGCCTTTCCCAAGAACACCCCCACATCCAAAACTCTTATCTGTGCACTCACATGTTTCCATTACAGAACACCACTGCCACCCCAAAGCAAAAGAACAACTTTTTTAGCTCTCCTGATGTATGAATCTCCTGGTTTTATCTATCTAATTATATGCATTTAGAGAAACACTCACATTGTAAAATGAAGGTAGGGTTTATGTATAGCAGCTGATGACTGTTTCTTTGGTGATCCTGAGTGACAGCTCGTCTCAAAAATTGATGAAGCATTCTCATCTTCGCTATCATCTAATATTAGACTTGGTACATCTGTTCCAAGAGATGTATTAATTAGAACTTTATCACTTCTAAGTACACGTACAACAAATAAGACAAGATACTACAATTTTCTTTGTGTCAATTATAATAAATCTTCAAATGTAAAAGAAATTAGTTAAAACTGTCTAAGTATCAGCCTTCAGAATAATAAGTACTTATACTTCAAAAACCAAAACAAATTAAATGCTGTAGAAGTCTAATCATAATTACGATTTATTTTATTAAACAATCAAGCTAAACTTCTCAAATACGGAAAAGTTGAAACTGTTATGAAATATTTCCTTTGGGTTTATCTCACAACTACAGGTTTTTTCAAGGGCAAAGCTATAAAATTTGTAATTCCTCAGACTATACAGAATTTTGTAATTATTTACTTGTTCCAAGTGTCCAAATTCTCACAGGTACACTTCTTTGAAAATTATTCTCAGCATGACTAGACAGTGTGTATTTATGAAGAATTGTTTTCCACCCTCTGATAATCTGCTGAAGAATATCAAATTACTTTTTATCAAAATCAGTTCAATGCATTCCATATTCATATACTATACCTTTACCTATTTAAATCCCTTTGCTAATGTAGTAGCACAATGAACTGAAGTAGTTTCTATACAGACCTTGAAAAGCAAAAAGCTCAAAGACTGTTCATACTCACAAGACACACTGCAGAGACAAACAACTGCAAAAATACTAATATGGCACTAAAACAAAACAACCAGGTAACAGCTGAAAATCAGGTATAGCTAAATTAGCTCCCAGAGCTGCAAACGGATTAAGAGCTATCTGGTGCGATTTGATAATGGGAAAGAACTGCTGCAAGATCTTTATTTGCCCCAGGAAAGGAGTTGAGTTGCTTTTGCCCTATGCAAGGCTACTCGTTCGCATTTCCATAGGGAAGGAAGCCTGCAATGATGGGATGAAAATGGCCACAGCCACTCAGCTGTACAGCAGGAGCACTGCAGAGGCCAGCTCTGCTGAGCAAGAAAATGCTCTGCAATGGCTGGGCAGCATTCCTGAGAGCAGCCCAGTCACTGTAGCACACTGCTGCTCAGGACAACCACCAGACATCCAACAGCAGCTCAAGTTGGCCACAGCCACTTAGGAAAAGGGATTGCTGTGAAAGGAAAGTGTGAAATATAGAGAGAACCAAGTGTTATTCTCAAATACACAGTCCAAAGATTTACATGAGGCAACGGCACAGGTCCTGCCACACTGATCAGACGATCACCATGGGACAAAGGAATCTCCTTCAAGGCAGTGTTAAGATTTGGATGGAGGTGCCATCTAAGCCACAGGAAAAACTGTCCCAGGGTTCCAGGAAAAATTGTTAAAAGACAACAAAGGTTCCCTTAGCTGGCTGTGTGATGTAAGAAACTGGATTCAGAGTAGGCTGGGCAGGAATGATATTCTGCTGGCATGGGATGAGGATGTGTCACATCCCTCATCAAGCTGTGGTGCAGTCACACACCTGACAATCCTTCCTCAGGGAGCAAAGATGAAAAAGGCTTGCAGACCCCAAGCAGTGGCTAAAAAGCTAGTCCACAGCAAGAAAACATAGCAAAAGAAGCTGCTGGATATTTAGCTAAAGCTAAGAATGGAGACCTCCAAATCAACTGGAAATAAGGCCTTCTACCTCTGGGCTCACTGCAGTCCCCAAAACAGACAGGATTTCCAGTATACCAAATGTAGGCACAGGCAAGTCCTATGCTCATGTGCTGGACACAGTTTTCTTTTCCTAAAATACACAATTATTTTAAAAGGCAGCCCATCTTTTAATCCCAAACATCAAGTCTTTGTGACATCCTCTGCTCAAGCATCTGACTCACTGAATTACAAGAAACAGGAACTTTTAGTGAAATGCAGAAAACCTGATGTGCAGACTGTAAGCACATCTGTAAGCATGTGCTATATACTTGGCTTTGAATTCAAGAAAATTTGAATCCCTATTGTATAATCTACATTGTACAATGTACAATTGTTGTACCTGAGAGTGGATTTTTCTGGTTTTAACAAAGATTAAGCTTGTTATTCAATATTTTCTTGGATTTAAGGGAGGAAGAAAAAAACTAAAGGAAATGCTAAAAGAAACCTCAGTTCACACATCTTCAAAATCAATTACCTACAAACATTTAAAAGTACCCATAGCAGCAAATCATCTAGTAAAACTACTATTTAAATCAACTAAAGCTTCCAAACTCAATTTGTTAGCAGTAATGAGCAATAATAAATATGAATGTAAAAAATTTAACCAAAGAAAATATTCTGAATTTAAACCAATTCTTCAACAAGAATGACATTCTCTAAATTGGGTGCTACCAACAGCTTAATGGTATACACAGACTTAAACACGTTAAATAACTTTGGTTACAATCAAGGGAGCCCAACAGGATCTAACTGCAGCTGCAAGCCAGCTCATTTCCCCCTACCCACCACCACATGCTCCCTGGGCCCATCTCTGGCCAACTCCAACACTTGTTAAAACCTCCAGCTACCCTGCAGTCAGCAGAAAACACATAAATACATCATTTTTGGATAAGTTTTCTGGCTAAAATGGTTTAACAAAGGATCTGATCTACTCAAGCAAGTGGAAAGGATAGAGCAAAAATGCACAGCTGGGCTGGAGAACTGCAGCAGCCAGCACAAGCATCAGCTCAAGCTGTCTGGGCTGCAGGCTGAAAGTGTGCTCTGGAACAGGAATGAGAAGAAAGTCATGGCTGTCACAGATCTGCTTTATGACTGGGCTGTTTTCAAGTTAATCACACACAACCCCAAGTACTGTTTATAGACCTGGGGGGTGAGAATGATCCCAGATAAGAATAGTAGACTACGTCAGAATAAACAGATCTCAAACCTAAGGTAACTTGTTCAACATTTAACTTTGAAGAAATAACCTGGGTAACTATTAAAGCATGTCTCAGAGAAGAGCTGGGTAAAAAACCCCCAGAACCTATTGACTCACTGCCAGTCAAAACAGTCAGTCACATTCCTTCTTATTCCCTGCTTCCTTAGTCCACTCACACTGGTCCCACTGCAGCAGGTTTCCGGCATTCACTGACCCCTTAGTGAGTTGACTTTACTCACTAATTTGGCAAAAAAAGCTAACTTGACAAAACAGCAAACAGTTCTCCACCTGCTAAGCCAACTGAATCAGCTTGGAGGATCAGGAGTGCACCAGGCCAGTTCAAGGAGAGGGAAGCCTCAGGGCCTTCTTCTAGATCAGCACATGACCATTACATAGGCTCAGGTATCTCAGCTAAACACCTGTTGAGCAGTGAGCCCCCCAAAGCTTCCATACCAACAGCAAGCACAGGACTGGGGATAGCTAACCATTGTTCAGGACAGGAGCACCAATTTCAGGTCCTGATACACTGAGCAACATTATCTCCCTGTTTTTCTTTGTTCTGACCTTTAATTATGCCCCATCATTTCTTGTATTTAAATTGTAAATTACTTGTGAGTTTGTTTTTTGGATGGCACTCACACCCATGGGACCTTGCTCTATATAGGTCAGGTCATTAGATTCTACAACAACTTGGAATCGGCAAAAATAATTATACAACATTCAAATAAATTGTATTTACGTCCTAACAACACTGAAGGAAATACACATCAGATTAAGGCTAGGTGGAGAAGCTGAAATACTTACAAATTGAAACAGCATTTGCAAAAAACCCCAAACCACGTACCTTCACTTTTGTCACCCTGGCTGAATTCAGCGTGAGGGAACACTTTGTGTAAGACCTCGAGGAGCTTAGTGAAGGTCCGTTCCAAGAGCGGCCTGATGACAGGGGACAGTGCGTGTCCCGAAGATGTCACGGCACGCTGGGAGGCAGGCACAATGTTCTGCATTGCATGGTAGAAATCCTGCGCGCTCAGAACTACTGAGGAGACGTCCAGCTGGAGCTTCTGACTGCTCATGTAAATCTGGGGATAGCGGCGTCTCAGGGCAATCAAGGCAGCCTCAGTGCAAAGTGCTTTTATGTCAGCTCCACAGTACCCTAGTGCACACAGAAACACAAACACCTTCCATGAAACAGCACTGCTGTGCCACACGTGTCTCAAACACGCATCCAGCTAAAAACAAGTCAGTAATACTTAATTGTCAGGGTCCACAAAGCATCTGCCAAAAGATATCAGGTCATAATCTGGTGACAGTGTTGCATACCAAGAAATTAGATAGGTTTATTAAGATACACTAAGAAATTAATTCCACATTTAGGCTAAAATTACCTATATTTTCACTATATCATACGATACACAGTGTATTTTCAGTCCTGGGTTATAGGTCTGTTATTGCTCTTTCTTTTCCCTTAATACTGTATAAAGTATGTGTGCAGTTTTAACAGGCTAGTCCCTCTCCTCCTTTTTTCCTTTAATACCTCCACATGAATATATTCTTTAATAGCAAAGTAATTTTGCTACACTGAACATCACCAACTTTAAACTTTTACAGTCTGAGAAAATGAGCAGTATAAAGAAAAATGTTTCATGAGTAGAATACAGAAGAGATGAAATCTCTTGTTAAAAAAAAGCATACTCTAGATTCTTGGAAAAATGTTAACTTCTACTATCAAGAAAAATGTTTCAAACTTTTTAAGAGTTTCATAACTTTACCAGTATAATTAAAAGTAGAAATTAAAATGCATTAAAATTTTAATACAGCCTATCTTCGTAAGTATCTACAGGTGGCTACCTATAATTGCTTAATCATCATTAGTGAAAAACATAGATCTGATAATTATGAAATACAGAGAGACTTAATACCTCTGAGTCTTTTGCAGTACTAATGGTTTGGGGGTTTTCCCCAGAGCTAGAAATTAGATTTCAAATTTTTCCATCTTTCTCAGCAAGAGACATTAATAATGCCTCTGTATTTTGAGGCACCATAGCTCCATCTTTCAAAAACTGTAAAACAATATTCCAGTGAGAAAAGTCATTTAGAGAATTAGAGTCACTATAGGAAAATGTGTTGCACTGAGGTACCGCCATATAAAAGTTCACAGGTTTGTAATGAAGTGTTTATAGAAGGTAATTAATCAATTCTTTAGTTAAAACTACTCTCACTCAACTGTTTTTTTACCAGACTTCCTCCTCCCCGCCCAGCCTTACATTACTTGCATTTTTTCTACTCTATGTTTGTATTAAGATGAAGGAGGGCAGGTTTAGATTGGATATTAGGAAGAAATTCTTTACTATAAGGCACTTGAACTGGTTGTCCAGAGAGGCTGTAAGTGTCCCATCCTTGGAAGTGTTCAAGGTCAGGCTGGATGGGGCTCTGAGCAGCCTGGTCTAGGGGGAGGTGTCCCTGCCCATGGGAAGGGGTTGGAACTGGATGATCTTTGAGGTCCCTTCCAATCCAAACCACTCTATGATTCATCTTTTGGCACCACCAAGTCCCAAAATTGACACCTGCTTTGCTTCTCTCTCTTTAGCCTGTGATGTTCTTTCAGTGCACACATTTTTCCAAGATCCATACAGCAATAAGGAACAAAGCTGATTCCATACACAGTGTTTAAAAATAAAAAAAGAAGCAATTAATATGGAAGACAGACACTTTTCAATCCCCATCTTTCAGATATATAAATTTGGGAGATAATAATAGAAGATATCCACTTTCAGCTATAAAGACGTCATAAATTGGATGAGACTTCAAACTGCACCTTTCTTATATATACTTGAAAATAATTTAAAAAAAAAAGGCAAAACAAAAACTGAGATGGAAGATCACTATAAATATCGGATGATTCCTGCAATTTTTAAACCAAGCTTTGCAATTTTATGAAAAGGTTAGTAGCTACAGTTGTGTAAATTTGGTGAGTCCACACCATGACTGCTATCTAAAACATATGTAGCAATTCACATTCCCAAGTTACCTTGAAATAAATATGTTACATTTGAAATATGTTCGGATATATCCACTATATTAATCAATAGACAATCTAATTGTTTTCAGCACAGAAGTTACGTGTTTGGGGTTTTTTAATTTTCATTTAACATGAAATCAAAAATTTAACATGAAATCAAAACTATGCAGGCACACTCCAACCATGTGAAAGTATTACACAGTAGCTACAGTGCAACAGAGAAATCAAACCACGGTTCTAAATTTTGCTTTGTTCTTTAGGTATCAGATAACACATTCTCATTTAAATTGGTCCACTTCTCATCCAAAAACCACACTAGATTAAACAAAAAATGAATGAGGGGAACACTAAACCAAAGCTTAAATCAAAGATATGCTGGAGATATGCAGCACCCTGTCACCTCAGAAACCAGTTTAGTATCTTTGTGACAAAAGATTCAGCAGCTCAGGAGCTATAGCCTTCCCAACTTTTCTATTAACAAATGCTGTACTATCGCTTTCTAACAGTCATTTTAATCACCGCTTGTACATCTCCAAAGAATTGCAAAATTAGGAAATAATAGCCTGTAGCCTATTTTTAAAATTAAATTCTCAGGTGATCAGATACACAATTAGTCTCCATTTCTACTTCTCATTTCTCAGGAGCAATTACATTTGAAGACTAATAATTGGTGTCTCTTTTTGAGGGACTCTCTTGTGCATACTGTACATCCTTTTCAGTGACAAGAAAAAACCTGTACCTTGTGAAACATTAAAGAGCTTTTTATTGCTAAGAAGCAAATCCACACTGATTAAGCAGAAGAAAAACATGAGTGAAGTATTGTCAAAACAAAATAAAATGTATCATGCCAACAGTAAATAACCTGATTTGGTTTTTACCCAAATTGACACTGTAATATAAGCTCAGGGTTCAGTGCATTTGCTTCCATTTTTGAAGCATCTCACAAAAGATGTTCAATTTGCCAGGCAAAATGCACTGGCACACCTTAACTTAGAACAAAATGAGGATTCCTGTCAAACAGCCCATTTTCTTCTACTCAGCATCACCACACTCTGCTAAACATTTCTGAAGTACAACTTTCAAAAAGCAGGACAACAAACAAGTGGATTCCTATGTAGGTTTCCAAAGAATGCACTTTGATCACCTAAATTTTCCAGCCATCCTCTTCCACCTCTACTGTACAGAAATTGTGTCCTCTTTAAAATTTCTTCTGCCTAAAACCCACCCTAAAAAACCACAACAAAGCGCTACTGAACAAGGTGAAGCATTTAGGTGAACAATTTTGATCACTTCTTCCACTTCATGTTGTGCAACTCCCTACAAAACTCCCAAAATTACTGCAGGGAAAGAGAGTTAGCAAACAACTCAGCATGACGACAGAGATGAAAAATAACTACCAGGCTTATTTTAAAAAATTGTGAAAAACAGGAATGCTAATGCCAAAATCTCCCCCTTCATCATTACATGAGGATGGGAAAGAAAAATCTAACATGGTATCATTTTGCCACAAAACACTCCTGCAATAATAAGCACAGAATAGAGCATTTTTAACAAGCATCTTCAGCACAATAGTTTGCTTCTTTATCATTCTATTTAATAATGTTATTTAAATAACCCTTACTATATTGTAAAAAGATTCATCTGCAAGATGCCAGATGGAGGAATTCACACTTCTTCAGTTGCTAGTATGTTTTGTTTCCTGCAAGACTGAGTTTGTAGGTAAGTCTCTCTACTTACAGAAAGTTACCATTCCAAACAAGGGAATAAGCACAAGAGATAAGAAAGGATTTATAAAGTTCAGGGTATCTGGGACTCATCTCTAGTAAGGAGAAAAAACATAGTAATTATGTGTGTTTACTGAAACTGCTATTAAGACATGAGTGTGTGGTCTTCTGAGCAACGCTGTGCTCTCCCCAAGCTGCTTCACTTCGTCTCACACACACTGCACAGAAATCTTCTAAAAGGTTGTAATCCCTAACACCTGGGACAAAAATCAACCCTCAGGAAATAACCTATTTTTTGCAAGTCCTGGGGCTTTTCCCTTTCAATTTCCTTCTAATTACACCCCTGGATCTTAAGAAGTTCTGAGTCGCACATACACCTGCTTCCCCAAAGTCATTTGCTTTGGGAGTATTTCAGCAGTTTTCTTCATTAGGATCCAAAAGCTTGGAGTTAAGTGTTGCCAAGTCTGCTGAACTGGAGAGAGGTATCAACCACGCTGGGCCAAAAGCCTGGCAAGTCTAGGCAGCTTTTTACTTGGGGAAGAGGGGGTGTTATTTTTTGGGGGGATGGCTCTTTGTTTGTTTTTAAAGAAAACCTGCACACAAGAGGAAATATCAGACCAGTATAAACTGTATCACAGACATACATGTGTACCAATGAGTCCCACTGGTAATAGCCACAAAGAATCTGGAAAGTCTGTTTAAATCATTACTGCTGCTTTTACTTATAGAAATGATGAGGCAATCTCAAGGTGAAGAAAATACACCAGTCTTACTTCAGCTGTTTTGAAAAGTCTTTGTAATACTCCAAAGATTTTCATCTTGGATGTATGGAAACACTTAAATTCCAAGATACAGACTGGAGACAATCAAGTATATAGTAGCTGGAGAGCAGGAAAGCCAAGGAAAACAGAAAAGGGTATTTCTTTTTGTTAGCTGAGTTCCACAGAACTGACAGGCTTTATGGAGCACAAAGAATGTCTTCCAATCAAATGTACAAATGGCTTTCCCTATCGTCTGAAATTCTAAAATATTGTGTCATCAATGAAAAAATCCGGTGAATTTTTAAAGCAACATCTGTGTTCTTTTCCCATCTATTCCCCTCTCTCCCACTAAGCAGCACCACGTCTTTGCATAATTCAAGCAGAATTTACACGGAACGGGTTTGCCACGTGCTGTCCTATACCGGGCAAAGCTTAAACTGGAGTTTGCTGGATAGCTGTTTTCTCCTCACCAGAAGATGCTGAGGTCTTTGTGCATCAAAAGCGGAGAGATGCTGCTTCGATGAGAGATCTCCCTGTGGATGAAGAGGATAATTCGGATGTACTGTAGCTGACTGAATGGACTGATGTTCAATTTAAAGTTCTTAGATTCCCTGATGATGGATTCCAAAGCACAGATATTTGAGACTGTTCTTTTTCTGAGAACTTCAGTGCTTGTCCAAGCAGATGACTGACAGAGGATGTGTCCTTGCACGACAAATTGTTGAGAAGATATTGTGGTGTGTGCTTAAGGGTCCTTTCCTCTGTTAAATTCACTATAAAAATATTTGGGTTTATTTCTGATTAGATTTAAACAGCAGGCTTATCTTGAACAACCAACCTCCATTCAGTACAGCAGGTCTTTGGGAGCTCCAAAGGTGTATTTAATGTATTCATGGTGTGGTGGTTTTTTTCTCCCCTACCTATGTCTACACTTTGAGGTTGTTCTGTGCTAGCAATCTAGAAAAAAAATTCATCTTTAGAAAGGCTGGTTAGTTTGTTGGATTTATGTCAGAGGAGAGCATGCCAGTCAGTAACAAACAAAAAACAAAAACCCCCCACACAAGTACCGATTTTTTTTCCTCAATAAGTAAACAGAAAAACTCCCAAGTCTCCCTATCTCTTTTGTAATATTCTAATTTAATGGGAAGTCCACCTAAAGACTCCAATTCCAACATCATTTTGCTCCTCTTTGAGGGTATGCATCCTATACAAGGACAGTGATGTTACAGAAAGGAAACACAGCTGTATTTTCAAATCACTACTAGCTACTCATTTTGTGTTTTAATAAGACAGAAACGTACTTTGTTACTACAGAAAGAGTGTTGTTCAAAGTACTTAAGTTTAGTAAGGTAAAGATAAGAAAATCTTGACACATTTAACATACCTTCAAAGTTTTACACAGAAGAGAAAGCCTCTACAGTAAAAGTACTAACATCGTAACACTCACCAACACATTTTTCAGCCAGTTCTCCTAAGAAAGGATCTGACAACTTGGGGTTCCAATCCCTGGTATGAATTTGCAAAATGTGCTTTCGTGCCTGATTTGAAGAAAAAAAAAAAAAGAAAGAAAATGAGACAAAAGACCAGCAAGCCAAATCCATGTCATAGAGAAAAGTATTATTTATTCATGTGCATCTGTCGTTACTTTACCTGCTTTTGATGTAACTGAGACACATAAATTAGAACTTAGCACTCAAAAGTCTCTCAAGAGCAAAGCTTTTCCCTTCTTTTTTAATTCCATATATAAGCAGTACTTTTTCACCAGTTACACATTTTAATTTCTGTTTAATCAACATTATTATACATGAACTGATCAAAACTCACGTTCTATTAGGAATTATTATAGTTTTTTAATTTCATTTTTAATTACTGCACCTATGATTAACAGGTTCTACAGTCAAAGGCCTCACCAATTAATGTATTGCTGAGCAGCACAGCACATACACATGAATCCCAAAACAATTCCAGCTAAAAGTTCTATAGAATCCAAATACATCTATCCATATACAAAGTAAATTTAATTTTAAGTTTAAATTCATGAAGTGTTATGGCTGAGTTTATGTAAGTTTAGAATAAGGAACTGAAATGTTTCTGTTATCAACATTGTAATGTCTCGCTGTGCATCTACATTTTTTACATGCTTAGAAGTCTACAAGAATTAAAGTTATTTTCCCTTACCGTAAGTTTCAAGCCCCACATAGTTAGGGTTCATTATACAAATCCAGAGTTTTTAGAGAAGCAATCCAGTTTATTGTGAATAATTTACCTCTGTTTAGTTTTAGCAATATCCTGAAGATTTGAAGCTCAATACTTTATGTATACAATCTGTTTGTACTAAAAATATCTTCCTAAAATTAAACATTCTTACAAGCAAGAATGAATATTTTTATTTCATAAGCTTGGCTGTCAGGCATTCAAATGTTTAATACACTAAAGATGTTTATTAATAAATCTCCTTTCCAGGTTTTACCTTCTTGTCAGGCAAGTTGAAAAGAAATTCCCTGTCAAAGCGACCAGGTCTCCTGAGTGCAGGATCTATAGAATCCAGTCTGTTTGTAGCACCTATTACAACAATTTCCCCTCTATTATCCAGTCCATCCATGAGGGCAAGAAGAGTAGACACTATAGAACTAAAAGAGAGTTTTCAGAATAAGAAAGTGTGGGCAACATTGCAAGAACTTTTGCATTTTCAAATGCAACATTAATAAGTTAAAAAGAAAAAGCTAAGCTACAAACAGGTGCATAACAGTTTCAAGTCTCATATGTTCCATTGACCTCCTGGTCTGCTGACCCCAAATTTCTGTCCTGTTTCTCTCAGCAGAGTGGAGAGATATAGACACATAAATACCACCACCTACAGAATGACAGGTACAAGTGTGTTGCCAAACACGAATTTCAGCCAGCAGCTAACTGTTGTAAAAAATGTTTTAAAAAATGACACAATAGCAACACAAGACATGTTTGTACATCACACCATCTAGAATCAAAATCACAGGTGAGTTCAGTCCATTGATAGAACATTACAGTTCATCACGTTAGAATAAAATTTTTCAACTGGTTGTTCTATTGGTCCGGTAACAGACAATCTGTTTACAGCACAAAACAGCAAACCAAGGAATGGCTGTGGAAATCTTGCAGTTAATAATGTGGCTCAAGGGTAATTGTCACTGCAATTCCATTCTCTGCAAATTACAGTCTGTATGAACGACTAAAAAGATGACTTTCAACACCAAAAAACCAATCTGTCCTTTCTAGTGTAAGTGGGCTTCAGAAAAAGTAAAAACCTTTCCTGTGAAGTGAGTAAAATCACATTTAGGAGTTTACCAAGATAAGGTATCCTATACCAAGATAATGGCAGCAAAGAAGAAGTGTTACCTGTGAATCTGATCTTGTCTGCTAGAACGAACTGGAGCCAAGCCATCTATTTCATCAAAAAAGATTATAGAGGGTCTCATCAAGTATGCCTGGTATGCAATAAATAAAACAAAAATTGAATTCACTGTTAATTCCTAATTTCTCCATCAACACTGAAAACTGATTTCACTAGAAATCATTAACATGCTAAACTAACACATATATTGAGACATCTTCGTTAAAAAGTGTAAAGTCTGAAATGAAAACTGAATTTCCAACTCCAGCAGCGTTTCAAAGCAAAGCTGAGTGCAGTCTGCTTCGAGTAAGCAAGATGGCACCAGTGTACCAGTTTTACCGTGTGCTGCACAGGTTACAGACAAACACCTCACACTCAGTTACAGAGAACATGATCTTATCTGCTCACAATCTGTTTGTTTAGACGTCTCTATCTGACAACTACTTTTCTTTGAGCTACTACGTTTTACTGCTTTGTGTGACTTTCTGTTCTGTCAAATCTCTTCTAAGCCAAAAAAAGAACACTAAAACAGACACAGAACCAATGCAATCATGCACTCCCCTCTGTAGCATTCATCTTGAACATGCCAGTCAAACTCAAACTCACTGACTCATTTTTTTTTTCCCCAATTTTTACCCAAACTACTTTGCTTCTTTAATGGACAAGTCAAGAGACTTCTTTCTCTAAGTTTCCAGAGCAAGAAAAACTACTGTCGGAATTCCTCTATTCTTTTTATCTAAATATGCCATTCGATAAAATCCTGCTTAATTTATGAAATGTACAGTTATTTAGTTTCAATTGCAAATACTTTTGGCTACGTAAATGATAAAATACCACATACATAGAGAATTCATATAAAAAAAAGTATTTTCTTCTAACCTGATCAAAAAGGAGTCGAAGCTGACGTTCAGATTCACCAACCCACTTACTGAGACAGTCTGCTCCTTTCCTCATAAAGAAAGCCACTTTTTTGTCTCCTTGACTGCATTCATTAGCTAGAGCTCTAGCTACCAAGGTTTTACCTGTTCCAGGAGGACCATAGAATAAACAGCCCCTGAAGATAAATGGATCAACACAGTCACAAACTTATTTTACGTCTCCTGAAAAACTCCAAGTCAAATTTTATAATGAAGACAGGGAGCCTGGAGAAGAAAGACTTAAGATCTTGTATTATTATTTTGTGTATTAGCATGACTTCATAAAATATAAGTGTGTTTTATGCTTTCAAATCAGTAAAACTTTGATTTGTAAAGAACATTAATCAACAGCATATTAAGTTTCCACAGTCTTCTTTTACATTAGTTAAATACCACGTCTTCAAATATTAGAAGTTAGGTAACACCTTAATCAGTGTTTGTTACTTCTTTGGAATGTAGTAATTAAGTAATAAAAATACCCCCAAATTCTCAATTTACTTAGATACCATGTATCCATTTAAATCACATACCAAGATGTCTGATTAATAAATATTAAAATCACAGTATAATATTATTGAGAAAAACATCAGCATTTTGCTTGATCTAGTAAAATATTTAACAACATAATAGGAAAAAAAGGCAGGTACTGCTAAATAGAACACATGAGAATTCTTTCTTTAATCAAATCACAAAGTTTACTTTCCCACCACAAGAAAAATAAACTAGATTTTTTTAACTCTTCATCCTCCTTATTACATATTCTGATAGACAAGCGGGGTAGCAAACATGTAAATCTATTTGAACTGTAAAACACGTCAGGGCAAGAATCAATTTCTTATGTGTTTTCAATTCTTCAGAGCGTAATAAAAAAATGCAACAGTAACAGTAAATACACCTACCTTGGTGGCTGAATTTTGAATTTTTCAAATATTTCTGGATAGAGAAGAGGAAACACTACCATTTCCTTAAGTGCAAGGATATGATGGCTCAATCCCCCTATACTATCAAAACACACCTTAGGGGAAAAAAAAGCATATGAAGTTTATATTGTAACAGCTTTCCACAAGAGCACCTTTATTTATAAAACATTTAAAAACAAATTAGAAAAAACACTGAAAACAAATTAGAAAAAACACTGCATTGACCAACAGGAGTTCCCTGAATTTTGAAAGTGTGAAAAAAATAGTTGAGAAAGCCACCTCCTGGCTGCCCACATGAGGCTTATCTGGTTTGCAAGTTAACTGTGCCAGGGCTGCCTGGACATCTACAGAGATCCAGCCTAAATCCCAGAGCAAATGCTTTGTAGTCCAAACAAATAAATAGACAAAAGCTTTAGTAACAATAAAATAAAATAAAAAAGATCAGTGAGCTTTTTATGAATTTATTTCAACCTCAACAAGAGGCTGTGGTCAATTCTGCTTATGCATAATTGAGGGAAGGAACACAAAAAACTCTAACAAAACCTACCGATTTATCAACAATCATAGGGTCAACATCAGCCAAACTTGCCCCAACTTTCACACGTTCTCGAAGGATTCCACTAGCTAAGTCTTCTGCTCTGAAGTTTAAAGGCAGGCACCTGTTTAACAACAAACAAACACCAAATAAATACTGTTCTGTTTTCATTGCTTGGAGGAGAAGAACCAAGAGATTAAATGCCTTTTACTACATAAAGAGATAACATTCCCAGATTGGTAAACAAAACTCATCTTTTTTTTTTGTGGCAATTACTGTTATCTATCTGGAAGTTTCTTAACATAAAGTTAGTTTTATGCTTCCATACACATATTTCAATCCGAAGAACCAGGCTGGACAGATTATTTTGATTAAACACAGAAGAAATAATACTTCCTTCCTTTAAGCCCCTACACAGATATTACATCAGGCCAACTACAGAGTTAGAGAGAGGAAGAAAGGTACCAGTAAGACGCAGGTTACCCTTAGAACTACACTTCTGGTAGTTGTACATTGCTTGAATTCCTTGCGATGGAAAAGGCAACAATGTGGCAGACAGGAAGAGATGGAAAAAATACGAGGAAAATTTTATTTCCTGCGGAATTTTCCTACTTAGGTATCTGTGGCGGTGAATAAATTTACTTACAGATCTTCCACTTTTAGATTACTGCTAAATACATGTAAGGTCAAAAAAATATGCATTGGGTGTGTGGAATGCATGAACTGTTACACAAGAGTAAGAGAGGAGAGCTGGGAGTACAACTGAATTAACTGAGACCAAGTTACACCAATGGTAATATTTTAGCCAATAGGAGTGGTTTTTCATAACCCAACTGAATTAAACAGCTATTCTTGTATTTCCATCTTTTTATCACTATTATTAATTATCTACTCATCAGACTCCAAAATCTATATTAATATATAACCAGCACTCCTCCTAAACCGTGTCTGCAGGTAATTGCAGGCAGAATCAAAAGTCTGCAGAACAAATAAAAGATTATAGACTAGTTCTGTTTATTTTCTGATAAATAACAAAATCAAACTATTCTAAAGACCAAGGATGTTTTGATACCTATTTCTTGCTCTGGCTATGCTTTTAGATTTTCTTCTTTCAAAACGTTCTTCATCTGAAGAGGTTGTATCGCTGCTGTGAATGGCGTGTTTCTTTCTCCTATGGAAGTGGCAAAACAAACAGAAAACTCAGTCTTTTTTCCAGTAGAATGGCATGTTTTGGTCCTTCTATAAAAATGAAACTGAAATGGCAAGTATAGTACTGTTCAGGTTTGAGATGCCTGCAAATTCTAGCTTCGTGAAGTATCAAAATAATCCGAGAGGGGAACAACAGCTCTTACTGCCACAGCGATTATCTGATTTCAACATGAACATTACTAGAACAGTAGAGCCCTGTAAGACGTGTGGTCCAGTCCATGTTACCTCAGCAATGTGATTTGAATATTCAATCAATAAACTGCAACTCTACTCAGGAAAGCTTCCAACCACTTTAGCCACCTCTAACATAACAGACATACCAAGATCTTCTTACTCAGTTTGATGTTTTCCTTTAAATATTCTTTGAAAAAATGCCATACTTCACAAAGTATATAGTCTCTTTTTACGAGGTTATTAATTCTGAACAGCAGAACAGCCTCTCAAAATACCTGTAACTTCTGATCTGAATCCAAGTAAAATTACTATCCAAAGTCTGAATGAACCATTTCTTATTTTAGTATGACAGTATTTCAGAAAACTGAGTACTTCAGAAATACTAGAGAATGTACATTAAATCTTCTGTACAAAAAGGTGTGGAGTTTGATATCGGTTTGAAAAATTCAGCACTTTTTTTCATTAAGAAGTGGCTACTAGTAAAAAGTCTTGGATTTTAAGTGAAGATAGTGAGCCACATCATTTTTATGAACATAATAACACACTGAATTAAGCTGGTTTTGCCAGTGGATAACATGGTCTATCAGCTTTACTGTTCAGTGACCAAAAATGAGATACATTTCAAAATACATCAAAGAGAATAACATGCAGTTGGGAAGACTTTTTTGACAGTGTCCTGACAAGAAGGGATAAAATGAGGGCCGAGTAATGAGCAGGCTAAAACTGAAAGGATTGTAACTTTCACACTCTTCATATATGAATAGTAAGTACAATTGGATAATTTGGATAATCCAGAGATTATCCAAAAAAAGTCATATGTTCTTCAGGGAAAAAAACCCAAACAACTCTTATCTGTATTACAAAAAAATTTCAGAATCCTAAGATTCAGCTATTACTTTATTTACTGTATATATTTTCACTATGCCATTAAATTGAGCAATAAGACAAGAGTTTCAGCTATGACTAGTACTCGTTTACTTGGATTCTGTTCATGGACAGATTTTTCTTTTTGAAGCTTTGAGTAAGTTTATTTTTTAAAAAATGTTTTAAGCTGTAATCTCATCTGTTTTGTTACATAAAGCCTACCGACAGTTTCCAAGACAATTCGGTACATTCCAGACTTCTTTGACACAAAACATAAGAGTCAAAAATTATGCTTGCTAAATATTTTATTAAATTGTTGATAGTTCTTGGATCAAATTTGAACAGAAAGAAAACAAAAAACATTAACCTGTTTTGTTCAGTTTTACAGAACAGAAAGGGGATATTTGTTAAACCAATGCATTGGATTTAAATATTAAATATATGGCCTTACAGAAAAAGCTACAGTGTGCCATGCAGAATTCTTTCCAGTACTTGTAGCACACCTGTTTCCATTCTGCTTAGCACAAAGCTTCTACTGGGATTACAAAGTGCCATGACACTCCTGTTTGGATGCTGATCAGGGTGTGAACCTCGGATACAGTTAAAGACCCACTCACACACATGAATGAACTGTGAAACTCACTCAAGAATGGTTTGAAAATCTGAAGGTACCAGAATGTACTGAAGGAGAGCAAACAATTACATACCAAAAGACTGACATTTACCTGATATGGCTTCTTCTCGCAGGAGATCTGTGAATATCAAACAGTGTATTTTCTCTCTTTTTTTGATGAGCTGGCACTGTAACATCAATTACAAAAGTACAATAAACTAATCTAAATGCAGCACAGAAGTGCTAGATTATCACTTCATCAACAAGGTTATCACTGGTTTCTCCAAAAGCTTAAATTAAAGAAAGAACTGTGCAGGGGGCTTTGTCACTATCACTGTACTTGGCTTGATGCAGGCATGGGAATTCCATCCTCACCTTCCTCAAATTATCAGAGCTGTGTCTGTCATGGCACAAAATGTAACTCGTCCAGGGCACTAGTATTTTTAGTTTATTTGCAGGACATGAAACTCCATACAGAAACCTCTTGATAGCTGATAATATGGGATGTCTTGAAATTTCTCTGAACAAATAAACCACAGCAGTCCTTTATCAGAGAATATTCTATGATCCTCTAACTTGCAGAAATGGTTCAAAGCTGCATCAGGGAAAACTCAAACTTGACAGGAAGAAGCATTTCTTTACTGAGAGGGTGGTCCCACACTGGAACAGGCTTCCTAAAGAAGTGGTCAGTGGCCCAAGCCTGTCATAAGAGGCATTTGGACAATGCCCTGAATAACATGGTTTTGGTCAGCCCTGAAGTGGTCAGACAGTTGGACTAGATGATCACTGTAGATTCCTTCCAACTGAAATACTTGAAATTTCTCATCTGTGATAACTGCTGATATGCCATTTATCCACAGTTATGAATTAGGCTTACCACTCAAGAAGAGAAGCAGGCATAACAGTAACTATTTTTTCTATGTAATCACCTAATTTATTAGATTGCTTTCTGCCAAGTATTTCTTGACTTAAACCCCGTTCACCTCCAACCCTAAGCCCAGCACAGGGCAATACCTGCAGAGTTCAACGAGGCAGCAATGCCACTGACAAAGTGACAGACTGAGTCTCAGCAGTCCCATCCACGTGGTGAACCACAACACATCACGATGGAAATCACACAGTGCTGCATCCCTGATACTCTACCAGGGGTGAGCAGTAGCCATCCAATTATTCCCTCCCCATACCCATGGTATTCCTGCAAGTCAGAAGAGCAGAACAGCATGAGCACTGGCTGGTTCCTCACCTATTGGAGGGGCCTGGTATCTCTCAACAGTTTTTCTCTGTCTGAGATTATATGGCCGATCGTTTTCTTCCCCCTCAGCTTCTTCTACTTCTATATCTCCATCTTCTTCCTGAGACTCTGTTGGGGGGGTAAAAATATTTTCAGAACACTTCCACTTCATGTCAGAGCTACTTTCATGCTAAAAAATTAACATTTTAATGGTCACTGAGAATTACTGCCCCTTTATTAATTAACACTAATTGGCAAATCACTGGAAATTTGAAGACCACGATAAATCTACAGCATATTGTCAAATTTCCTTCTAGTTTTCTACAGAAGGTTCTAGAAAGGCAAAAGAAAGAATAATAAAAGCATTCAAAACAGCTTTAGTTGTAAAGTACTTCAAATATCACTTCTATCCACTAGATTTTTCTATCAATAATTATCCTTCAAATTAAGGATAATGCTTTTCTTCTGTTTTCCCATAGGAGCCTCAATAAATCAAATATTTGACACAGCATGAAAGTAAGTAAAACTTTATGATTCACAGTATCATTTTTACACAAAGCAAAGGAACACAGAAATACACTTTATACACCTTGTGTATAAAGGCACAACTTAGGCCCATCTGTTAACAGGATCAGAATTTCCATCCATGGATCTCACAACTACGACTGCATTCTTATTCACTGGGACACACTATACCTTCCACAGCAGTTTTACTTAAAAATTGAGATGCACTATGCTGAAACCTGTATGGATGCCTGAAGTTTATGTCCGATTTCTTAAGGAGGCCAAGCATGATGCTGATCAGGACATCAAAGTTAGCCACAATCCCTTATTTCCCAGTAATTTTTGAACGCATTGACCAGTTTCATTCAAATTTTTAAAGGAAAGTAGAATTTCAAATACAGCTGTGCACCTACAAGCCTTCTAAAATGTCGATGGACAGAAAACAGACTTTAATTAATACCTTCCCCCAAAGGAAGGATGCAGGCCTAACTATTACAAATTCTTTCTGGCAAATGCCACTCAGCACATGAGAAACATCAAGTCAGTTAGAACACATACAGTTGTAGATTACACTCATCACATCCTGGCTTCCACCAGATCGTTACAGGGAATGTAAGGAAAGCTCCAATGACTTAGTGTTACGAAAAAGAGAAGGAAGGAAACGTAGTATACAAATATTTAGAAACCAGGCTTCGTTCTGCTTTCTGTAGTGCAATATATTGGTTATCTTACGTGAAGAAATTTGTTTTATAGGTATTTGAGACAAGCCCTTATGATTTTTTACAACCCGTACCTTCTTCTTCCCCTTCTGTGGACACTTCATGGTGGTTCTGAATCCCGTAGCTATTTCTCCTCAGTGATTTCCTCCTCCTTTTCACTCGAGAATACATATCCATGTTTTCCTGGAATAAAATTCACATGCACTCCCATCAGTACTGTCCCATGTCACTCACAGTCTTAGACCCAGCACAGTAAGTAACGCTCCACACAATCTCTAGCTCTCAAGTGTTTTTCCAGCAGAGCTCTCCACAGGTAAGACTACAAAAGCAGTCTCATTTAATAGTGCTAAAGTAAGTCTCTCAGACAGTATCTAGTCCATCTAATACAGAGTAACGTCAGTACCAAGCTGTTTTCATGAAAAAAGCAGATGACAGTCCCTGGTCCTGTTTACAGGCTACCAGAGTGTGCTTCAAACCAAAGAAGAACCACTATGGCACATCATGAGAGCATGACAGTGAATTTATCAATAAAGAAAACATAATGTAGTGCATATCCATTAATTTAGTTCTGAATTTTAGTTTATCAAAGTTTAGTTTATCAAGTTTTCTAATGGTATCCACTGAAGAAGATCAGAAACCTTTAGACAGAGCTACAGACAAATATACGGTGTTTGCAAAACAAACATGCTCTGCCTTGGTATGACTTTTCTCCAAGATCTCAGAAACTCTGCACTTACAAATTCTGTATCTGTCCACATCCGCAGCCGTTCTACTTCCCCAGATCTCCTGTTCCTCCTGATGTTAATATTATCCATTTCCTGTAGGACAGCTTCAGCAGTACTAAAATATATGCAACAGTTAACACACACAAAAAAGCATTAAAACAGTAACATGCAGAACTTTGGACACAGCATCCAACATCTTAAGTTGTCTACCAATTAACTACAAACCCAACCATAATAAAACTGAAAGAACATAAACTAAGAAGTATGTAAAAGAAGAAATGCTGATGCTATTACAGTTTGAGGTTAAAATTAGACAGTAGCATTTCACAAGACTTTTTAAAAAATTTTGCTCAGTATTAAACTGTAGCATATAAATTTGCAACTGTTTAGACATTAGATTAGGTGTCAGGTAAGATTAAATTTGCAAAATAAGAAAGCAAAGCTTTTTACCTACATAATTATAATACTGGGAATGCAATTAATGCCTCCACTCCCTAAGCTTTACCGTTTCTTACCCTGGCCTCAAAAAGACACTAGAACACAAAGGATTTTCTTTTTGTTAAATCAGTAACATCTAGAATCTCATCATTCAGAATTTGACCTCACTACCATTTCTCATCTACTATTTAATTAGTCAGCATTTTCATTATCTGGAGCATTTGTAAACAGCTGTCAAAACAATGGTGGTATATAAGCAATAACCCTGGCCAAGATGCTTCACTGCTAAGGAAAGGAACAACACAGTATTAGCCAGGCCAAGTCAATTATTTGGCCACCTGTCCTGAAGACCATGTTACTGCTCTCCATGGTGATTAGAGTTGCTTTCAACTGGAATTTTACTATATTTGTATAACATTTGTAAGAAGACAGAAACTTCCATTTCCTTTTTTCAAGCTACTTAAATCTAAAGGGTGAAAGCCTGCCTAGAAAGAAGACAGTGGAAGTTCTACTGATATAAGTCAGTAAAGTCACAATTTCATTATGAGAGCTCCTCTCAATTTTAAACAATTCTTCCAAACTATCTGTGAACCATTTCAAGTAAAATCATGCTACAGTTTGCTACTAAAGAAAACAGGGTTGTGGAAAGGACCTGGAAAAGTCTAAGTGCTCTGCCAGGCAAGAACACACTACAGAATGCCTAAACAGTTCTTGACAGACTTTTGTCTAACCTGTTCTTAAAAACCACCAATGATTATGGGGCATACTGTTATCAGTATAAGCTCATATACAGACTTCAGTACCATGATCTTATCAAATTATAACCTTCATGGTAGACTTTTTCCTACTGTTGATGAAGAGAGGAAGATTGAACTGCAACTCGAAAAATAACTGTAACTCAATACAAGTTTGCAAACTGATACCAAATAGTTACTGAACAAGTTGAAAAGGAAAATTAAATTAATAAAAGATTCAACAGAATACATTTAACAATAAAGATCATACTTGACAATTAAATGGTTATGTTTAAATCATTTTCCAGCACTAGAGAAAGCAATCTCTCACAGATGTGACTGTTAAAACCTGTTTTACAGGTGGGAAAATCAGGACATATTAAGTGACCTGCCCAGAGCTACAGAGAAATAATATTTCAAAAATAAGCATTTCTGGCTCCCATTCCTATGCTCAGACCAGACCGTGTCTCCCTGTCTGACCTACTTTGTCTGCACAGTAAATGTCAAAAAGTGACACCCACCCTATGTGAATTATTAACAAATGGTAAAAAACAAAAACAAAAAAAAGCTACAAACTTTTGATATTTTATGATCAAAATCATACAAGCAAAATCTAGAATGCTTCCAAGGACTGCTGCTAATCACCAATTTACATGACATTTAAGGTATCACTACATAAACAGGTTACCAAGAAACAAACTAGGGTGCGGATTTACAGCACTCAGGCACTCTCCAGTAACTGCCAATATACGGCTTTATCCACGTGTAAACACAGAGTAACTTACTCCTCAGTGGAAGCCGGGGAAGCTGCTCTGCATTTAGAGCATGGATAACATGGCAGTCACAGCACAGACCCAGCTGTAACTCAAACCACAATCTAGCTTGTCTCAATGCGTTCCCACAGTAAAACAAAGACATGGCACTGGAACACAGGGGTTTCTAATTTTAAAAAATCATTAAGGTGCTTTGTGAAAACAACTGTAGTATCCCCACATACCTGTTTACTAGCTGATCAAACAATAAACTCTGATTCAAAGTTTCAAATCTGTTTTTCCTGGACCGACAACTTTTTCTGACTTCTATATCTCCGTTTATGCAAGCATGGTCCCCATCTCCCTTTTTTTCCCCTCGAAGGGGGTGGCTTTTGAGAGCTAAGAGAAATTTGTATTACTACTTCAAAATGCAGGAAACAACATTTTCACAAACAAGAATTAATAAGAGAATACTTAGCAAGGACAATAAACCAAAAGTTATTAAGCACAGTATGAGCTAAACAACTATTTATTTAAATTTCTATCAAAGTTATTTAAAGAGTTATTTCTGCATATTCAAGCCTGTTTCCTTAGATAAGAATCTTATTTTATGATGAAAATTTGGCATTCAAATAAGCATTCAATATTTTTAAGTCAACATCAATACTAAAATGCACACTTGGCCCACAGTTTCAATTCTTAGTCTTTCAAATATGGTATCAAAAGGTCAGATACAACATACTGACTTCACAAGCAAATCTACACCAGCTACTCTGTACAGTGCCAAACAAAGAGATCCCACTGCTGATTGTTCCTTAGGCACCACAATAAATAATAAAGTACCAAATATGCTTAATGAAATAACACTTACATAGAGTCAACACAGAACTAAACAAGACAGAACTGATGAAAAAGGGGACACGTAAGACAAAGTGGTTTCAGCTGAGATAAGCAATGAAATGGCAAGTTTGTAAGGCACAAGCTTTTAGGAAGACTGTTCAAGGTAGCAGGAGCTGCAGACAAGGCAGGTCTCTCTAAAGCAATAGCAGAGTTAAGTAATGTTAAGAACCACAGAAGGCCAAATTCCACATGAGCAAAGAGAGTAAGTAAATTAAAGAGACCAACTGGGAGAGGAAGGCCAAAATTAGTTCATAACACTAATTTAGGAATTAAGGAAAACTTTGAGATCATGGCCAAGAGGTCTGAATTGAGAAGAGAAATGGATTTTCATCTAAAAATGTTCCCCATATCCACAGAGAGTATCCAAGATGGTGACAGGAGAAAACTGAGCCAAACAGTAACTTTTCTAGTCAAAACGGTCAAAGGAATCAGTAAAGTTATCAAAAACACATGCCACTGAAAATCATTGACATAAAACTGTTTAATGTGAAAGCTGATACAAAAAGGTTTGCTATAATTCACTTACATAAGCTACGTCCATTTGGTAGTGTAGCACCAGGCTGAGAAGTTAACCTAGGAATCAATCAGACACACAAACAACATTAACATTCTTTATCCAAGCAAAGGCACACAGTGAAAACAGAACTTTGACTGTAAAATGCCCCATTAACACTGTGATTTCAAAACGCTTGCAAGACATCGCCTTGGAAGAGCCTGCTTCATGCCCAACATCTTAGTGAGAACAAAACTGCTAAATACCAATTATATGAATCCCCTCAACTGTCTAAGCACCTCTTTGATTAATCTTCCTAATCTTTCTTCATGCCCTTGTCCTGTTAAATCTCCCCTTAAATTTCAGAACAGAACCTCTGTATAGCTCTCCAAAGGCAACTATCATTCCAACACCTTGGATAAACCAGTAGAAGTAACTAAACTTTAGGGAAAAGTGTTAGTGACTCAAGATCACTGTTAAGCGCAGAACTTTGCATTTTCACAGAAACAACAAAAAACTTGAGATGCAAAGATATGTTGCAGTGGGTTCTAAATGAGCAACAAAATGATTTTCAGTACCCTGGCCAAATTTCATTTGACACAATGATCTAAATTCTCCCAGCTGTATTAAATGTTTCTTTTGGTATACTGTCATTTCTAGGAGGTCCAGTACAAGTCTACTCTTATAAACAAAAGAAACAGAAGGTGCACAAGTTTCAATACATTCCCAACGATCACAGCACATTAATATGCTAGATTTAATTCATTCTGTTTTAAAAGAGAAAAATAAACAAAAGAAGAAGTCTATTTTGAGATTTACAAAGCTTTTAAGCAAACTTCATCCTAGCAGACAACAGTCCAGTAGTGATTTAGAGTCACTCTTATATACAAAGCATTAAAAGAACGACTTTGACATGTGCATAAATATGAAATAAATAGCGACAAAAGAATCAGTATCAACTTAAAGTTCATGGATCAGGAACATACTGTGTACACTGTCTCACAGTTACTTGTGATCATGTGAGGAACCTTATGAACGCAAGAACGCTTTGTAAAATACTATTAAGTCAGAGTTACAAAATAAAATTAATCAGTTCTGCTTCAAGTTATAAAAATGTGGCAAGACTGAGGCTATATTCAGTAAAATTTACTTACTAGGCTGAACAACAATAGAAATAAACTTGACCATTACCCATTCCCTAAAGACGGTAACACTGATTCCCTAATTAAAACGTCAAAAGCTTGAGTACATAAAAATACCAATTACATTACTAAATCCAGATGCATCAAGAACCTAAAATTCAAACAGCATCTCAAATAAAATTACTTTCTATTTTTTGCACAAATATGCATAGAAAGGAAACAGAGATGAGAGGACTGATATAAACCATATTCCTGGAGTCTTAAACTGAAGAAAATTGTGTGAAAATAACACGCTTCAGAAGTACACTCCTGAGCTGCAGCTGACTGCAGAAGTAGCATAAGTGGGATAACAACACAGGAAAAATTGGTATGAGTTCCTTCTTCTCTTGGCATCAATTACCTGGACTGTCCAGTTGAGATGCTCCATTCCTCTCGCTGCCCAGTACTGCGTGATTTTGATTTGTCTTTGCACACAGGATCAGCATGTTTTGAGGTACGTTTGGCAGGAGGAGATATGTGGCTATCACTCAAACTAGCATCACTACCTTCATCTTTCTGAAAAGAAAAAAAGCATCAGATCATACTTAATTGGCTCATTTGCAGATATCCTTACAGAAAAAGGGTAAACTTCAGCTTAGTAAACAAAAGTCTCTGTCAAACTCTTAGTGACCAACCTGTGTGAAATGTTAAAAGTGTTTATTCTGAAAACATTAACAGAAACTATGAAAATACTTAATTTCAAATATTAAACTTCTATAATAGTTTTTCTGTATTTCTGAACAAGTATTGTTTCTATAACTCACTGTATTTTTTATATCATAACATGACACTGCTATTTTCACCTTACTTGCAAAAGAGCTAGTAATGCCATAAAGAGAGAAAAGGACTGAGGAAAATTAAGATACTTAAAAACACAGCAATTATTTATTCTACTGATGTTGTCTTTGTCTTTGAAACGCTTAAACAAACACTCTTCCTTCTTGTAAGCTTTCCAGTACCTTGTTCTACCCATCAAACTGTCCAGCACGCAGCCAGGAGGTGTCCAACATGTTCATGAACAGCATTATGCACACTAACCACCTTACTCTTAAAACCTTTTAAGAAGCACCTAAAGAGTACCAAAAGGGGCCTTTTTTCTGTTGCACTTATCAAAACTAACAGAGATAGAAACTCAAAAGATCATAGCAAGGCATTACTGCGGAGCTGCACACAAGAAATGAGCAGACAGCAAACTTCAGAGGATCTGCTTCTGTTTAGGTGAACTACCGCAACAAAACATAAAACCAGCATTCTATCAACTACAAATTTCAGTTCATCAAAACAGTCTTGATGCCACCCAGTGGGACCCTGGGCAAACCTCATGAAGTTCAACAAGTCCAAGTCCAAGGTCCTGCACCTGGGTCCGGGCAATCCCAAGCACAAGTACAGTTTGGGTGGAAAATGGATGGAAAGCAGCCCAGGGAAAAGGACTTGGCGGTGTCGCTTGACAAGCTCAACATGTCCCCACAACGTGCTCCTGCAGCCCAGAAAGCCAAAAGCGTCTGCATCAGCAGCAAAATGGGCAGCAAGTCAAGGTAGGGGATTCTCCCTGCCTATGTCCCCACTCCGGAGATCCCACCTGGAGTCCTGTGTCCAGCTCTGGGGCCCACAGCATACGAAGGACATGGACCTGTTGGAGGAACTCCAGAGAACGCCATGAAGATAATCCAAGGGCTGGAGCAGCTCTGCTGTGGAGACAGGCTCAGAGAGTTGGGGTTGTTCAGCTTGGAGAAGTCTCCAGGGAGATCTTATAGAACCTGCCAGCAACTAAAGGGGTTCTTAAGAGAGCTGGAAAGGGATGTTTTAACAAGGGCGTGTATTGATAGGACAAGGGGGATAGTTTTAAACTGACAGATGGCAAGTTTAAGTAATTAGATATTAGGAAGATATTCTTCCCTGTGAGGGTAGTGAGACACTGGCACAGGCTGCCCAAAGAAGCTGTGGCTGCCCCATCCCTGAAGTGTTCAAGGCCAGGCTGGATGTGGGTTTGAGCAATCTGGGATAGTGGAAGGTGTCCTTTTCCATCACAAGGGTTTTGAACTAGATGATCTTTAAGGTTCCTTCCAACCCAGACCATTCTATGATTCTATGGTTAAAAAACTAAGTATCCTTTATTGCAACAACAGAGAACCAATTTTCAAATATTAAGGTCCAGGAATTGTCAGTAAGCACTTAACTATGACAAAAAGATAATTTTATTTATACACAAGGAGATCACCACAGAAGCCCCATTTGTTCATCAGGCTTATTAACAACAACAATCTGATTTGTACTCCAGATACTTCAACATCATGTGTCATGCACTCGAGAAAATGAAAAAAGAAAACATTTATTAAGAGAGGAGGACAATAACACAGCACAGTATTTAGAAAGTGAAATCCAAATGTGTGGGTGCAGTTTGACAAGACAGCTCAGCACAACTGTGACACAAGGAGAGCCCATGCACTCCTTTGCCTGACTACACAGCACCACTCCAACCTCCTCTGATCTTCTTCTGATGTTTCTCTGACCCACCCATAAACCGGACCAGCTCACTAAAGCTTCAAAAGCTCACTTTCCTTCTGCTAGATAAACTTCCAACCTTGTCAGTGACCTCAGTCATTTCCCTGAGGGATCAGAAAAGTACAAAAGATAGTGCAAGAAAAAAACACAAGCTGAGGACAAGACCACTGTCTGCAGGAACAGAAAGCTACAAGTGAAATAGGCTGTCTGCATCACACCTTAACATTTTGTCCCCAATATATATTTTTAACAAATATTAACTAAATACTTCTAACACCACTAATAATTTTATACAGTATTCATTATGATATAGTATTTATTTACTACATATGTTAAGGTGATACTAGTTAGAAATACTTTTGATCATAGTAAAAAATACTGAACACTGAAAACTAGTATTAAATGTTGACCAGCCCATGTTCATATGTCATTTTAAAAGTAGGTTTAGCTTTGATAATTTTTAGCCCATCAAGATAAATCCAGGGAAAGAAAGATCTATATGAAGATTCAATCTCAAGACTCACTTAACTCTAGTAAAGAAAAAAAACACCTTACTTTTTTCTTCCTCATTATTTCACTTCAATGTAACTCAAAATAATACCTATACTAAAAGCTCATAATTAGAACTTCAAATTAGATGAAGCAGAATTTGGTACTTAAAGGAAGAGCTGGTCGAAGTGGTAGCAGAGTAACAACCACCATTCCTAAATACAAAACACCTGCACCCTGCACAGCACCAGAAAATACATGGGCAGCACCTGGCTGTTTTCCGTAACACTCTGAAACTACAAATTACCAACTTTTTACAAAATTTTAATAGCCTGCATATTCACTTCTAAACATTGTAAGCATTTGTGTATGTACTTTTTGCTTTATTCAACCATGAGTTTACTTGTGGACTTAGAGAAATACAACCCTGCTTAAGTCAATTTTAGTAACTACGTTCCGAAACTACGCAAGCTCCCCTGTAAAGGATAGAAGCAGAGTTTCAAGGTAAGCCACAGAACCAGTCTGAAACCGGCTAAGCGAGACAGAGAAAATGAAACTAGGAAAGATGAAGCAGCATGTAACAAAGCTCTACAATGGGTAACAATAAAGCTATTTTGCCAGCAGTGAAATTAGTAATGCACAGGTTCCTTCACTCCATCTCCACCCCTTTCCATGCAAAAAGCCAAACTCCTCTGAGTCTCCTATGATCACCTTTCTCTGCATTTCCTCCAGTGCCTTGCCTCTGGTCCCAAGCCTCAAGATCAGCTAGGGTCCCTCATTTGTCCTGTCAACTGGCAGCTAAAACAAAATACTGGCAATGGAGACAAATTCTCCTACTTCAGGTCTCCCTCTGCTACCAATATTCACAAAATTTATAAAAGCTGAGTATCTTTGAGATCTCTAATGCTGTCAAATGAAAATATACCAGCAAATAGCTTCAGAAACTGGAAGAGCAGGCTGTCAGTGCGATCACATGAGCGATCAGTTCCTTGCAGCTGCCTAAAGAACCAGACTAGCAATTAAGGGGTTTATTTAATTAGGTTATTCTTTGTTTAGGCTATTATTTTCAGCTGAGCCTCACTTGTCTTCATATTAACTCTATACACAAACTCAGCAAGTACAAACCAAGTTCAAATTTAAGATACTCAAGTTCAAATACTAACCTATGTTAGGATACACGCTGTGTAACATGCACTAACACAGAAAATGTTTTACCATGAAGTAGTGACAAAACTACTACAAAGTTGAAATCACTGAAATTTTAAATATATTACCAAGAATCCAAGCTCCATTTTCCAGTTAATAGGCAATCTTAAAAATTCAAGCTCTAGGGAATCAAATCACACTTAGACAGACTACCATCCAGAACCTTCACCTACCCACAGTAAAATATGGAGATAGAGCTTTCATAACACTCAAGAGACTACCCAAACTGGGATATGCTAGAACAAGAAAGGAAATTAATTTCAATCTGGGAAGCCTTTACAGAGAGCAGTCTATCCACTGCTTCCTCCCATTTATAGCAAAACAGGTCTAATGATTCCACAGCACTCAACTTGCTCCCTCAAGGAACTGGGTCTCAAACCATTTATACTTTTAATGATTAAAAATAGCACTTCAGTTTCAACCCAGAAACTTATTACTTAACAGTAGACATCGTGAAAATGTTCTGGGACTAGAAAGATATGATACAAGCATCAAACTTAAAAATTAAGAAATTAATAATGCAATTGCAGAAGTAGGAACCAATGCACTGAACTCAAAGCTCCTAATGAAACACTGGCACTGAAGCAAACGCACTCACATGCTGAGAGAATGCAGAGAATATGAATTAATAAAATCTTAATAATGCCAGAAACTGCCTTCAAGCATACCAAAGCAACAAAGAAAAAGCAAGCACAGAAGAATCAAAAAATGACTTTACATAGCGTCAGAAGGTACAAAGAGAGAAGCAAAATTTAGCGCAACTGCATTGATCCAACAGAAAAGAAAGACACAGGAAACTCCAGCTGTGATCCAGAACAACCAAAACCACCTCTTACAGAAAGCACTCTTGCTAACAATGAGTAAGGAAATAACTGGAATTAACAAGATACCATCCACGGTCTAGACTGGCAAAACAGTCTTCATTATCTTTGGATTCAAGAATAAAATGGAATGCGACAGCTGAATGAATACCACGAATCAGCTGTTGAGCTAAGATTCAATTTAGGAAGAGGCAGTGAGGCAAGCTGGTAACACACCTTCACTGAAGGCACTTGAACAATGGTACTGATAAATCTAGAAACAAAAGCTAAAATGAATAATAAAGCAAGAAAATACATATAGCTGCATACTTATCTCTATGCTTTCTCTGCTTTGTATAAATAGGAGAAAGACAGAAAAACTGTTTATTATAATACACATTTCTGAGCAAGCTACAAATACACTGGTATACGTTATTACCTGTAGTCTCTTCTCTATCTAGCCCTAAATTTCAAAATACTAATTTGATACTAACAGTGCTTTATTTATAACATGTAGAGTCCTTAAGTTTTGGAAAACACAAACTAGAAATCAATTAATAAAACTGACCTTCTCCTTCTCAATTTATCCTCTCAGAACAGTGACTACACCAGTACAGTCTTTCAGCAGGACTGAAGAACACATATACCAGGGGAGTACTCACTGACAGGTGCCTTCAGGTGTATCACAGGAACCAGCTGGCTAAAGCATGACATTTGATTAATTCCCAAGTTAAAATACAGATTACTTTTAGCATCTTGAAGGGGAAAGGATAGGGGGGTTTTGTTTCTTCTGTTTTTCACGTTGAATCTCCTGGCCAACAGAATAACCAAAGAACTCTTCACTATACTGCTGGTCTGAACACCCCAAAATAATCCTAATCCAGTAGTCTTGGACATAGAGGATGAGTACAAACCATCTCTACCACTGGCATCTGCAAGCATGTGAACACAAGTTCACCGAGTTCTCAAGTAAGAGATGATATAACATTCAAACCACAACCACACCTTGCAATTTCTGAAAAAGACTCTTGTCTGGTTTCCCACAGGTTTGTACTCAGACACAGGCATGCAGACATGAATATCTTAGTTATCCACCATGGTCAAACTTGCTGTCCTCGCCATACTGTTTCTGGGGCACACCCTGCTGTCTGCCGCACCCTGAACGCTCGCACTACTGCTCACACAGCTCCTCACTCAGACAGGCAACTTTTCAACCCACTCTCGTGAATGTTGCAGCAACTGTTTTTTCTCTTTTCTACGGCCTCTTCCCATGTCTAAGACATGAGATTAATGCATTGACATTCAATCTTCAGCTGACCAATCTTATTTCTCTGTATTTTGCTAAATGCACAAATAGCTTTTCTTTTTAACCCACTAAACAAGCATGAAAGACTCTGAAAGTTACTTTCTCTTAATAATAATGAAATAAATATTTTCAAAAACTCTGTTGCAGCTACAGATTTTCAAAAACCTCTACTTCTGACTTTAGTTAAATCCTAGCTGCTGATACTGAAATGTAAATTTTTCCACTTCATTTGACTCTCTGAAAAGACAATGACTTCAGACATGTCTCAATCTTATTTTTACTAACTTGGGAGAAACTGAATCCAGGTCCTCTGGTTATTTCTAACTTTCTAATTTAAAATATATCTTTTGATTAACAACACATCTTCTTGGATGTCCCAGAATATTAATCTGGATTCTTATTTTAAAAATACATGTGAAAAAAATCTGGTCTGCCTTTTCTCCTACCAGTTCATTCAGAGTTCTTGAAATGGACTGTCTTCTAGAAATGGGCTGTCCATTAAAATATCTAAAATACTCAGGGCTGTTTAGTACATTTAATAAATATTTATATCCCACAGTACAAAAAGATAAAATTATCTTTCCAAAGTATAACTTTATTCATTAAAAAAATGTGACTGTGTCCCCAGCACCCCAATTAGTTAAGGTCATGTCTCATCTTTGCCCTCATGTAACTATTCAGTTAAGAAGTCACTTGGTTTCTCTGAAACTACCACACATTTCAAACACCAACAAAATACACCAAAAACACTGTCTAGCTGTCTGTCCACTTATTCTGGACAAGCCACTTGTTCCCTTGTGTATCGGTTTCTGCAAAGGTAAAAAATATGGATTAAAACATTAACTCCTAAAAATTTAATAGCATTAAAGATCTGTGTTAAGATCTAGTGATGAGAGTTAGGGAAGAGCTAGGTATCCTTCCTAATGCATTTTTGGGCTAGGCATACTAAGCAATTTAAAAAAATCAGAAGGCTTCACAATCTCTTTGAGATATTTTAAGTTTTGTTTGGTTCTGAATTCTATTTACTAGATGAACCAATTTTCTCATGACTGCCATCATGTCATCTGACCAGAATCTAATAAATCGCTTCAAATCCTATTTCCATTTTTTTTTTTAAGTTCACCACTTTCCTTTACAGCCTCTTCACCAAAAAGAAGGGAGAAAAAAAAAAGGAGTAAAACTCCCCTTATGCTTGGTACAAACATTCAGTAGCTGAAACGCTCTCATGACCATGTTCAAACCAGGTACCACACCTTGCCTTACACATCCACACTATGCCCTAATTTCAGGATGACACACCACACTACCCACTCTCTCCAGTACCAATGCATCCTCACAAGTTCCTCTCCTCCCCACCCCAACCCACATTTTCCTGGCAAATGCCCTCAGCCCCTCTTGCAGGGGAGAACTGGCTGACTGCTTGGTGGGAAGAGGTAAGACCTGATCCACTTGTCTGAGGAAAGAAGGTAACATGACTCAACCTGAGGTCAAGCACAATACAGCAGACTGTATTTGTGATGGTACACAACATACTACTGCAGGCTGAACATCTACCTTTGTGTCCTAAGAATCCAGTGTAAGAGCACTTTTACTTCAAGGCTAGACTGGATGGGGCTCTAAGCAACCTTGTCTAGTGGAAGGTGTCCCTGCCCATGGCAGGGGGTTGGAACAAGATGATCTTCAACATCCCTTCCAATCTAAACCATTCTATGATTCTGTCCATGCCTTCAACTGACAAGAAGCTGAGAAATAAATGTATTGGGATTAGAGCACATTAACTACCGTAGTGAGAACTCCAAGTTTCATGAAGACCCCGATGTGTTAACCCTGCTGACAGCTTGAAAAAAGACAACATCAGCTTAAAAGAACACATCTCCTGGTTGCAGTTCTCTAATTTCCACTTGTTTGCACACAGTCGTTTATCAGACATTGACTCTCCACAGGTGTTAAGGAAAAATAATATTCATGCTTAAGTGCTTGATGATCTTGGAATAAACAACTATTAACGATGTATTTCATTAGTGGTAATGATAGTAAAGAATGCCTCAATTGCAGGATGATCTGAATTATTTTAACATTCAGCTTCTGTGGTTTTTTTCAGTGAACAATGCTCACATCAGTAATAGCCATTAAGAACACAAAGAACACCATCATCTAGACTTTTTCAGAACAATAAATTTTTCCCTACTCGTTCCGATTAAAGAAAAAAACCCAAACATATTTCTTGCACTGAAGATCTGCTTTATTATTTTAACAGATTTCCATTTTATTTCCTGGAACTCTTCAACCCTAGAATTCAGGTTACTTAATAAATGTGAAAGCTTTTGAGAAAAGTTAAAAGTTTACAAGTTAAAAATATAAGCACTGTTAATTGGGGATTTTCACACCTGCAACCATTCCCTCTGTCTGTTACAGAAAAAGACACCTGTTTGTCTCCACACTGAGGGAGCGCCTGCCAACAGCTTCACCGTGACACACAAAAAACTCTTGCAATCTACAGGTTACTTGGTTCACGAATGAAAGGGAGAGTGACCTACGGAGCAGCCTCTGCCAAACTGTGACAGAGGCCATAAATAGTGAGCTGAGGTTTATCCTTCCATCATCATCAGCCCGCTCCAAGCTTTTCTACCACGAGCACGCCTCTCTTCTCCTCTGTGCCTTCACCAAAATTAGGGTGACACTGTGCAATTTCAGCTGATAATCAAAACAGAAGGATGGAGGGGAGGCAAGGCGAAGCCAGAGGATGTGGAGAAGAGGATTAGTTTCAGCTGGACCAGTAACGTGATCCTGATCCAGCTGATCGAATGGCCTGGCAAGCATTAATATTGGCGAGTCTGTTGTTTTCACAACTGCAGAGTTCACAGCCAGAGCTCACAGCTCATGTGAAATCACACACCTGCAGAAGAATAAGTCCACGAGAAGAGTTCTCTACTTGCTGTATGGGGTCAACACCTCACTTAGACGCTTTTCTAGTAGATCCACTTAAGGGAAGTTTTTAAAACCACTGATCCTCCTCATTTAACACTGAAGGAATACTGAAAGCAACACATTTTTAGTCAGAAGAACATTAGGCATTCCTATGAGTTTCTAGACCCTGTTAACAAACACTTTTAAAGCAGAAATTATATTTATGTAATGGATTGAGAATCAAGAATGATTACAATTCCGATGTGGAAAAAACGAAAACATTTACATGTTTTTTCCTACCCTCAGTCCTCAAAATCCATCTTGTTTCTGCTTAACAGTCACATCCTAAACAAAGCTTATAAGACATGGTCTCCTACAATACTACTATAAACCTAAATAAAGAAGCAGAATCATCTGAATGAGGATAGCAAAGAAGAGAACAAGAGTGAGAACCCCTGGACCAGACTGTTCCCCAAGGTTCGAACACGACCAGGAAAAAAGGCTCAGTAAACTCAGCAAGGAAGTGTCTGTAGCAAGGGAAGCTACAGGAAGGTGGCCTTCCGTGTGGATAAAAAAAGGAGATTAAAAAACATTTCTTCACCCCTAGCTACAATGCACTTGAAAACAGTATTTTCAAAAGAGAAAAAAGAAATTAAAATTGTGTATAACTGCGGTATGAAATCTTAAGATTAATGTACTGAAATTTAAATCAGAATAAAAACAAAATTCAAAGCCTGAAAGATAAATCAGAAAAATAACAGAGGATAGTTATTAAGAATTTGGAATGAGGGATTGCTGAAGCACAGCAACAAATTTCACCGCAAGTAATCTCTTCCACATGTAGAAAATGAACAGCTTCTTCATTTCAGGTTATTTAAATAGCTTGGCTCAACTATTTATCTATTTAAAATGAAGGAACTGACTGGAGGCTGGAGAAAAGCAAAATGTCCCTTTCCCAAATTATGAAAATACCCAAACTGAAGCATCTGCTCCAAGTGCAAGTGGACACAAACTTTCTATCACAGCTTTACATTAGTTAGGCCATCAACAGACACTACTAGAAGCATAAAGATAAAACCACAAAATTCAGTACAGGCTACAAGAACTACGGAACTTGGAGAAGCTTCTAAATTCTCTACTTCTAATAGGAGAACTAAAGCTGCCCCCTTCATACCAGTTCAGCTGGAGTTGAAGCTATTACAGCATGCACATACTCAGTGCAAAATGAAAAGGCTTACAGAAGATTACACATTAATCTTAGAACTGGTTGAAAAGTTGTCTGTTTTAGTAACTACCAAGCAAAAAAAAACTAAATTTATTCAGAAGAAGAGTCCAAGCAAGTATAAATGCAAACCAACACTTGAACAATTTAAAGCAGAATTAATGGTTAAAATAAACCATGAAAATCCCATCAAAGGTAATGAAGACAATATTTCAGGAGTGAAGTCAGACTGAAAAATTGTTTAGAAAAACCAGCAAAGCATGAAGTGTACACAGAAAAAAAGGATAAAAACATATTGTCAGCTCCCTTTGCAATAAATGGGTTCATGAGCGATATTACCCACAGAAAAAGTAATCCATTAGAGCTAAAACATCTAATAAACAATCAGTAATCTTTCAAAGAGTCAACAGCTACAAGACAGCACACAAAATTCACAGCAATGAAAGCTTCAGCTCATCGATGCCTACATGCTGCATGCTTTGGTTCAAGACAGGTTTTATAGTTTTTACAGAGAAATCATTCAAAGCATCATTAGACTGGAATTAAAACTTTTCCACAGCATAGAAATCACTCAACAATTTAGGACAGGATGTGCAAAACCATACCACATGCAACTGAAACTGCAGGGGGATGGAGGTGATCAGAATATAATTACCTGAGCTAATTATCTTGCATAACCCCAAGCTGTATGCAACTCTTGCAAAATTGTAATGGGCTGTCTCACAGCCATGGGTCAAACCTTCTGCTTGAAGTTCAAACACAGACAGTACTTGGAGAAGCAGCTTTTATTAATATTACTTTGAGACAAGCCCAATATTCAGAGGAAGCAATGCAGCACACAAAACATCAACACCATTTCCTGAGTACTCTTTGGAGGTCTTATCCATTCACTTGGATTAGCCCTTAGATTGCTTCCTTTGAAGGCCCTGGAACAGCATGACAGCAAGGATAGCCGGCTTTGAACAGGATGCACCACTGCCTCCCAAAACAAACTACGGACACTTCAGAGGTGTCCTGACTTCTGAAAGCAGCCCGGACTGATATGGCAGGATACATAAGAAGAATTCAAACTCAGGATAGCCCTTCAGAACCACAAAAGGATCACAAATGCCAACTGTATGGTATTTTGACAGAACCTTGAACAGACTGCTTCCAGCAATTGCTCCATTTCCCACTGCTCACAGCTGTATTAACACCACGCAGCCAAGGAGTGGCCTGCACAACTCATTTCAGAACACTGATTTTTCCCTGCTAAGTCCCCAAAGAGCAGCAGACCACTAAACCAGAAAGAACCCGAGATTTTATTACACATCAAAAAGATAAGCTTTCCTGGGAATCTTCTTTTAAATTACATTGTTTGGAATAACTTCACAAGGCTTTATATTTCAGTATGTATTTCAAAGAACTGTAAAAGCGTTAGCCTTAGCACCTTTACCGATGTTACTGCAAACTTAAACAGGAATGCAATGCAGTTCTTTAAAACACATATATTGGACGGGAGCTTTTTTCTTCAAGAGCTTTACATGCAGGTGGCCAGCAAGTGTCATTTATCCAGTATAAGGAGGAAAATCTAACTTTCTCTATAGCTTTATTCTAAACAGCAGAGCATCCAGAACACCGTGAGACACTTTGCATAGACAATAAAGAAAACATGCTAATTAGGGTCTTTCATAAAGGAAAACTTAATTTTTAGAAAGCTCTACTGGTTATGCTTAAAACTTGTATTTTAAGAGAAATTATAGTAAGTTTTTCAAGATAGTTTTTTATGTTTTCAACAGCTGACCATTAAAGGCTTTTCGAGGAGTAAAATGTAGCAACAAGTTTATGCTACAAAAGCTGCATTATCGCCCAGAAATCAGAAAACACTTCTATTGCTACAGACTGAGAAAGTACAGTGAGAGACACTGGAACACATGGGCACCACAGGGCACAAAAATGCTGCTTAGCTCTCTACCTTCCCACACTCCAGCACCCGATGTCACTCCTGCAGCCCCTGTTTGCTCCCATTAGCAATTAAGTACAATGGAGAGCTCTAGGTTGCACCGCGCAAGTTGAACGATGTTGGCAGCACTACTTTTAGCAAGGATCATGTGTTACAATTATCACCGTGCCCTCAAGTAGCTCTTAAGGCACTGCTAATGCTTTCTTGGCTAATTAAATTAAGCTGACCTTGTATACATTTCTAAAATGTCTAACTAGCATGGTGACATGATTTAAGAGTGTTTAGTACACAATAAACTCTTGATCAACACTTTTGATTTGTGCTTTGATATGACTAAGAAAAATCATTTCAATTGCCAAAGAAGTGTTACCAGCAATCACAACTCAGTGTCTGAAAACATCAGACATTAGTAGAGACGAAGTTCAAATTTAACCACTTATGGTCACAGGATCCTCAATTTTTTCATAGTATGAATGAAGACCACCGGACCTAAAAGCTTTGTGTTAAAATTCTATGTCTCTGTAGAAGATTTTGATCAGTTTATCTCGTCAAAACGCTTTAGTATAAAGTTAGAACACTTCCCAAGTTTTAATGCTCAAAAGAAAAAAAATCTGTATTTTTATATACATATAATTTGTGTAACAATAGAATATATATTCATGTAAGCATAGCTTCAACATCTACTAAATAGTGTGTAAATCAGTCCTGGAAACAGGAAGAAAACAAAGCCCAGTTTCTCCCCTCTGTACCCTCTCTATGCACTCTGCTATGACATCATCTCAGACAATAAACTTCTTGGCTCCTTGATCCATTTAGTGAGGGATTTTGTTCATTTTAATCTGGCTTCTGGTCAGCAGACAGACACACGCATATTCATCTCCATCACTGACTGTGTGGTCGCCAATCAATAATTCAAACCAGTTTATTTTTCAAAGCCTGACGTCATTGCTTTCTCCAAGAGGAGCGAGTACTACAGAGGGAATACACTGAACATGATAAAGGCATTTAAACTATTAAAGTCCATTTCCACAAAATGTGTGTTGCCTCCAGATTCAGATCAAACAAAAAAGGACACTATTCACACGTAACTCAGCACAATATTGAAGCAGAAGACTAGAAGCTGAAGTTTTTGGGAAAGGAGAGAATTAAGCCTATCCTTATAAATGCATGCAAAAAAACCCAAACAAATGAAAAAAAAAAGTCCACCAAAAAAAAAGTCTATCAGGAAAAGCCAAGAGATAAAAATGAGAAGGAAATAGGAAATACAGAAGAGGTAGGAGGCAAGCCCTATCCCCTCACTTGGTCTACTCAGCATCTTACAGGATGCCATTAGGTTACTAAATTGGTTTTTGTTGCTAATAAGGAACAGACAGATGATCTTTTAAAATACGTTCTGAAAGGTGGCTACAAGCATTCCCACCGAAGAGCATTTCTCAGGGAGTCCAGGTCAGAAGCTCCATGCAAGAAAATCAGATCACACACTGCAAACAAGAAATGTCCCATCTCTGCCAGAGCTCCAAACTCTAGCTGCCCATTAACCCGATTAACTGCTGGTAGCAAGGCTGGTTTCCTGATGTGACACCCAAAAGATTTAAAAAGGACATACTGTTCCAGTCAACTGCAAAAAAAAAAAAAAATACATACAACTGCATGAAGACGATCCCAAAACGCCTTCTGAACACAGCCTCACTATCTGTCTCCCGACAGTCGCTTCCAAAAGCAAACGCTTTGTCTCCCTACTGCTATACTTATTCACGTCCTAATCACTGAGATCCTTCTCTGGCACTACTTCAAGAAGATTCAGAAGCTCAGAAAGACACTGTATTGCTGACAGTACTTACATCTGAAGAATAAAAAGAGTTATACAAAAACAACTTTAAAATACAGTGAAATATATATATTATAAAACACACTGGATGGGGGAAATAAAAAAAACCTTCTTGGATAACTTCTGCTTATATTTGGCAATTACATCTCAAAAGGAAAGAAAAAAATCCAGCTCAAACGCATGTGATTTGTTGTGAAGTGAAACAAGTTCATTCCCATACACCAAAATTTACATTTAACTTTAGAAGAAATGCTCTTTTAGAAGTGTGGGCAATATCCTGGCAAGTATTTACAATATTTTACACTATTTTGCACAATCTCCTTTCCTCACACCATGACAGTAACATAATTTAAACATTTGAATGATTTGTAGTAAAAAAACACTGTTCATGAATTAAAAATACTTGGAAAGAAGCCCAAGCTAGTTTTCTTACCAGCAGTAAACTCCCTGAGAAGTAAGCCAGTAAGGGTTACTTCAAATTTTGCTTCACAAACCACAAGACCCACAATATGAATAAACAGAAACTGCACACTAGAACAAGCAGAACAGCTTTTTACAGCTATGGTGCTGCATCCCCAGGAGTCCACTGAAATTAAAAAAGGAAGAAATAGGGAACAAGGAAAAGATGGGGGAAGGGAATAACTGTGAAGTATGAAAGAACTGAAAGAGAAGCATAGAAGGTATAGGATATCTCATAAGTGATTTGTATTTGGTTTAGTATTTTAGACCAAATGGATGGGGTAAAAGGTTTTGTGCAAATTCCAGGTGTCATCCTTCTGATCTGCCTCTGGCTGCTGCTTTTCTACTCGGCTGATTCACTTCCTCCTTTGCCGGGCAGGGACGTGGTCAGTCGGTGCAGGACTGTCAAACACTCGGACCCCCAAATTTCACTTCCATATTTACATTGTTTTTACAATATACACGCAGAGCACGCAGCTATAAATACTAGTTTAAACCTTTAAAGCAATACGTGATGTTACATCAACCAAAGAAAAAGTCCTGCCTACAATTCCTCCTGTGGGAGGAATTTCTTCACCGAAAGGATCATTAAACATTGGGAACGGACTGCCCAGGGAGGCGGTGGAGTCACCGGCCCTGGAGCTGTTTAAGGAAAGACTGGATGTGGCACTCAGTGCCATGGTCTGCTCGACCAGGTGGTGTTGGGTCATAGGTTGGACTCATTATCTCAGAGGTCTTTTCCAACCTCACTGATTCTGTGATTCTTCGATAATTAAAAACAAAAATTTGCACGTTTTGTCAACAGAGCTGTTTAGAGACAAGGAAGAAAGGAGACTCCCGAATTCTTTCTTCCGGTTAGAGTTTACCAAATGGTAATTCTCCAAACCGGGCTGCAGAATTTCGCTTGCCGTTAGCCCGTCTAACCAAAGCTACCGCAGCGAGTTCGGCTGGGAAAACATTCAACTTAAACTTGACGGCAAAAATCTCACCCTCCGTGCCACAAAAAACGGGGCAGGGGGGCTTTCCCGAACACCAGCTTCCTCCCGTCGCAGCCGCCACCGAATCGAGGTCATTTAGGGAAAAGGGAAAAAAAAAAAACCCAAACACACACATACACACACACAAACCAAACCGGACCGAGGTTTATTGCGAAGTTGCTGCGGGCGCAGCTCCCAACTTTTGTCTGGCGGCGGCGGCAGCGCCGGGCGCGGCCGCAGG